>WHYT01016611.1:836066-856066 GCA_009806455.1 Tetrax tetrax | reverse complement strand
TATAGTGATATCTCAGCACTGCTGGTGCCTCAGTGGGCTCGTGATAGTCAGCTGCCCGGGGGGGGCGCCCAGTGCGGAGCGCCGCTCGTGCTTAGGACTGGAGGGGTGGACAGATGTGGTGCTGCCTCTCCCTCGTCAAGTACTGCATGATTGTGGGGCACCCGGCGCTAAATCATTAGTAGTGACCTGATTCTGGGTCAGGGTTTCGTACGTAGCAGAGCAGCTCCCTCACTGCTGTCTATTGAGAATCAGCCCTTGACACAAGCTTTTGTCAGCCTCAGCTCTGTGCCTAGCAAGGTCATGGAGCAGGTTCTACTGAAACCATGCTAAGGCACATGGAGAGCAAGGGCAGATTGTGCCTGACCAATTTGCGGGCCTTCTATGATGGGGTGACAGCATCAGTGGACAAGGGACAAGCAACGGACATCATCTACCTGGACTTGTGCGAAGCATTTGACACTGTCCCACACGACATCTTTCTCTCTAAACTGGAGACACAAGGCTTTGATGGACGGACCACTTGGTGGATAAGGAATTGGCTGGAAGGCCCTCACTCAGAGGGTGGTGGTCAATGGCTCGATGTCCAAGTGGAGACCGGTGATAAGTGGTGTCCTTCAGGGGTCCATGTTGGGCCTGGCCCTGTTCAATATCTTTGTTGGGGACAGAGTGCACCCACCCTCAGCAAGTTCGCTGATGACACCAAGCTGTGTGGCGCTGTCGACACACTGGAAGGGAGGGACCTGGACAGGCTGGAGAGGTGGGCCCATGCCAACCTCATGAAGTTCAACCAGGCCAAGTGCAAGGTCCTGCACCTGGGTCATGGCAATCCCAGGCACAAATACAGGCTGGGTGAAGAATGGATCGAGATCAGCCCTGAGGAGAAGGACTGGGGAGTGCTGGCAAACGAGAGGCTCAACATGAGCCAGCAATGCGCCCTTGCGGCCCAGAAGACCAACCGCATCCTGGGCTGCATCAAGAGGAGCGTGGCCAGCAGGTCGAGGGAGGTGATTCTCCCCCTCTACTCTGCTCTGGTGAGACCCCACCTGGAGTACTGCGTCCAGTTCTGGAGCTCCCAACATAAGAAGGACATGGACCAGTTGGAGAGGGTCCAGAGGAGGGCCACGAAGATGATCAGAGGGCTGGAGCACCTTTCCTATGAAGACAGCTGAGAGAGTTGGGGCTGTTCAGCCTGGAGAAGAGAAGGCTCCGGGGAGACCTGATAGCAGTCTTCCAGTATCTCAAGGGGGTCTATAAGAAAGATGGGGAGAGGCTGTTCAGTAGGGCCTGTTGTGTTAGGACAAGGGGTAACGGGTTACCCCTAGAGGGAGGTAGATTTAGATTAGATATTAGAAAAAAAATTTTTACAACGAGAGTTGTAGAGCACTGGAACAGGTTGCCCAGAGAGGTGGTGGATGCCCCATCCCTGGAAACGTTCAAGGCCAGGCTGGAGGGGGCTCTGAGCAACCTGATCTAGTCAGGGATGTCCCTGCTTCTTGCAGGGGGGTTGGACCAGATGACCTTTGAAGGTCCCTTCCAACCCTAACCATTCTGTGATTCTAAAAGGGAAAAATAGTCCTCTTGCTTCATCTTATAGGATCCCACAGTTCGGCTTGTAGGCAAAACTATGCAAACATTTCAGACAAAAGTCTGCTAATTTGTAGCAAAGTTTACTTTATCCTGGGGCAAGTTCTAATATTTGCTGGTCTTTCTTTTCAGATGAACCTCTCATCACGTAGTAACGTTAGGGGTTGGAAACAATAATGTTTAATGCAGCTTTAGCTTTCTATGCTTGAACTATTTTGATTTTTAGAAAATAAAGGGTAATGCACTGAACAATCAATAGTAGGAAGTATCTGAAAGAGAAAATATACAAGGAGCAGATAGATAGCACAACCATTGAAAAAAGAAGTAGAACAGATATGGCCAGATTTTTCTAAACAAAATGCTTTGCAGAAATCTCTGTCTCTCTTTTTTTTTTTTTTTTAAAAAATAAGTATGAATCCCTATTTCTAGGTTTCTTGTCCTTAATTTTATGCAAATATGGGATTATAAATAGCACTAAATATCTTAATATACGGATTCACTAATAAAAGTATAATGTGAATGTTGTTTACACCATATAAATAGAGTTTGTGTCTCCTTTTCAGCATTCTGCAGCTGTAATTTCATTTGAGTTACTCTCTTTGGTCTTTGTCTAGCATTATGTCCCCCATACAGGTCTTGGCAAGTTGAAGTGTTTGTTTATAAATGGTGTTGATTAACTTTTCAGAGAAAAAAGTTCTGAATTTAATTTCAAATGATTCTTGCAGAGATAAAAGGTGTGGGTCTACTGGTCTCTCACCAGTACTGAGAGAGAATCACATGAACAGTCACATATTGCAGGTGGGAGTTGTTTTGAATTTGGCAAGAATCCTGTCTCTGAAATTTCTGGAACTGACACATAGACAGCTGGGGAAAAAAGGAAATGTATAGTATGTTTAAGTTCTAATTAAGAATAACTTAAAATATTGGTAAAACAAAAGGAGTTTGTACTAGTATTTTCTTTTAATTGACACCATGTAATCATAGTATACAGTACTTAAAAATTATTTTAGACTGGTAATATATATCTTGTGTAATAAAATTTTCATTTGAAGTTAGAGACATGAAACCACTACTTCCCTAAAATAAACACGAGCTATAAGGAACATAGGTTATAAAAAGGAACACTACTGTGGTTTTTGAAGAATTTGTCTTTAAAATAAACCACCTGTCCTTGGTCCCTTCACAAGTTACACTCCAGGGTAGCCTCTCACAACATCTCACCTACCCTGAACAAGCTGTTTTCAATAAATCCAAGGTCATAATTTTCCTATCCACCCTCCTTACACCCCTTGGACCATGCAGCCAAATCTCCTGTCAGCATTCATAACCCCCAGTTGACTCTACCTTGTTTATGAATCTAGCTTCAGGGTTGTTAAAACTACCCCAGAAGAACCAGGATCTGCAAAAGTAGAACCATTTCTGGATCCTTAAAAAAGGCTTTGTCCACTTCCTCTTAATTCAATAAAACAGTAGATGAAAAACACCCAAAGAAATTCTAAATCTGTTGTTGTACCATTCAGTGATAAAGTGTCACTAAAGAAATCATTGCCATCACTGATAATATAGCCTTAAAATGTGATCATTTAAACAGTGTATGCTTATATATGTGTATATATATACACACACACATATAGTCACTTGAGTAACCAATATTTTGTGGAAGGCATACTCAGCATTGACCTGAACAATGCTGAATGACTCCATGACTTCAATGGAACTGCAAATTGGCTCTGAAATAGCCTCTAGGATGTTAAAGGGATGCCTGTGGCAAGCAATTCCCAGTTCAGAAAGATGTTGCAGGAAAGAAAAGCATCACTAACTTGAAGTTACTATGCTACAACTCAGAACCTTTTCTGTATGCATTTCAAGTATTTTCTACTGCTGCATCTTTGCATGTGACATAACCTCTAGTAAATATTTTACTGAAAAAAAAGTAAAGAAATCCACACATATAATTAATGAAGAAAGTGTCTTTTCCTGTTTAAAAGAGTGAAATGAAACATCATCCTTGCAGACTTCTTTCCAGCAGAGAAGCTCATTGCTCTATACATTTTTGTTCTCGCTGTGGGGCTGAACTACTCACAGTACCTGCAGAGAATATTTTCTTTAACCTCAGAGTGCCTGTAAAACCTGGAGAGTGAGGACATTGATGGATGAAGGTCTTTTGGAGGCTTGACATTCAGTTTGTGAGAAGCACTGGAGAATGCAAGCATACTGCTGCAAGGGACGGCATGGGAGGAATACTTGTTACCCACAGTGCTGAGAGCTGTTTCAGAATCAGGAAGTTCATTCCAGAGTCCTAAACAGGGATGAGAACAGAAAATCACAGAAATGAGACATTGGTGACTTTAGCTAATGTACCTTTCTGGTCAAAAGAGAGCTATCATACCGTGAAAGTATTTTTCGATAATTTAGTTTCTGCTGCTTTCTCTGGCTAATGTTATACAGGTGTGCAGTTGTAGAAGAAAATGTTGGTCATTGTCAGCTAGAGGAAGGGTTACATAATTGCTTTTATTTTAATGCTGTGATTTTCAGACAACTATGACCTTGTTAAACACTCATTTTTGGAAGCAAAACATTTCAAGCACATTTTTGAGAAAACTTTTTCAGCCATATTTATCTGCCAAGAGATTAAGGGAAATATTTTTTTCTGTGGGGAGAGATAAATTCCTGTAACTCTTATTTGGACAGTATGATAGGATTAAGGTGAAATTTATAAGGGGAATATCTACCAAAGATTCTTTGCTCTTGTTATAAGAGAAATTCAATGTGTTATGTCAGCTAACATTACATTTACCCTAACATTATGTGTAGAAATAAGGCACTTTGACTGAGATGGTGCGGTGTGAGTAACACTTCCCTAAGGTCTCCTCAAAGTGAATGTTTAAGTATGTTTTTGAATAGAAATTGTTTGTCATGTCTGGGTGCAAAGAAAGTGCAGGAGAACACAGTTAATCTTAGAAATGGAATTTTTTTCAAGCACTGACATAGAATCATAGAATAGTTTCAGTTGGAAGGGACCTCTAAAGGTCATCTAGTCCAACCCCCCTGCAGCGAGCAGGGACATCTTCAACTAGATCAGGTTGCTCAGAACCTCATCCAACCTGGCCTTGAATGTTTCCAGGGGTGGGGCATCCACCACCTCTCCGGGACACCTGTCCCAATGTTCCACCACCCTCATTGTAAAAAATTTATTCCTTATAGCTAGTCTGATTCTACTTTTTTTAAAGTCTAAAACCATTACCCCCTCATCCTATCGCAACGAGTCCTACTGAAATGTATGTCTCCATCTTTCTAATAATCCCCCTTCAAGTACTGAAAGGCTGCAATAGAGCCTTCTCTTCTCCAGGCTGAACAACCCCAAATCTCAGCCTTTCCTCATAAGAGGCATGTTCCATCTCTCTGATAATTTTTGTGGCCCTCCTCTGGATCCGCACTAACAGGTTCATGACTTTCCTTTACTGAGGACTGCAAAGCTGGATGCAGTACTCCCGGCGGAGTCTCACCAGAGCAGAGTGGAGGAGCAGAACCACCTCCCTCAAGCAGCTGGTCATGCTTCTTTTCATGTAGCCCAGGATGCGGTTGGCTTTTGGGGCTGCAAGCATGCATTGCTGGCTCATGTCCAGCTTCTCATCCACCAGTACTCCCAAGTCCTTCTCCACAGGGCTACTCTCAATCCCTTCATCCTCCAGCCTGTATTGTCACTGGATGTTGCCACGACCCAGGTGCAGGATCTTGCACATGGCCTTTTTGAACCTCGTGAGGTTCATACGGGCCCACTTCTTGAGCTAGTCCAGGTCCCTCTGGATGGTATCTTCTCCTTCAGACATGTCAGCTGTGCCACTCAGCTTGGTGTCATCTACAAACTTGCAGAGGGTGCACGTGATCACACTATCTACGTAACTGATGAAGATGTTAAACAGTACTGGTCCTAATACAGACCCCTGAGGGACACCACTTGCGGATGATCTCCATCAGGATATTGAGCATTGACCACTGCTCTCTGAATGTGACCAGCCAACTGAACAGTCTATCTGTCAGATCCAGATCTCTCCAAATTAGAGAGACAGATGTTGTGGGGGACCATGTCAAAGGCCTTACGGAAGTCCAGATAGACGACATCTGTAGTTCTTCTCTTGTCCACTGATATGGTCACTCTATCATAGAACGCCACTAGGCTGGTCAGGCAGGACTTGCCCTTGGTGAAGCCATGCTGGCTGTGACAATTCACCTTCCTGCCCTCCATGTGCCTTAGTATAGCTTCTAGAAGGATCTGTTCCATGATCTTCCCAGGAACAGAGGTAAGGCTGGCAGGTTGGTAGTCCCCAGGGTCCTCCTTTCTACCCTTTTTAAAAATGGGTGCAATATTTCCCTTTTTCCAGTCAGCAGGGACCTCACCTGACTGCCATGACTTTTCAAATGTGACGGAGAGTGGTTTGGCAACTACCTCAGCCCTCAGGACTCCGGGATGCATCTCATCAGGTTCCACAAACTTATGTATGTTCAGGTTCTTGGGGTGGTCACAAACCTGATCTCTTACAGTTGAAGGAACTTTGCTTCCCCAGTCCCCATCTTGCAGTCCATCCACTCAAGAGATTGGGGAGGGGGGCTGCCAGTGAAGACCGAGGCAGAAAAGTTGTTGAATACCTCTGCCTTCTCCTTATCCATTATTATATGTTTGCCAGTCTTCATCTTAGAAATATTTATAGGCACATGTGTTTGAGCAGAAGTTGTTGTTAGACTAAACAATAGTACCTAAAAAATTGAAATAAAAAATTCTTGCTCTAAGTCTAGAAAAACTTAAGGTTGAAATTTGAAATGCAGAAAATTACTTTGTGGATACAGGCTAGCATCATGCTGAATATGATTTATGCCTGCTTATACTATCTGCAAATCCATGTTAAGCATTGCATTAGAAATAGCAAAGCATTTCAATGTTAAGTACTAGTTTGTTATCATTTTTTCCCTATAGGAAGGTTAAACCAATTAGAGCCTTGTTTCTGAGCTAACAGAATTTTAAGAAGTAAAATCACACATGGAACTAATTAGTTGTATTTAAGGGACAAAATATGCATCCAAGTAAGGTGATACTTGGCATCTGGATAAACTGGTTTTATGCCTATTCGTATGTTCTCTTGCCATTCTAACATTCATTTTAGCAAGGGTTTTTGTGTCATTTACTAAAATGTACAGGACAGAAATGAGATCTTTCTGTAGGTTGGATAACTTAGGTAGGGAATGTGAGAAAGGGAGGGAGGGAGGGTCCAAAATTGTGCTTAACTCTGAATTTTCTTCACAAGTCTGTCACTTATCAAATATCTCAGCTGACAAAAATCTGTTCAACTTCACTGCCATTTGCAGCCATAAAAAAGTTAGTGGGGCCAAGTGTAGCAGTCAGATGTTGGATGTAATTTTCTCTATTTCCATATTTTCCTATTCAAACATTGTATGTCAAAAAAATAATATGAGTTTGGATTTGTCTCAGTGGGAACAGAAGAAAAGAGGATTGTTTACATAGTGTTCTCAAAGGAAGATTGCGGGGAATAAAATATCAGAAGCTAATAAGAAGGGTTGTTGTCTTACAGAAAAGGAAAACATAAACTTTTTTTTTGATCTTGGCAGGAGCATAATTCTTAACGGAAATCAACCAATCCCTCATGATTTGCTGCTGACATTCTAAGTTATTCTGTTTCAGATCAGAGACTGACAAACCTTTGTTGCTTTTTTGACTTTGACAGGTTAAGCAGCTTCAGAATTTTTGATTGTTTGTTTACAAGACATTTCAGCATTTGTTTATAAGCTGAAATCATGTTGGTTTTTTTTTTTTTTCAATGTCTTATTTGAAAGCTATGGTAGCAATTGTAAAATGTACAGTAAATAGAACATAATTGTTATTCTTTAGAGAACAGGGCTCCTAAATAATGAGGCAGGGAGCTTGAAACCACCTTGACAAGTCATCCTTAACCATGTTAATTGATAGGAGGCATGTTGTGCCCATACAGATGAGAGACACGGCAATTCTAATGCTAAGAAGAGATACTTGGCTTAAGAAATGATCTTTCTATCTTTGATATGTCCGTGGAGTCCTAAGTGATCTAAGAACAAGATCCTGAAAGTTATTAAACTTAATCTTTGATCCAGGTAGAAAAAAATCACAAACCTATGAATTTAGAAGCAGATTTAATCACAAAAAGAAGTACATATGCATACAAAATAAAGAAAAACTTTTAAGTATTTTTTCTTAAAAGCGCAACTTTTGCGTATCTTCTCCTTGAAAGCTGAAGATGGCCTTGATCTGTCTATTTTATTCCTCCATAAATTTCCACAGCAGCAAACAAAACACAGTCCTTTGTTTTGGCCACTTACTTAGTGAAGAGTACTATAGCCCAGGGAAATATATTCAAGACTCTAATTTTAAACAACAGACTCTAGTAGGCTAAGGTTCTTTGTATATCTTCTCAAAGAACACTCTTCCAGAGATCCTATCTGCAGGACAGATGCTTAAGATTGACCAAGAAACCTGTGAATGTTGAGCTGTCACAGTTTTTAATCAATCAACAAGATATCTAGTGAAATCCAAGTAAAATAATTAGTGAAAAAGTTTTACTGTATGGCAAGGAGAAAAATGGATTAAATAATCAACTTAAGTCAAAACCCCATAAAATCTGGCTAAAAATCTGATTAAGATAGAGATTCCTTCCACTAATTAAAAGCTATAACTCCACAGTAACAGGCTTCATAAAGTCTTTTGTAAAATTCAGCCCTACTACATAAAGATTTGGCTATGTTTAACTGGAAATACTGGAACTGCTTTCATGCAGTAGGTTTGATTCATTTACCTCAGGCAGGAGGTGGGGAATTGAAGTGGGTAGTCAGATCTCTGAAGATTGGTGATGTGCTCTGTAGGAATGGTCAGACATGGACCTTGTTGCAGCCCATCCTTTCTTCATTGCGTTTGGTCTCAAACACTGGCCATTCACACGTGTACCAGCACACATGTGCAGACCTCCCTGCCCCAGGCACATTCAGCAGGTCTCGCTCACTCTATATAGGTACGTACACCTTTCGTACACAGACACACACATACATATGTTTTCCACGTGTTTTACCAGAAGAACAACACTTGATTAAATGAGCCTAAAACCAAATGTTTAAATATTGTTTTCAAAGTTCAGACCTACATTTAAAGTGGGCTGTTAGATTCACTGTCACTTTTGGTAATATTTCAAAGATGAAATAAACTCCTGTTAAACAAAAGGAGGTTATGACACCGTTTTCTTGCTATTAAGTAACTGTCCTCTTTTCCCACATCGTTTAATGTAGAAAACTTACTTTTTTAATGATGGAACTGGGCACAACTCGTAATAAATGGTCTGTAGATCCAAATACTGGATCGCAATCTGGGAGCTTTTACCCTCAGAATAACAGTAAATCTGCTCATGCTTTCAACTGCTTTGGTTGTCAGCTCACTCAGCAGCTTGCTCTTGATTTCTTTGTGTCTGCAATAGTGAACTGCAGCAGCTGGATGCTTTACAAACTCTTGATCATAGCTTGCATCAAAAAAGCAGTGATGATGTATTTAATTTACTGCCATAGTCAGAGAAGGGGCCATTCTTCTGTGCCACAAAAAAAGCAGTGGTGAGGTAGGGAGCTTCAAAACACACTGGCATGTCTGTGTATACATTGGGCTAGCAAGTACCAGTGAGTCAGAAGATTTGTGGGAGGGTTTAAGGCAGGTAAATTTTTCCTCATGTGGCTTTCCTCTTCCCTGGGAACCTGACACCAGTCCTTTTGATCACTGATAGAGGCTGCAATCCTGGGTGGCACGGGTTCTCCCTGAAGCATCCCAGACTTGGAGGATGGGATGCTTGAAGGAGCAGGTCTGTCTTTGTGTACAGCCTGCTTCCTTGCCCATTCCTTGTACAAAACCAATGGGTCTTCCTGACTGGATACCATGTTTGTCTCTACCACTTGGCTATGGAGAGGAAGGAGCACTGCCTCTTGCTCCTCGTGCTCCAGCCAGTCTGTTGTATGTGGCTGGAGCTGCAGGGTCTGCTCTTCCAAATTGTCTGATGGTAAATGTTGGGCAACCGAAGAGCCTTTTGTCCTCCTGAACCCATCTCTGACTCTCATTTCAACTGCAGAACCCCACATCTGTTAGAACAAGCTGTGAAGCGTGCATGATGTTAAGGAGGCAGCCATGCAGGTTTCAGTGCAGTGCTTGCTATTATCTGATGTTGTTTAGCTAATTTAAAAAATCCTATGGGTTTAATGAAAGCACTGTGGGCTGGCTACAGTTGTGTTTCCTCTGCTTGGAGATTGACAGATGCCTCCCTGGTATGACAGAACTGGCTTTACAGACTGCTGATATTGCTCCCTGGACTGCAGTGTGAGAAGCGCTGTTCTAGCTCACCAGTCAGTAGTTTTTATTGTAATTATGTTTTTCTCTTGTGCCTGTACAACTCCAGCTGGCATCTGGGAGCTCTACATAATAACTCCTGGTCCCTAATATCAAACTGTGAAACTAGAAATGTTTTTATTTAGTTTTCATTGAAAGAACAATTACAGAGCTTTAAGATTTTTCGTTTGCATGCTGTTATTTTTAAACATGTGAATGATAGCTGCATTGCAAAAATAATTGATTTTACCTGTGCTCAAAGGAGAAACTGACAGATGTTAGTCCAATACCATCTCTGACAGTTAAAATTTTTAACTGTCTACTTCCCTCTGTGGGAATTTTTAACTGTCAACTTCCCCTTCAGCCTCATATTTCCTTTGCAGTCTGGAGCAAGTTGCACAGTAAGTTGCAGAAACCATAGATGTAGAAGTGCTGAACTTCTAAGTATCTTGTTTCCATTGTGAAAGTTTTGAGTGATGTGCTAAAGCTCAGTGTAAAGTAATGCCAAGTACGGTAGGTATCCTCTAACAGATTTCAAAATAACATGCTAAGCAAAGCCAGTGCTGTCAACATATTTCTGCCTGGAGACAGCCAACAGGAAAAGTGAAGACCAAGAGACCAATACTGACCTTTGCCTACTCCATATCAAGAACTTGAAATCCTTTCCATGTGCAACCTTTCTTTCAAAAACGCACAAGTGCTGAAACTAGGGAACATACTCTTTTTTCTTATATAATAGTCTTGCATTAAAGAGCTGAGGAAATAAGTTATTCCACAGATAATGGATTTAAAGCCTCTTTAGAGGGAGTACTATAGCCATGGATGGTGATCACATAACTTGCTGAAGATGTGCAACTATATTCAATGTGCAAAAGGAGCACTTGTAGAGGGAGAAGCTGGCTTTCAGTGCACAAAAAAATTTTACATGTTTGTATCCTGTCACTGTTTCACAGTCAACTTTCTATTGCCTTTAACTGCTGTACTCCTTGCTATTAGAAACTGAGCAGCATCAATGCTTTCCATTCCTACCCTTTCACTGACGTGTTTCTGATGGAAGGCATAGCTGACCGGTAAAGGGTTTGTCCATGGCATGCGAGGGGTGCAATGAATGCAGAAATTGGAGCAGCACATGTCATTTATGAATACAGACCATTCTTGAGCATGAAATTAATTCAGAACTGTCTACATGTGTGAGATATGCTTCTAGGCAAAGTTATGGATTTGATACATACACTGTGGAGATTGAAAAGTAAGACAATGTTGCAGTTAGGTAGGAAAAGTCTGCAACTGAGCAAAGTATTTAGGATTATCTTGATTTTCGGTGTCTACCCTCTGCTAAAAATGTGCTTTCAAACCCTTAGCTACCTGATAGATACTGTCCTTTAGATTACGAATGGCAAAAAACTGCATAGTGTGAATATGCATACATCTATCATTAAAAAATGTACTTTAAAAAACTTGTAGTTCACATACATATATACTTATCAAGACGTTAGAACTGGTAGATAAATCAGTAATTAACATCAGTTATTGGCTTTAGACCACAGTTAATTTATTGTAGTGATAGTAATTACAACAACAAAATCCCACTGCATAAAGAAGTCACCATGGTAACATAACAACAACAACAACAACAATAACCATAACAAATATAAAGTTTTACTACATTAGTTGATCCTTAAATACTCTCTACATTGTACTTGCATTAAAATAGCTAATAAAATTCAAAATGCCTGATTTTATTACAGTCTGCCTTGCTAATGTTTCTATACTATGTATAGAAGCATTGTACTATTGTATAGTGTTGTAGTTCAGCCCTGATCGGGACAGACTACGCAGTCTCTCTCCCGCTCCCCCCACCCTCTGAAAGAATAGGGGGAGAAATACATGAAAAAACAGCTCGAGGTTTGAGATAACGATGGGGAGGAATCCTTAAAGTTACCGTCACGGGCAAAACAGGCTCGACTTGGGGAAAAACTATTTATTTATTACTAAAATTAGCAGGAGAATGAGACAGGGAACAAGATAACCTCCCCCCACCCCTCCCTCTTCCCAGGCTTAACATTTATCTCTACTACCTTCCCCTCCCGAGCGGCACAGTGGGGAAAAAGGGAATGGGGGTTGTGGTCAGTTCATCACACTTTGCTTTATGCCGCTGCTTCATCGTCGGGGGAAGAACTCCTCGCATTCCTCCCCTGCTCCTTTGTGGGGTCCCTCCCACGGGCTACAGTCCTTTGTGAAACTGCTCCGGCGTGGGTCATCTCTTCCACGGAGTGCAGTCCCTCCAGAACGGCTGTCCCAGCAGGCCCTCCATGGGCCACAGCCTCCTTCAGGCCTCCACCTGCTCTGGCGTGGGCTCCTCCACGCTGCAGGCGAATCTCTGCCCCTCTGTGGACCTCCATGGGCTGCAGGGGGACAACCTGCTCCACCATGGTCATCACCACGGGCTGCAGGGGAATCTTGGCCAGGAACCGCATTACTTCTCCCCCTCCTTCTTCACTCACCTCGGCACCTGCAGCCTTTCCTCACAACAGGCTGGCAGACGCCTCTCAGGATCCTTTTTTACATCTTATTCTCTTCTCATCTCCTCTCCACTTCTTGCAGCCAGGCCAGGCCTGAGTTGGGCCCAGTCGGCTGCCTGGCGGGAGGCCAGAGGGTGAGGCCTGCAAGGCCCACGAGGCTCGCGCCTCCCCCTCTCTGCCCCCGCTCAGCTGTTTCACATCTTCTCCTCTTTTTTTTCTGTTTTTCCCCTTCTTAAATACGTTATCACAGAGGCGTTATCACGGGACATTCTGCTACCAATTGGCTTGGCCTTGGCCAGCAGCGGGTCCGCCCTAGGCCCGGCCAAGTCCACTGAACAAAGGGGAGCAACTTCTAGCAATTTCCTACAGAAGCTACCACCTTAGGCCCACCCCCCCAAAAAAAACCCAGAACATATAGACATTGTACTATTTGTTACTTATTGGGTACTATGAAGAATTTGCATTTTTCAAGAGCAAACCTCAAAGCACTGTCTGATAATTAGCTCACTGTAATTGATTTTGAAATATATTGCAAACATAAACCCTTCACCTTGTGTTCAGTTGATGGTCTTTCGCCCTGCTCTACTGAATGATGCTTGCTGGTACTGGCAGCTAGCCAAGTATATTTGCATCTACTGTGGCATCAGTTAGTGTGGTATCCTGTGTAATATTAATTTCTTTTGCACTATATACAACCAAATAGAAGGAGCAACAAGAAAAACAGACTCAGAATGTTGTGATACATAACCTTATCACTAGCCTATCTGAGGAATATTATAGTGAATATACATAACTTCAAGTGATAATCTGTATTTTATTTGTTCAGTTTGGACTGGATTCGGAGGAATCAAGTACACCCTCAGTAAAGTTGCAATGACAGCAAGTTGGGCAGGAGTGTTGATCTGCTTGAGGGTAGGAGGGCTCTATAGAAGGACCTGGACAGACTGGATTAATGGGCTAAGGCCAATTGTATCAGATGTAACACGGAAAAGTGCATGTATTGTATGCACTTTGTATGCAAGGCCAATTGTACGAGTGCAACACGGTCCAGTGACTGGGTCTCAACAACTCCATAAAATAATAGAATAGTTAGGTTTGGAAGGGACCTTCAAAGGTCATCTAGTCCAACCCCGCTGCAAGGAGCAGAGATGTGACCAACTAGACCAGGTTGCTCAGAGCCTCATCCAACCTGGCCTTGAACGTTTCCAGGGATGGGGCATCCACCACCTCTCTGGGCAACCTGTTCCAGTGCTCTACAACTCTCATTGTAAAAAATTTTTCCTAATATCTAATCTAAATCTACCTCCCTCTATTTTAAAACCATTACCCCTCCTCCTATCACAACAGGCCCTACTGAACAGTCTCTCCCCATCTTTCTTATAGGCCCCCTTGAGATACTGGAAGACCGCTATTAGGTCTCCCTGGAGCCTCCTCTTCTCCAGGCTGAACAGCCCAACTCTCTCAGCCTGTCTTCATAGGAAAGGTGCTCCAGCCCTCTGATCATCTTTGTGGCCCTCCTCTGGACCCTCTCCAACTGGTCCATGTCCTTCTTATATTGGGAGCTCCAGAACTGGACACAGTACTCCAGGTGGGGTCTCACCAAGGCAGAGTAGAGGGGCAGAATCACCTCCCTCAACCTGCTGGCCACACTCCTCTTGATGCAGCCCAGGATGCGGTTGGCCTTCTGAGCCACAAGGGCACATTGCTGGCTCATGTTGAGCTTCTCGTTCACCAGCACGCCCAAGTCCTTCTCCTCAGGGCTGATCTTGATCCATTCTTCGCCCAGCCTGTATTTGTGCCTGGGGCTGCCAGGACCCCTAGGTGCAGGACCTTGCACTTCACCTGGTTGAACTTTCCCATACAACACTTAGGGAAGAGTGGGGAAGAGTGGGGAAAGCTGCCTGGCAGAAAGGTACCTGGCAGTATTGGTCAACAGCCAACTGAATATGAGCCGGTAGTGTACCCAGGTGACCAAGAAGTCCAACAGCATCCTGGCTTGTATCAGAAATAGTGCAGCCAGCAGGACTATGGGGGTGATTGTCTCTCTGTACTCAGCACTGGTGAGGCTGCACCTCAAATACAGAGTTCAGCTTTGGGCCCCTCACTACAAGAAAGACATTGAGGTACTGGAGTCCTGTCCAAAGATGACCAATGAAACTAGTGAAGAGTCTAGAGAAATGTCCTTTGAGGATCATTGAGGGAACTGGGGTGGTTTATTTGGGAAAAAAGGAGACTGAGGGGAGACCTTATTGTTCTCTACAACTACCTGAAAGGAGGTTGGAGCAAGGTGGATGTTGATATCTTTTCCCAAGTAATGAGTGATAGGATGAGAGGAAATGGCCTCCAGTTGCAGCAGGGGAGGTTTAGATTGGATATTAGGAAATATTTCTTCACTGAAAGAGTTGTTAAGCATTGCAACAGGCTGCCCAGGGAAGTGATTGAGTCACCATCCCTGGAAGTATTTAAAGGACCTGTAGGTGTGACACTTAGAGACGTGATTTAGTGGGACTTGGCAGTTGGACTCGATGATTTTAAAGGTCTTTTCCAATCTAAATGATGCTATAATTCTATGACTCTATAATTAGTTTATGAACTGTTTCACACTTAACCAACACTTTTGTGTGACAACTACGTTATCATAGTTTGGGAGATTTTTAGTACTTTTTGATTTTGAACAGATAGTATATCTTGCTATTCTGAAACTTCTCCTTTCAGGTCAAAACTGACAATTTTGAATTTAAATGTTTTATATGTTTTCGTACAGAAACTGATATTCATTATTCATTAAAGAGCTGCTATGAAGGAGAACTGACAGTACACATCATAGGTCATGTACAAGACAGGACTTCTTACTTTAAGTGGAAGACCTCTAGACTATAGCCAGTGGAGGTACTACTTCATATTTCCTGAGGACTGTGATAGATCTCCTGTGTTTCTCAACTTATTATCTTCTGTTGCTCTATGGTCCCATGCAAGTTCACAAAATAATAATCAGAGAAATGCAGTATGTCTGACAACTGGCTCAACTGTAGCAAACTTCAGATTAAATTTATTTCAGGCCATTTAAACCTCCCTTATTATTTCTTCACGCTCTTGTGCTTATAATATTAGGTGTGGCTGAAAGTAAAGGGGATGAACTTTGATGCTATACCAGTAACAGCTTTTAGTATCATTTACATTATTTCAGTGATGGCAATAAAAAGGTGTTGTGCAAACAGCTTACTGGTAGGGGTTGTTTTCCAGTAATCTTCTGTTTCATTCAAAGATCAGTAAGTTGCTGATGTCAACAGCAATTGCTGCCTCCTAAAAGAGGAACTTTCAAACTTATTTCCTTTCTTTATCTGTTCTGCTTTTAATGTGCACTTAAAACCAAGTATGTTGTTTGCAACAAGGTCATAAGGGTGTCTAAAAACAGCACCAGAAATTTAAAAATTCTAGGGTTGGCTGGTATGAAGTGAAATCTCCATACTGGGTCTGTAAGTTACCTAATTATATTCTGTTAATTCTCAGTGGTGTTGCAACTGTGCAATTATTTTTCTCATATTGAGATGCATGTTACAACTGAAGAATCTAAGCTGCCAATTATTCCAAAGGTCAAGTCAGCTTACTTGCAAAGTTTAGGTTTCTGTAAAACTTGGTTTTGCAGAAGTAGAGGAAATGAGTAGCAACATATCATGGATTTGTCTTTGTATTTCTTAAAAAAAAAGTTTGTACTGTTTGCCTCCATTGCCTGGAAGACTCCACATGTTAGTTTAGTAGTTTACTAGAATCTGTAAGCAATTACTAGTCAAGTAGAGACAAAGTATATAAGTGGGTTTTCAAAACTCAGGAAACAAATCTTCGGTATATATTACTGTAGGATTTAGAAAAACTTCTGTGGCTGTGTGTAAAGAAAAATCTAAGATCACACATTTATTTCTGTATGGTCAGAAGTTGAATTCTGATCTTTCAGAAGACAGAAACGCTTACAATGTCTTAAGGCAAAGAGAGCTTTTTTTTCCAGGGAGTTGGCTTGGGAGGGGAGAAAGTGCTTTTTTTTTCTTATTTGACATCCTAAGTTAGCAAGGCCAGGAGGGCTTGCCCTTTAACACTGCTACGTATGATCTTTACAGCAGTATTTAGATGCCTACAAAAGGGAACATGGTGAGATACCTTAAGTAAGGAAATGCCTACAATCTAATTTTTCTTTCATCGTAGACTCAATAAAGTTTATGATGTTAAACAGGTTTAGGAAGAAAAAAATCACTCAGTCTGAAATAGTTTCTTTAAAAGGAGGTTTCAATCTGAAATTATTGAAAATGTTACTGTATCGTTTATGTGACGTTATATTTTATAATAGAGAGATCAACGTCATGCAGAGTAACTGACTAAACTTTGGATTTTTGCTGGATTGCTGACCATGATGATAAGTGATATAACAGAATATGTGCAGTGGGACAATATAACAAAGGAATCTAAAGAAGGTAAGTGCGTGTTTAGGCCAACAGAAGGTAAATAAATCTTTGTACAATTACCCTGCAGGCATTTTTGGCTTGTTTATCTGCTTTATTATAAACTACGTCAGACAGTAGGATGGTAGAGCCTTTGTACTGAAACCTGACCTTTAACAAAGTAGCAGAAATCTGATTGTGGTAGAAATAGAGAAACAAATAAATTAACAAACAGAGAAATGTACATATCTTTGTGCCCATTGCTCTCAATACTGCAGGAATGCAACAGTAGTCACACTGTAATATAAATATCATTCCTTCATAATGAAGGAAAGGAACAAGACTTTTGTAAAAGAAATTGCAGATTAATACATTGGAGGAGCTTGAAGGGCCCAAGAAAAAAAAAAAAAAATGTAGCCCAGATGGTTATTGTAGGTCTGCTGAACTGACAGATACTTAACACTTCCATCAAATCATTGGGAGTGTGGGTGTACACAACATCTCTTAGCTCCTAGTGTACTATCCTGTAGTATGTGCCAGACATGAGTGTTCCTACCAGGCAACTCCAAAGCTGCCACAAAATTGCTTTTTGTAGTTGTCTTTATCTTCTAGACAATCTTCTCATTAAACAAAAAACAAAACAAAAAAAAAAAAACAAAAAAGAGAGTTTTTGAGAAAGTTCATGACCGCATAATTTCTTTTTTTTTTTTTTTTTCAGCTTTAAGGTTCTGTCCACCGATTGTTTTGTGAGAATTTGATTTAGCTGGACATTTTTATACTGTTATACATAGTAGAGTCAGCTTTCTAACAGTATTTAGGTGGCTAGAAATGCACGTACTCGTGTAGTTGATATTCTCAGAATTCCTATGCTCCCCATGCTTACTGAGGTATTACACAAAGTATTGCGTGCTTCTGAAAGTGTCCTTTAACTGTGCTCATGTCTTAAGAGAGTTTAAATGATTGAGTGCCCCCTTGGGTTTCTAGAGAGATGGAAACAACAGGCGAGGGACAAATTCTCCAACTTGTTTCTCTAGCTGGTTATTGCAGAGATGGATCTTTTCCTGGAGACATTCTCAGAAAAAAAAAAAAGTCTTGAAATGTGGAAGTCAGGATATAATTACATTATTTTAAAATACTACATTTTAAGGAGTCTCCATGATGTACATATACGGATTAATCCTCTAACAATTATGCATATTAAAAAGAGGATAATTTGGGTCCTGAAAAGTGTATAATGCCGAAAATATCTTTGATTATACTATAGTGAATTGTGTTGTTTTTCGTTTTACTTTCTGCCCATATGATACTACCCAGATTGTTGTGACCCTCCAGAAATCTTTCCTTCAAAATGAATACATGTTTCTTTGCTTTCTTTTTGCCTAAAAGTTAAATTACATTAACATGAAAATAGTAAAGAGGAACTTGAATATATGTTCAATTTTTAAAAAGCTGAGTATGTAAAGGAAAAGACTCCAAACCTGAGACAAAGAAAGGAGGCGCAACTCTGTTGAGATCAACAGAGCTGTATTTCCAAGTCATTTGAAGGATGTTAGTTGTGAAAAATGCTCTTGGAATTATTTTCTACAGTAGTCCTATGACTCTAAATATCACCTTTTTTATAATGTCAAGTGTACAAATTATCATGCCGAAGGCCCAGGCTGCAAGGTGAAGTTCAACGTGGTTGAACTGTTTGGGACTCATATAACTGCAGTGTTCAAAATAAATTACAATCATTATATATTTTAGATCTCAAAAATCTCTCAAAGTAATGTGTTTCAATAACACCAGTAATTCTGCAGAATTTGAAAATGGCTTATTTTGGGTCACCTGAGTAGCAAAATAGTTCAGCTGGAGGAAAGATGTTTGAAATGCCGGAATCCCGCAGCAAGTTTCTGAAATGAGTGCCAGCCCTTCAGAGGTGTTGGACTTGAGCTGGTTCTGAAGATATGTGTCCTCACAGTCTGGGAAGTAAAGAGGTTTTTAATTTCCGTGAAATCATCTCAGAACAAAGTTTTTAAAAAGTGTTTTAATGGTACCTACAAATTAAAAGTATCCTCCTTCTACAGAAAGAGTGTAGTTTACCAATAAGAATATTTTAGACACCTCAGTGAAATTCCAGGTTCTGTACAGTATAAAGTAGATGAGACTTATGGAATAGTATCTCTGATATCAGTGATGCTGAGAGGAAGAAGGTAAAAATAATTTAACACTTGAAGTATAACAGCACTCTAAGCTTTCCTTAGCTAAGCGTTTTTCTGTATATTCAGACCTTGAAACACTATCAAACCAGGACTTTATTTTCTAAAATCACAGCACGATGTAGCAGTAGTGGAGAGTGTATTTTATAGCATAATTACAAAAATCCACTCTAAAATAAGATTAAATTTAAGTTTTTGTCTCTGTAGGAGTTTTGTAATCCCTACACAATTTGTCTTTTTTTTTTTTCCAGTTTTAATTTCAGCTGGTGATTCTTTGTTTCCTTTGTAAGTTTTGTCAGACTATCATAGAAAAGGTGCATTGGTCCAGAGCTAAAATGGGATGCTTGGGCAAACTCAGTTTACCTCAAAATGCTTCAAAGATCAGGGCCAGTTGCTATATACACAGTTCTGGCCAATCATCAAATCAAATTTAAGAGACTATTTCAGATTCCCTATGCTTAGTATTGGCACGGGTTTTGTGAGGAAGGTGTGGTATCAGATTTTGTCTCTGATTTCTCAGGCAGAGCTGAAGGCTCAAAGTCTGACTGTATTGCAGTCACTGATGCAGGTTGTTGACACCTCTCAATTATGAGGCTATTCAATACATTTGAATTTAGTTTAGATGCAGGGAAATTGTATTCTCCTTATTCCATTAATTCTACATACTATTGTAGAATGTGATGTTTCTTGTGTTACTGGAAAACCTCTCTATCTGTTTACAATTTACCTCATGTTAACCTTACATTAGACTTTCCCTTTCATTACTTTCACTACCCTCTAACAGATCTGAGAACTGAGAACCAAGGTTTTTTTGGTTGTTTTTTTTTTTTTTTGTCTTTTTTTTTTTTTTTTTTTTTTAATTTAGAAA
>WHYT01016611.1:806680-827116 GCA_009806455.1 Tetrax tetrax | reverse complement strand
TCCAGGTCCCTCTGGATGGCATCCCTCCCTTCCAGCATGTCGACGGCACCACACAGCTTGGTGTCATTGGTGAACTTGCTGAGGGTGCACTCTATCCCACTGTCCATGTCGCTGACAAAGATGTTGAACAGGGCCGGGCCCAACACGGACCCCTGAGGGACGCCACTGGTGACCGGTCTCCACTTGGACATTGAGCCGTTGACCACCACTCTCTGAGTGCGGCCATCCAGCCAACTCCTTATCCACCGAGTGGTCCATCCATCGAACCCATGCCTCTCTAGTTTAGAGAGAGGGATGTCGTGCGGGACAGTGTCAAGTGCCTTGCACAAGTCCAGGTAGACGATATCCGTTGCCTGTCCCTTGTCCACCGATGCTGTTACCCCGTCATAGAAGGCCACCAAATTGGTCAGGCATGATCTGCCCTTGGTGAAGCCATGCTGGCTGTCACCGACCACCTCCTTGCTCTCCATGTGCCTTAGCATGGTTTCCAGGAGAATCTGCTCCATGACCTTGCCAGGCACAGAGGTGAGGTTGACCGGCCTGTAGTTGCCTGCGTCTTCCTTACTCCCCTTTTTGAAAATGGGGGTTATGTTCCCTCTCTTCCAGTCATCGGGGACCTCCCCAGACCGCCACGATTTCTCAAATATGATGGCCAGTGGCTTGGTAACTTCATCCGCCAGTTCTCTCAGGACGCGCGGATGCATCTCATCATGCCCCATGGACTTGTGCACCTTCAAGTTCCTTAGATGGTCCTGTACCTGCTCTTCGAGCACCGTGGGTGGTTCTTCATCCTCGCAGTCCCTGCCTGTGCCTTCCACAGCTTGGGTGGTGAGACAAGAGCCCTTATCAGTGAAGACTGAGGCAAAAAAGTCATTGAGTACCTCAGCCTTCTCCACATCCCGGGTAACCACAATACCCGTTACCTTCCGGAGGGGGCCTACATTCTCCTTGGATTTTCTTTTGTCCCCTACATACCTGCAAAAGCTTTTCTTGTTACTTTTTATATCCCTGGCCAGATTCGATTCCATCATGATCCTGTTGACTGTTAAAAAATGGTATGTCACAGTGTAAAGCTATTGGATTTTATTATTCCACCTTGTGGAAATGTTGCATTTCTGAAATCCTTTGTAAATGCTCCTGTAGAGCAAGGCTGTTGTCTACATTACAGCTCAAAGCTTAAGGTAGAAAATCTGCCTTAGTGACTAAAGGCTTAACATCATGTGTTCTATGATTAGATTGTGGCAAATAGGGTACGGGACACTTTACTGATAAGTGATATTTATAATTGCTTGGAATGGGGAAATAAGATTGAAAATAAATGGAGTGAGAAAAACATTGGGTATAGGGCAGCTGAAGGATATGCCTTAAATGTTACTTCTTGGTAAAATGTACTGAAGGTCATGTGAAAACAAAATTTTCTAGGGTCCATTACTGAAGGTTGTAGATATGTTGCAGCATGAAACATTTGACTTCAACAACAACAACAAAAAGATTTTGTTAACCTCTGCTAGGAGTTTTGGCTTAACTCTGTGAAATGGCATCAGCACGCAGGAGTCTTCCGGCTAGAAAAAAAGCATACAACCATATCAGTGAGTTTGAAGGAAGGTTACAAGAAAGTTGTGTTTCATAATAGCAGGAAGAAAGAATGCTGCCAAATGATATATTAGAAGGCAAAGACAAAGCATATAGCAATGAAGGGTGAGCGAGATCTAATAATCAAGATAATAGAGTCAAGCTATTTCATCACTCCTTTCTTTGATAACTTTTTCTTCTGCCAGTGCTTCACCTGGGTTCTCCTTAGAAACCAAATATACTGTTACTTTTCACTTATCTTCTAAGGAAAAACACAGCAAACAATGTATGAGTTTCTTCTGCCTTTACTACTTTCATTGAAACCAGTTGATAGTTGTGGGAAAAATAAGTGGATTTATTCTTTCCAATATACACAACAATATATCTATCTCAATATCATCAGGTATTTACTCTTTAAAAGTTGTCCTTTGCCCTTAAAATTTCTGGATTTGCATTTTGCTGTACTGTTCTGAAGACAACAAGTTCTTGAGGAACATGCACAAACAGACATGATAGCAAATACGATGCTGGGCTGTACCAATGATACCAGCAGCGCTGAAAGAATGTTGTAGTTTGTGGTTATACTAGAATAAAAATTAAACTTACTAATCATGTGTTCTGGTTTTGGCAGGGATGGAGTTAATTTTTCCTCTCAGTAGCTGGTGTGTTTTGGATTTCACGTGTGAAGAATGTTGGTAAACACCCTGATGATACTAGTTGTTGTGAATGAGACCAAGGACACCGTCCTGCTTTCCAAGACTCACTAATGTGCAGATGGAGGAAGCTGGGAGAAAGACAGGCAGAATAAGTGACCCAAACTGGCCAAAGAGAGTATTCCATGCCATAAATGTCATGGTCAGTATATAAATGGGGGTGGGCCAGGGTGGGTATCTGCCTTCCTGGCATCCATCTTTCTTTCTCGTTTTGCTGGCATTGTTCCCTCTACCTTGCTGGCTCCCTTTCGCCCACGAGTGGAACCCACGAGTTCTCCTTCCTTCCCAATTCTCTCCCCCATCCCACTGGGGAGGGGGAGGGCGAGCGAGAAACTGTGTGGTAATTCAGACTAACCATCACATCATGTTATGTGCTTTTTTCCTATACATTTTGCCTGGGCTTAACTTAAAGTGTTCAACCTGTGTTTCTTGAACTGAATTCATTGGTACTTTCTCTTGAAATAAGAAGTTGATATTTTCTGCTAGGAGCTACAGCAACAGAAAAAGTGTTTGTGACATGCCATTTAAGCAGGGACTATGCTATGAGTTTCTCTTTCCCCTGAAAGAACAGCAGTACATCACTGTACTTCCTCAGGAGCAACTGGGGGAATTACTAAATCACAGAGGAGATGCATCAAGCTTGTTGGTTTCCCATTTTTTTTCTGACACGTGTAAGAGAGAGAAAAAGAAAATGCCTGTGCCTGTCCTTTACTAGCTGAAAAATAGCTCCCCAGTTCTTCTGCCTTAGTGCCTCTGTCTAACAAGCCGGAGATTGGGTCAAGATTGCTTCAACATGCCGGTTCCCAGCCTGCAAAATCAGAAGAGGAAGGAGCAGCTGCACAAGCAAAAGATGAGGAGGATTGTTTCTGGTACTAGAAAGCACTGACTTTATGGCTCACTGCCATCACAGCAACAGTGCTTAATGCTACTGTGATAGCTTTGTGGAGTGGATTGAGGGCCTGAATACTGTCTCGTGGGGCTCAGAAACAGTCTGCCCCTATCAATATTTCCTTGACCCTAAATGCATTGTTATCACTCTGTGGATGCCCCATGAACTTATTTATAGCTCCACAGGAATTGCTGAGAGTGTTTTGACTTTTAATACAAGTGTCTTTCAGGGCTATAAATTATCATGCTGCAGCTTGCACTCATGCTTTGGCACAAGCAGTATTGGCAGAGGAAGGATGAGGGACAGGGCTGTCACACATACAGTCCAGATTTTCCCCTCCATGTTTTACTGGATAGTCAAATTGAACAGCTAAAAAGGAAGGAATCTTTGTTTCACTTTTTATTTCTATTGTTACCAGCATGCACTCCCTAGCTAAGGTCCATACGCAGGCAAAAGTCTATTTCTACTGATGGGACTGGAAGAGGCTTTCAGAGATGGCTGAACAGGCTTTGTAGAGCTCTCAGCACAACCAAGGAGGGAAAGCCTTGGATATTACCCTGGATCAGCTGTGCCCTGAGGAAGGCAGGCTTTATACACGTCTTTGCCCAAATTAAAGTGGGCTTGAATGTTGCCTGCAAGTCAGACTGTTCCAACCCAGATAGCAGAGGTCAAACTGACATGCCCCTCGCAACTGGTGGATACTTGCATTTGAATGTTTGGTAGTACTGATACAAGTGTGTAATGCTAGTAAGCCATTAGGGCATGGGCATTTTGACTTTCGAGCAGCAGTGATAGGAGGCTTTTCCTACCTTTGCCACCATTTATCACCAGACACTGTGTTCTCTTTCACAAGCCAGCACTTTTCCTTGAGGCACTTCGTCCCTTGACAGAAACTTCAGCACATGGTGATGCTGGAAGGAAAGGTAACTTTGTCTCCTCCTTTGGGCATGGGTTAGTGATGTTAACCCAACAGATCTTTGAAATTGCTGTTGCCTTGGTGTTTCTAGCTGTTACCTGAAGGGGAAAAAAAGGCTGCTGTGCTGTATAAACCTGGCTGCACCATGCAGCATGATAAGATTAAGGAAAAGCCTCCCATGATATGTGTGGCAAATATTGCCAGCATCACTTAGACATCACAGAAACCAGTGCTAGCAGAGTATATATAGAGTGCCTATCACTGTAATTCATAACTTGCAAAACGTGGTAAAATAGAATTACTAATGAAGCTAACAGTCTTGAAGAGAAGAGTCCTTTCCCCAGGTGGCACGTTTTTTGGTACTGCTTTCTGCTTTATTTGCAGTCTTGGGACATAATTGAAGTCTTACTAAGCAGATGAAATAAAACATGCTATTAATTAAAAAAAACCCAAACAACATGAACCCTCAAACCCTCAAAAAACTGGTAAATGTAATTACTGGTGCATGCTAACAGCAGCAAGATACCTACCTACCTGTCATTTTACTGTAACTTCCCTGTTGTTCAGAGATTTTTTTGGCACATATTCCTGTCCATATGTGTACTTGTTTAATATACCATTTGCAAATCCTGTAGCATACAGATGGTACAAAATAAAGCGAATAAAAATTAATAGATTCCTATTAGTTTATCTTCTTTAATTCTACTTTTATTACAAAATCCATTTTGTTTCCTTCTAGAAATAGTTTAGACATCAGAAGAATGCTTAGCAACTATTAAATGTAGATTGCAGTCTGAGTGCTAAAACAAATGAATTCTATATAATTTAATAGCCTCTCAATTTGATGAAAATTTCTTGCCAGATTGTTTAATCAAAAATTTGTCATTGTTTGTGCAATTCATTTCATATGAAAATATCAGTAGTTTCTCCTGGTTTTGTTTGTAGAAATCCCAAAGAAAAGCTTTAATAAAGTACAACTGTTGCAATATCATGAGTTCATTGCAGAAAAGTGTAGCCCATTCCACTTAATTTTACAAGGAATGGATCATTACATTTCAGGTGAATTTAATGGCACATGTGGCAGAAGCATTCTGCAGGTATTAAGTGTATCTGACAGAATATACAAATGTGGTTTCAGAAAATATGAATGTAGTTTGAAGTTATTGTGAGAGTGTTTGCAGCTGTGAGCCCTTTATAAAGGGTGATCTTTATGTTCCTCAATAATCTTAGTCGTACCATTAAGATGTCCATTATACTTGTGAAGCAGAAAGCCAGCAAATGTTTAAATTACAGGCCTTTGGTAATTTACATTGACCTCCAATGCGTCATGTGAATTATAAAGAAAAAAACACAAATTACTGCACCCACAAAACCTTTGATGACCAGGCTGGATAATGATGAGTTCTCACAGAGTCATTGTTCTGTTGCATACAAAATAGGATACACAAGACAGCTGAGAGCATATATTCTTAAAAAAAAATAATGAACACAGATAAAAAAAAAATAAAATTGCAGTGTTAGATGCTGGCCTGTTCACCTTGCCAACTTACATTCTATGTGGCAGAAAGAAGATGTAAACACAAGAATGCAGAATATCTATGAAGACTGAGAAGCACAAAATGAAGTTGAAAGAAATACCACATTCAAAGTTAAAATATTGAGCAGAGAAGGAGATGCCAAAAATGTTGTAGTCTAAAGCCCTGGTTGTTGTCTAAGAGCTTGAAATGTTTTCTTATGCTCTTGTGCCTCACATAGAGACTTTAGAAATTCTCACTGCTGCACAAGTGATGAAATATGTTCCCTATTTTCTGTTCTTAACTGTAAAAGCACTACCAATGTGGTCCTAAGGGAATAAAACACCACGTCTTTAAGAACTCTTAAGTATTGTCTAATATTGTTCTCAAAATCTAAACCCTAGAGTGAGATAGCAGTTTACTTCCTAGTAAAGGAAGAATTTGTTGCTGTTCCAATCTGGGAGACAACAGTCACCCTTTCTTTAATTGGACTGAGGAATTACAAGCACTGGAGAAGATTCCTGTTTTGAAGGAAACTCTTAAAAGGATAATGGATGCACTTATTTCTCAGTTTATTGACTAAAAGGCATTTTCTTGAATCCTCTAGAAATGGTTCTCAAAAAGCAGGGTGTGTCCTTTTTCTAAGCCTGCCGGAGAATACGGACACGAGTCATGTATGGAAGCACTGTGAACAGTCAATTTTTAAGGGAAATATAAAACACACTGTCTTTGCAAACATTTCCAAAAGAGCTGTTTCCAGATATTAAATTTATATTTAGTACACCTATTTATTGAGTTCTTTATATTTATTGTGAAGTGTGAACCAATCCAATAAGTATACCATAAACTGTACCTGCAGAAGGTTCCCAGTTTCCCGTCTGTATTGCCTATATTTGTAACTGACACTGCCAGTGAGTGTTCGGAGTGATAGTTTGGAACAAGGATCAACATGAAAAGTCAAGATACTAGCTGAAATTTAAGTCCCTATTGCTCATAGTAAAATAAAATGCAATTATTTATTTGAAGTTAAATACAGAGATTAAGAGGGGCCAGTTCCTGCTGTAGATTCATTAAATTTGCAAAACATCATGCAGCGCAAAGTCATCATCTGTTAATTTCACTGACAGTATGAGAGTGCGTAAGTGCATGTATATATACGTATCTGCCACCAGTGTTTGTAAAAGACTGTTCTGCCTTACTAATTCCACATGTGAGGTACATGACACTCCTTTTTTGTCTGTTTATGGGCTGAATTCCAGATATGTTTTTCCTTAACATTCAAACTTTGTGAGCACATCAAACCAGAACAATACATACGTAATGCTGAAGGCTTGCACTTTATATATGCATGCTTTTCTGCGCATCGAGTTTTCCTGCAGGTTTTACAATCATAGCTGTAGTATATTTTTCTTCTTTCAACACATACTAAACAATAGCTTTGAGATGGAGTTTGAAAAACTGAAATGAACAGAGCTGTCATCTATTTCTGTATGTGCTGGTATTTACCCTCAGGCTGTATCACATTTGGCACAGCCCTTTTCAGAAAAGTTTTCAGAGGGAGGGAGAAGACTTTCCTACCTGCCTTTTCTGCTGTCAAGTTCAGCACAACTCAAGTATGGTTCAGCCAATTGAATTTGCACCAGCTATGTTGTTTGCTATTTTTCTTCCTCTTGAGACATGCTAGTTAAAGTCCAGTACTTGCGGTTCTTTTGATGTCTTTGCCTTTGTAACTGATTTTAGTTTGAATTAACTTTTCTGTGACAGTTTGAACTGTAGTCTTCCATGGAAACTGCTGGGATGGGAGATGGAAATGGTTACTGAGAACCTGTGCTCCAGACCAACTATTACCAGATGCAAGTGGTAAGTCTCTCAGGAGCAGCTTCTATTTTATTTTATTTTATTTTTATTTTTTTTTTTTTTACTGAGAAACTCTGTTTAGGTGTCCCTGCCAAAGCTGCAGGATAGACATGAAATAATAGCTTATACGCTATACTCAACTTAGTGGTCTGTGCTGTGCTGTCTAGAAGGTCTGTGTTGTGTTTTATGACCTAGATAAAAGAAAATCCTGGGCCTGAGCCTGCGAAAGAGTAACAAAAAAACCCCTGCTAACATTTCCGCACCACTTGTCTTGCCTGATTTCTGATTATACAGTTAATAACTTGTCTTTTTTAAGATTCTAGGACTCTTACAAGCTGTGTGATCTGATGTTTCCACCTTTTTAAAGTAAGAGAATGCAGAGTTCTCACCAGACTCAACATATTAATGTTAAATGATGTTATGTAGTGCCCAATTTCTCTTGTGTTTGTTCAGGGTCTTCACAAGGCAACTGTTGTCATGAGTATTCTGTGTTAGAACTGAAAAAATTGAAAAAGACGTTAAGGAATAAAAGCTATCCTTCCCTTTTTGTGTAGGGTTAGGACGTCAAGAGATGTTTTATAAAAATGTTTTTGAATAATTTGCTGCTTTTCAAGAGATAAAGTTGCAAGGCTTATTTTCAAAGTCTTTATAAAGACGTAGATGAGATTTGGATAATATGGTGAATTCTGGTGCACAAATACCTAGATGGAAAAGATGAAGGTTAAAAGCCATTGAACAGAATGCTATACTTTTGCTCTAAAAACCTACTTCACAGGTTGTGAAGTAATGTTAAAAGAGATACATACAACATTGAAGTGGAACCTTAGCACTCCTGTGGCTACAGTAGCCTTTTAAGGGACAATTTTAGTCAGCTAAGCCACATTTTTTAAAGAGTTATTTCTGCTCTTTAGCTCTTCTGAGATATTTTTTGTATGTGTATGTGGCTTCTCTGCATATAAGTAGGACTGAGTCTTGTTTTCCACCATATATATAGTTCAACTTTTACACTGCTGTTTCTCTGTCTGTTATTTCCTTGTGCAAGGAGAAAAAAAAGACATTGTGTTGGTGTGCAGGTAAACATTAAACTGAAGGAAATTACATGTATAAAACAGAATGATAAACATGTTATTGGATTCCAGAATGTGTGACAGAACACTGTCAATACCATTTATTCCTTGCTTATGCCCTGTACAACACATTTTGTACACAATATATATATTTCCTTTTCCAAAGCACACAGAAGACTCAAGGGCCATGAAATTATAACTAATAATATTTGTTCCTCCTGAATATTTTCTGGCATCTGTTGGAGCTGAAATAAAATTAGAATTTCTATTTCTTAGGGAAATGAAAATACTTCTACATTGTACTCTTGTTCTTAGTTAAGATAAAAAGTTGAAAACTTTTTTTTCTGAGAACAAAACTTTCAGCAATATTTTCATCCTTTGTTTCTAAACTAAAATTTAGTTTGAACTAATTAACATAATTGATTTCAAGTTGAGTATATGTGAATTGCAGTTTTGCAAGGTGTGGATTGTCATAACTGAAATCACAGAGGATCTGAAGACACTTTTGACTCATAGGTCCTACAATTAATGGAGGAAATACCAATCCTGTGATGTATGTGCTACAAATCTCCTTGACAAGCTGAGAAGAGGGCAGTGATGTCATAGAAAATATAGGTCTATGAATATTGAACTGACTTGAAATAGTCAGGCAAAGGAAAATGCTACAGGTTAGATAACTTAAATATCCTTTCTGTCTTGTCAAGGAAAGACATGTTCTGTCAAAACTAAAAGGACTTTGCTGCAGACTGTTCTAGTTGTGCAAAATCACCATCATCTAGACAAAAGGTTGCTTTGTAGTAACTTATTTTCTAGTATCACACCTAACACTAAGGAAATGTAATGCTAAAGTTTTTGAAAGCACAAAAGCAAAGTTTCTGAGCTGTGCTTCCTAAGAAATTGCTTTCAAAGTCACAATCAGTAAGGCCTCATAAAGATTTTGTACTTGATGAACATGTATGTGTACACGTATATATTTTTAAAATAAAGCATTAGTCTCTGAATCAAGTATTGAGTAATATGCAGAGGAAAGTAGGCAAATAAATTAGAACTTGTATTCAGATCCTCGATACAGCATGAAGTATGAATTCCTATTGCCAATAAAATAATCCGTTTAATTATTTAATGACCTATTTAATCACTTATATAGTGATTACACATATGAAGAATGGGTAGGTGAGTAAATATAGAAATGTTTTAGCTTGCATGCAGTGTGCAGAAATGAACACTCATGTAAAGAAGATATTTTTATTTATAGAATAAAAATATTTCTTCCTGGTTATTTAAAATTTACACTAGGATAATTGCGTAAACCATTAAACTTGCCCCCATCCCCCAATCTTTATTGTCCTTTGCTTTAAATGTCAATAAAATGGTTAGACGTTTTGGAAAATGATTTATACTAAGCAACATTGAAGCTTTCTTTCTCACATTTTTCAACCACATAGTCACATATTGAAAAATCCTAGATTATCCCCAGAATGTTTACTTTTTAAACACAGTTGAATATGTTATACTACTGGCAAGCCTAAGAACTGCTTTGTTACCAGTTCGTTATTCAACGAAGGTCAGTCACTATAGTGACATAGGTGGCACCTGTATTTCTTGACGCTAACAGGTCAGAAACTTCAAACAAATTTCAGGTAGATCAAAGGCGACAAATTTCACACAAGAATAAGGAAAGGAATCAATGCTCTTCAGGGTGATGGAATCAACTCTCAGTTATATCAACTAGAAAATGTCTATTAACTGTACAGAAATTAGACCAAATAACTGGATTTGGATTAATAACCTGACTAAGCATACACATAACTTGAAGTTTATGAATAATTCCACTAAATTAATAAAATGAGTAATAATTTGGGGAAAACACTGAAAGTGGAGAAATTCTTATGAACATGTTACTGTCTTAGCTTTCAAGGGGCATCCCACTATGTTTACAGAAACCAAGTAAACAGCCCAAGTATCAGAATAGATATCTGTCTAAATATGTTAGCACAGCACTAAGTCAGAAAAAAAAAAAAAAAGGAGAAAAAAATTAAAAGGAGGAATTAAATAGACTTTGGCCTCATTCAAAGAAGGAGGTTGCTACAAGAATGCTGAAGGGGTGTATGTGCTGACAGTCAAATAAATATATCTGGCCCTGTGCTGACTTTGACTGGGATAGAGTTAATTTTCTTCACAGTAGCTGGTAAGGAGCTACATTTCAGATTTGTGCTAAAAACAGTGTTGGTAATAGAGCGATGTTTTTGTTACTGCTGAGCATTTCTTACACAGAGTCAAGGCCTTTTCTGCTTCTCATACCACCCCACCAGCGAGTAGGCCTGGGGCACACAAGAAGTTGGGTGGGGACACAGCAAAGAAAGCTGGTCCTTCCTGATAAAAGGGGTATTCCATACCTTCTGGCATCATGCTCAGCATATAAATCTTGGGGAAGAAGAAGGAAGGGAGAAACGGTCAGAGTTATGGCATTTTGTCCTCCCAAGTAACCATTATGTGAGATGAAGCCCTGCTTTCCTGGAGATGCTGATCGGAAGTAATGAATGAATTCCTTATTTTGTTTTGCTTGTGCAAGTAGCTTTTACTTCACCTATTAAACTGTCTTTATCTTAACTCATGAGTTTTTTAGCTTTTACCCTTCTGATTCTCTCCTCTGACACAGCAGGGGGTTGGAGTGAGTGAGTGGCTATCTGGTGCTTAGTTGCTGACTGGGGTTAAACCATGACAGGCCCATAACCTCCAGTACAGGAATGTCTGAATAATTTCTTCATGGACTCAATTACTTGTTTGAACTTGAGCAGAAGGCTATTATGTATTCAGTGCAAGAGAGATTACCACCGTTAAGAATAGTATTGCTGTTTGCCATCCAGTTTGAATGCTTGGCTTGTTGTCTCATTTTCATATGTCATAGGTAGTTTGCCTCTGTTGGGCCTCTGTTTATGATCCAGCTGTCATTGGTGTTACTATGACTCTTCCCATTCCCTTTTAGGACTGTTGGACTGAGTTTCTAAACTACAACATTTTCGTGCGTGAGTATCAGTGGAAGTGGCGTGTAAATGCCAGACTTCATTTTATTCTTAACGCATCCTGTTGGACAGAGTACTTGTTTTGTTCATTCAATTGGTATGAAATACCAAGACCTGTCAGAGAGATATCAGATACAATTATAGCATATTTAGAGTACTATGCTATGAGAAAATGGTTTCAGAAGAACTAGTAATTTATTCTGTGCAAATTGCTTCAACTACACAGTGCAGAATGTATAATTGACAGCAATGGATATCATAACAATGTTAGCCAAATTACATTAAATGAAAGTTAAATCTGGATCTGCTTATTTTCTTGGAATGAAATGTGACTTTTTTTTTTTTTAATAAAAAGAGCCCCTTTTTTTAAATAAAAAAGAGCCCCTCATAAGATAGAAGGAGTTGTATATTCTACATAAAGAGGTAAGTACAGTTTGTGGTTATATTTCTCATAATGTGAATATTTTAATATTTGGGAGCTTTTCTGAGCAAGAATTTGCAGTTTAATCTTAAGATTCTGGTAAAATGATGATGGTCCTGTTTGGAGTATATTTCCCTCCACTAAAATGTGGCACACAAGACATTGTGTGAAATTAAGCAGACATAAACTCTTAAGTTGTTGAAGTAAAGAAATAATACATGTTAAGCAATTTCAAGAGATCACAGAAGTTGCATGACTTTAAGTCTTTGACCCTAATCTGTGTCCTCATAATCCACTTGTATAAATAGAGAAGGAATAAATTAAAAAAGAGACGTGACCTTTTCTGTTGAATACAAATTAGGCATTACAAAAATGAGAATGCCATGTACAGATCATACGCTCACATTTTAAAATTCAACTTATAGAACGGAGTAAGGTGCAAAAAAAAAGTCACGAAATGATTCAAGGGTTAGGAGTTACATTTATCAGGATGATACTTAAAGAGCTGACACTTTGCACTTGAGAGAAAAGTCTGAGAAGTGACTTGGTTGCTATTTATAAGGACTTTCACAGGGAGAAAAAGCCAGTTACTTAAGTGCTTTGTAATTTTCCAGTCAGAGAAAGACATAACAAAACCCAGAGACTGAAACTGGAATCAAACCAATGAACACATTTTGAACAATGAAAGTGATTAAGCCCTGAAACAAGCAGTAGTGGATCCTTCATGTCTCAAAAAACCCCATTGTCTGCATTCTGGAAGGCATTAGCTAAAAGAAAGCTACTATATTTCATACAGATGTATTTGGCTGACATAAAACAAGCTGATCTACAGGATATTTGACTAGATGATCTTATGGCCACAACAGTAATTAGAAATGGAGAAGGAATGTATGTTACTCTCCTACCATGCTGTAGGCAATAAATTTAGTCAACCTAGATAGCATTTCCCCCTGCTCCTCGCTAACCGCCCTTACAGGTAACAGAAGAGTGAGATAGTCCAAGGGGTAATTTAGGTGAAGAGTTCATGATGGATTTGGTGAATTAGTCTTTGCTAATTGATTCACTTTCTAGTGACCAGAGAACACTGATGAAGCGATGCTATAGTTCTCCAAATACTTCTCTGCTAAATGAAATTTTGGGATACAAAGCTCTGTTTCCTAGGGAGAAGACAACTCATCTGCTTCCATGACAATAATTCTTTACTTGAATGCACTCAGGGGAAGGTGGCTTTTAGATTTGAAGACACACAATATCATATGATTCATTTTAAGAGGCACTCTTAGAGATCTGGTATAAATTAGAATCCAGTATATATCAAATAGTTTCTGGGTTTTGCAGCAGGAATTGTTAAAAAAGTTGTAGACTGTCCTTCCTCCAAAACTGTATCTGCAAAAATAGTCTGATAGCTCATCTTATTACCCTTAATAAGTTCCATAATAATAATAAGTGCTCCTTAATAATAAGTTGTGGTCACTATGGGTAAAGAATAGATTTTAAAGGAAAGTAAGACATCTTGACATTACTGAACTGTTAAAAAAAAAATACTGAATGAGAAAAGAATATGAAAATCTTCAGTGGGTGTTTTCTGGAGCATGTCTGCCATTTACCAGCTTAAATTCTGAGTTCAGGTGCATCTTTTAAAGAGATTTACAGTCTGAGTGTCTCTACCTATAGAAAAGTAAGAGCAGGATAATTATTGAGTGTTGTCAATATAGATCTGGCTCTAAAAACAAGAACTAAGACATGGATCTCTGAATTCTGAATGAAACAAATCTTGTGTGGAAATAACTGGAAATTTAACATTAATTTAATAAGACACAAAAGCTTTTAGTAACACTCCTTAACGAGTGGGTGCAGGAAAAGTAAGTATTTTGCTTACTGGTTGGCTTCAGTACACAGAACTTCCTATTATTATGACTTTATGAAATAGTTTGAATCCCAGTCTGTGGGGCTGGAAAGGATAAAAACTACTACAGATTACCTAAAAGAATTAATTTTACTGGATTAGTGAAATGATGTTAAATACCAATATAGACGCTCTTATATTGGGGCAGGAGGGGATGCATTTATTCCCAAGTGTAGTTGTCTCAAAAATAAGTATTATTTCAGACAACATCTGCAAAAGGATCTACACTGTTGTTGTTGCTCTGGCTAACTTGTGTAGAAAAACTCATACTAGTATATGAAGCCCCTCAGTAGACAGACTAAATTTTTTTTTAATGGAAAAATAACCTCAAAATTTTCATCTGTTTCTATTCAATGTAGCCATCTCTACTTATTATGAGCTTTATTTTTGTTTTTGCGTTTAAAAGCTGTACCAAGCTTGCGTAAAGAAACAACTTTTTAGCTTTTTAGGAACATATGCTGATCTCCAAATATCTGGATGACAGGTTTCCATGTGTAGCTTAGAGGTGCTCTTTGGAGTAGTGCTATAATCATGCATACTTATTAACTGTATTTCTAATTTAAAGTGAATGCAATATTAAAATTTAAGAGTATCTCACAGTAAATCTTTCATATATGTTCTTTCTTCCTTTATTAAGTATGTATGTGATACAAGTAACAAAAGATTTTAAGACCAGAAAATCAGAACTGAACAAAAAATAGCATATGTATAGTAGTGGTGAATCATGACAATTTCCAGGTTGATGATTAGAAAACTAACAAGCTTTCTTTCCTAAGCCATAATCCATTTATTGTCTTTATCCATCTCAATTCATATTATATTTAATAAGATATAAGCTAAAATTGATTAAATATTCTAATACTTCCTGATATGAAAAAGCACTTGAAATAAAGCCAAGTATTAAATACGAACATTAAACCCACAGGTTTTTATCAGACCAAAGATAGGACTGGAAGGAGACTAATTCTCCCAACTCCATTTCCTTGTAGGACTGAGACTATTCAGTCTTCAAAAATATTTGAACAGCTATAAGCAGGTACTCAACATTTATTAGTTGATATTAAACAACATATTATATGGTTGAATACAGGACAGAGTTAAACCTTTTTGTGGACATGAAAATTCATCCCTTGTGTTGATAGTCAATGCAAGATATAAGCAAACAACAAAAAAAAACCATGGCCACTTAGGAACAGAATTATTTTGCTATTTAGAATACTGCAGCAGATTTCAGTTATTTACCTTCTCTTGTCTTTACCACAGAAGTATGTCTCTAGTGGAAACTGGCAAAATAATAACAAAACACTCAGGATAGCTATTGACTTCTGATGCTGAAATTTACTTCAAGATAATCTCCACACTAACGAAATCCTCTCAATGTAATTATTCCTGTTGAGGACTTTTTAAAGCATTTTTACTTTTATTGACTTGTTCAAATGGACAACTATTTTGTCTTTCTCTCTTCTCCAATAACAATATTGATTTTTCTAAAATAAAACAGTCAATCAGTGTTCACTGAATTTGTAAGTGAAAAAACAGTTACCTCCTCAGAGCAACTTCAGTTTCACTTCTAGTGATGCTGTTTTCACCTGGAGTTGATCATAAATTAATAGTCTGGCTCTATTCATTGCTGACTTGTGAAAAAAAACCCTGGTTATTAATTTAAACTGTATTTTCCATAAGGATTTAATAAATTAATGAATGCTGTTTGCATTGAAGCATCTTGCATTGTACAATGCATCCTTGAATTGAAGATTATTAAGTAGCCAACATGGAAAGCGAAAGAGAGCAAGCAGATTTTGAAGCAGACTGAAAAATTATGGCCAGATATAGGATACTTTTTTCAACTCTAAGATTAGCATCAGAAGGCTAGTGGAAGGCATTAAATGGTGCTGTTTCATTGAATAATCACGATTTGTTATTTAATCAGAAGACTTAATAGTGCAATGAGGTACATTCTATATGCAGACCTAAAAGTTTCACATGTTTAATCATATAAAAATGAATCTATACATTTTACAGAAAAGTAGTTTATTATTATTTGTCTATAAAGCATCTATGTGTGTAGCTTCTGCTCATAGCAACATAGATCTCTTTCCAGATGGAAAATGACGAGTGCTTGAGGGTTGCCTGATAGGCCACATGTACCTATATGTTTCTCAAAGAATAACTATTAAGCAATAAGTGCAACACAATTGAGAATAATAAAATATAATATATGACAGATTTCCATACAACTAAAAAGTGGAAATATTTTTCTAAAATTTAGTAGACAGTATACATAGCCAGTTTTTATTTTTATCTAGCCTTTTAAAATTTTTTTAGTCCCTGATTCATCTTTTAATACAAAGTTTCCAAAAATTTGGGAGATTGTTGATTTCTTGCATGAAACGCTTTGCTCTAATAAACATTTTCTTCTTCAATCCGTAAGGAATAGGATTAAAGGAACAGTCTGTTATCTCTAGTGGAATGAAAAGAAAAAAACCTCTGTGAAGTGTTCTAAAAGGCATGTGAATCATAATATGGCGTCTGCTTTTAATTTCACTTAACCTGTTAGAAAATGGTATTGTGAGTGGGGAATATCAGGAAAAAAATGGAGAGGATATTTGAGCCAACAAGGAATGTAGTTCCTTCTTTCTCAAAATAAATGAAATGACTGCTTAAAGAGAGCCTGTAAGTGCATACAATGTCTTTGCTCTGTGTTTTTTTCTGGATTAATTGTCTTACATATATCCTTAGAAGTACATTTTTATTAAGAAGAACACTATATAACACTCTGATTGTAAGATCTTGTGTCATGTTTAAAATCAATACTATTCCTGTTTAAAATTTATTCATAATATAGACATACACTGAAGCATGACTGAGATTTATATATGCTATCAAATGCTATCATCCATGCTTTACCTACTAACAAGTTCTCTTTCTCCTGTTTTTGACTAAATATTTTCTTTATTTAAAATGTTTTCCATTATTTCTCCAGGAATAGAGTCAGGAAAATATTATTATCCTTTAAATTGTACGTTTCTTAGCCCCCAAATTTGTCAGCATGACAGATAAATGGAACTGTAATAAAATCTCAGATACTATGCATGAATGACACTGAATCATCAAAGGTAAAAAGTTAAGTGTGTTTGCTGTAGATGTGTTTGCATACTTGAAGAGCTTAAAATCTGTTGAACTACCAGATGGCAACACTTCGGCAGTTATTTAAAAAATTTATTGGCTTCATAATAACATCAAACTTCAAAAGACATTAAAGAAGTATTATTAATTTAAATACAAGTTTTCTAATCAACTATCTACCCACTCCTACGTTTATTAATAAATTTAATCCCTTATTAATTTTTAGGCTACAGTTTAGTTTGAGTTGGTTTCAAACGGTGCTGAGAGTTTCAGGCTGCTTTACCTGTAATGGGAGCCTCAGGAAACAAAAGTCTTAGATGAGAGGATTTTTTAAATGATTTGTCATTAGGGGGAATGTTTGAACTTTGGGAAGATCAGCATTTCTGTCAGATACTGGAGCTACCCTCTGGCTGGATGGTAGGGCACATCCAGGGTTATTATAGGTGTATAAGCAGGCAGTAGGATTAATTTGGTAACTGATGAAGTGCTGAGCTGATTTGGATGCTCACTTCTGTATTGAGGTTATCTGCCCACAATCCATACCTATCGGGACACCAAAATAAAGCTTAACGTGTCTTGCAAGTGTTGTCTTTATTCTGTGTCGTACCTATCTTTGCTTCTGCAGAGTCATTGCTGAGGTAGAAATAGACGTTGCAGTTACATTTTAAACACACACACAGACACACAGAGACACATGCAGAGTCTGGCAGCACCAGTTTCTCCACTTGACTGCTAAGCAAAGTGAGTAAAAACTGACAGAAGCCTCAAAGATAAATGCTGTTTCACCAGACGAGACTCTACTGGTGGTGTTTGGTTGCTTACACAAAAGTGAGTGGGGCCACCCTATACCCAGTACAGCTGAAGTCCTGTAAGGATAACATTAGATTTGTGGGAGACCTGCTCCATTTTGGACTGACAGCATGAGGCAGGGCATCTCCCAGGGCACCTCAGAGGCTACTTGCATGACAAGGCAACTCATATCCACCCTGTCTATCCCAAAAGGAATAGTGGTTAATAATAATGAAATATTTCCAGATAAATCTTAAGAGTTTGCCAATGTGTGGTAAAATGCCCATTTGTTTGTGTAATTCCATTTTCTTGGGCACCTTTGTGTTCATGAATGTTGTGAGTTTTCCACTCAGAGTAATAAAAAAGTAGCTGATTAATATTTGCTGGTTGTGAGTCACACTGTATTTGAAAGTCTATATACAGGTGTTCTGGTTTTATTTAGTGAGGGGGGCCTACGGTGGTAGCTTCTGTAGGAAACTGCTAGAAGTTGTTCCCACTTTGTCCAGCAGACTCAACTGGGCCTAGGGGGGATCCGCTGCTGGCCAGGGCTGAGACAATTGGTAGTAGAATGTTCCCTGATAACATCTCTGCAATAATGTATTTAAGAAGGGGAAAAACGGGAAAAAAAAAAGGAGAAGGAAACGTGAAGATGCTGAGCAGGGGCAGAGAAGGGCAGGTGCTAGCCCTGTGGGCCTTGCAGGCCTCACCCTCTGGCCTCCCGTCGGATGGCTGTCTGAGCCTGACTCAGCCTGGCCCGGCTGCAAGAAGTGGAGAGGAGACGAAATGTGAAGAGAATCTGAGAGGTGTCTGCCTGAGCTGATTGTAAATAATTTTTCTTGTGAGAGGAACGGTTGCAGATGCCAAGGTCAGTGAAGAAGGAGGGGGAGGAGTAATGCAGCTTCTGGACAGAATTCCCCTGCAGCCCGTGGTGCAGCTCATGGTGAAGCAGGCTGTCCCTCTGCAGCCCATGGAGGCCCACGGAGGAGCAAAGATCCACCTGCAGCCCATAGAGGACCCCACACAGGGGCAGGCAGATGCCTGAAGGAGGCTGTGGCCCATGGAGGACCCACTGGGGCAGCCATTCTGGAGGGACTGCACCCCGTGGAAGAGATGAAGCATGCCAGAACAGTTTGAAGAAGGACTGCAGCCTATGAATGGGACCACATGCTGGAGCAGGCGAGGAACGTGAGGAGTTCTTCCCCCAGTGACAAACAAGCAGTGTAAAACGACCGTAACCCCCATTCCCTCTTTCCCCCTGTGCTGCTCTGGGCGGGGAAGGTAGTAGAGATAATGTTAAGCCCTGAAAGAGGGAGGGGTGGGGGGAAGATATCTTATTCTTTGTCTCATTATCCTGCTTTGGTTTTAGTAATAAATGAATAGTTTTCCCCAAGTCGAACCTGTTTTGCCGGTAGCAGTAACTTTAAGGATTTCTCCCTGTCCTTATCTCAAACCTCAAGCCATTTTTCTTATATTATCTCCCCCTATTCTCTCGGAGGGTGGGGGGAGTGAGAGAGAGGCTGCGTAGTCTAGTCACGATCGGGGTTAAACTACAACAACAGGGCACTTTTACTTTACTTTTACTTCCCCTGCTCCAAATGTTATGCAGAGATTTAGTGGCCAGTTCAGCAAAAGGTAAATGGTATTGGTTTGGGCAAGTCAAAATGCAGCTGCTTTATACACAACTCCCACACAGCTCTGCCAATGCCCTTCAATCCTGTTCTGCAATATCAACAGTCTAGTTTATTCCTAGGCTGCTCTTGAGCCAAGATGCTTGCTAGACATGCTAAATTGGACAAAATTGTGGTTTTATGTTGCAGTCAAATGGAGATTCTGCTGGGACTGCCAAACACAGTTTCAATTTTCTTAATTTGGTCTACTTTGCTCAAATAGAGCAAACTATTACACATTTTGTTAGTAAGAAACTGCTTTACCTTTCAACAGCTTTTTGAATTTAATTTAATTTTGTTGTTTCTCTTGACATTGGGTGCAACTGTTGTTGATCTCTGGAATGCCTTTTTTTTTTCTTTCTCTTTTGCCCTTTAGCCGTTGAAGACGATAGGTATTGCTAGTGCAGGGCAGCATGTCTGTTAACAGTTTAAGCTGATTCTAAACTTTGTGATAAAATCCTGAAAGAGCTCTGAAAAATCTCTGCTGGGGCTTTAACCTCGTTTAAATATTCCCTGCCATATTGCAGCATTCATTCTAGAATAAGACTAATGTTATATTTTAGTGATTTCCTGTGCCTCAAGCAGGCATTATATTTAATGGAGATATTCCTTATGAGCGTAGTATGGAACTAAGAATAATTAGAAATATCAGATCTTTCAGAAATATGTTGATGTGATGGAAAAGCTATTTCCACCTCCCATGGTATCTGTAAGGATTATGTTCCATATTGATCATTAAGGATGGTCAATAAATGGAGGAGCAAGGTGATCCTTAAAAATTAGCTTGGAGCAATGTGTTGCATGTGACTTTCTAATATTGACTAAGCAAGAGCAAGAAGTAAGAATACATACTAGAGGCAATGGTTTCAAGCTGCGCCAGGGGAGATTCAGGCTGGACATTAGGAAATATTACTTCTCGGAAAGGGTAGTCAGGCAGTGGAATGCACTGCCCAGGGAGGTGGTGGAGTCACCGACC
>WHYT01016611.1:724114-800524 GCA_009806455.1 Tetrax tetrax | reverse complement strand
TATTTATATATATAGGGTTTTCTAAATCCTTTTGTAGAACGAAATGCATATACAAAGGCCTCTAAGCACCTCTCACTTAGCCAGTTTCTGAGAATAGAAATTCTGATATTAGATTATCTTCTGAGGAATGATTTCATCTTCCTTAACTTATTCAGACTAATATGGGTGAACGAGCGTGAAAAGTTATGGCTTGTGATATACAGGAGATTAAATAAGAAATTTTACCTCCCTTTCTGAACTTGACGTTTATGAAACATTATAAGTCTGGCATATGCCTTTTGGAACCTTCCATTAGTACAATTTGTGGGGAAGCTTGTCAGTGAATACATTTTTTCATGCACAGGTTCAGGAACTAAAAATAAAAGCTTAAGCAAGCAGCTTTTGTTGATTGAAGTTAAGTAGGATGTTAATTCTTGAAAACTGTTGATACTCTAATGGAGCTTAATTTTCAAAGTATTTGAGCATTAAGGTACCATTAGCACACTCAATTAACACATAGAAAAGGCATTCTAACTGATTTTAAGTAGGTAGAGCTAAAATTTGTCTTCATTTTACTGTAGGTCTGTGAATATTTTTTTTTTTTTTTTCTGGAGTATCTGGCATTATTCTGGAGGTTCCGATGTGGCTGAAATGCACAGAGAAAGGAGGCTGGTGGTTCCTGATTGAAATCTGGCAGCACTCACTTATCTCTGCTGATGTCAGTGAGATCCTCCCAGTAATAAAATGGCCTTTACTGCATGACTAAGAGGCAGAATACTTAGATGCATATTTTGAATATTTCTGGTTTGATGTCTATATAGAGCTCTGCTAAATTTCTGAATCTGAGAAACAATTCTCTTGACTCATTTGCCAGGTTACTATAACAACCTAAGTGTTGGTAAAAGTACGATTTTAATTTGTTCTGATGTGTTTCTGTTACTAATTATTGAAATGTCATCTCCTATTTGATTATCAGAAATAATCTGTTATCATTAAATTACTGTTAATGATCTGAAACTATTCATTTCTGCATTTATTTTTTATGCAAAGTGACTTTTTCTGTTTTAAGCACTGCCTCTTATACAGTGTGATTCCCTGATGTGAGAAAGCTAAATGTATGGTATAACAGATACTGTTTCAAAGTACATTCTTAGTAAACTGTTGTCTAAATGAATGACTTGCATGGGAAGCTATCCAACATTTAGCTAGTACGTTTGTTGATAATCAGAAACAATTGACGAGTATGTTGCAGGTTTAATCTGTCATTTATCTGCAGATAGCTTCTGTTATACCTATCGATTTTCAGTGTGAAAACATATTAGAAGTTTCAGTACCTCGTATTACTAAGATCACTTTGTCTGCCAAGAATCTATGAATAAAAACAATAATTACGCATATTAAAAACCTTTAAAATTATTTCTGTTCTCAATGCTTCATATATTATTCAATAAATCTTAGTTTATATCTTCAAGGTGTCAAATAGCAACTACAAAGACAACTTTAATCTCCCCAGAGGCTGACTACTCCAGACCTCGGACTCAATGAGCACTTGAATATGAATGCTTAGTAGTCTTGCCATATACTCATATACACATTCAATAGTCATATGTTTAAATTATGGCTTCTGTAGATAATAACCAAATTGACATTTTACTTGGATATCAGTGCATCTGTAAGCCAAAACTTAGAGATTTTCATGTTTGCTTGACTATGTCCTACATTTTGAAATGAGTCTTTACAATGCTGCTTTATATGAAATAGATTGTGACCTAAGGAGAAAAAAAGAAGATTTTAAAGTGCTTGTATTTTTAATACAGGAGCATTTGTTGAATTTATTTGCTGAGTTTCAAGTATTTCACACATAGAAAGAACAAGTTCAGGGGTATGTTAAATAGAAACTTCCAATATGACAAGAGGCTATTTTGTATTTTGTTCAATATTTCAAACAGAATGGCTTTCTGTAGACAGAAACCCCTCCCAACCTTCCAGTGTTATGCCTTTGGAAATAAAACAAACAGTCAGATGCTATAAAGCTCTTCCTGATGTCACAGAGGTTGTGTAGATTGCCTGCCTCCTAGAAGGTTTTATTCCTGGAATGAAATTTTCTCTATATTTCTGTGTGACATATGCAGCTGTTGATTTAGCCTTATCAGTCAAAGAGAAAAATTTCCTCCCCTATCTATACTGGAGATCTTCACTATATATTCTCTTCTTGTTTTACTTTGGAGTCCCATTGTCGCCAGTGGGATTTTCTTGCATTATAGAAAAAATAAAATATGTCCAACTGGAAAGTAACACAAGATGAGAGGTCTCCTGCATGTTGGGTGTTGCACTGAATTTATTTGTCATTCTGAAATACCTGAAATGCATGTCTGAGTAATGTTTTATGCAAAGCAGGTTTGATAACTTATTGAACCTCAGTGACATTACAGAAGGCACAAACTACCTCTTTAAAAAGAAAGCAAGAAGTATTGTATATTAACTTACCTGGTGTGCCTCGGGCAATGTTAACAGTCTGATAAAAATACAATGTGAACCAAGGCAGTTCTTCAGTTTATAAAGGTTGACTTCTTCATATCTGAGTTATAATAACCTTTTAAACTGAATCCTTGAAAAAAATGTTGAGGAAAGAACTTAGTAGAAGTAACTACTTTTTTTTTTTAAAGAAATTTTCCAAACTTTTTTTTTTTTTTTAAAAGGGGCATTTCCTCTGGTCCAACAGATTGATTATTCTACTTCAGCAGAATGATAATTGCTGTCAATTCTGTAAACTTCTCAGATTTTCCTTTGAGAACCTCAAGCCTAAATGAACAGATGGTGAAAGTAAGTAGAATGAAGAAGTGTAAGCAGATAATATGAGAATGCAAGAATCTTAAAATGTTTAGTTATGGAAGAAATCCTAATTTGAATTAAGATTTTTATGTTTGGGAAAAAAGTGGTACTGACGTTACATTAAATTTTCAGTTTTGAAACCCTTGTAATGAAATAATAATTTACCTCTGTATTGAAATTGCCTATTATTTTGCTCATAATTGTATGGAACAAAGAAGTTATATGCCACATAAAGCTAGTCCACTGACTGATCTCAAAAAGGAACTGTTCCTAGTAAGGTTAGTGACAAGTGCTTTTTCTTCTGGAGTTCCTTAAATACTTGCTTTTGATGAAATGATATTTAGCAAATGTGGTTGCAATTTTGCCTTTTAAATTCACAGATGATATGAAGGTGCTATAGCAACAAATAATGAGGAATACTGGGTGCTATCCTTTGGTAAATTGTTGCAGTGTAGTAGTATGGCACTTAACGTTGTTAAATACAAGACTTTTCTAGGAACAGAGAAAGAAGAGTGCCCAGAAGAAAGGTAAGCTGCATTGGTGAACATTGTATCCAGTCCTTGCTCTTTGTGTTCTCCAAGTGAAGAGAATTCAAAATTGTCTTCACAAAGAAATAATCCTTAATACACAAAGTTTAATGAACTCCACAAATCTACTGTCTTGTGTCAAATGCTGCCACATGACTACTGCAGTGGTTACGCTTTATGGGCTAGTGAGGGAAGATGTGACAACTTTCCGTGAAGTGTGATCAACTTCACTAATAATGTTGTAGCATGAGAACCTGGGTTCCAGGTCCTAGACATAAGGTAGAGAACTCCAATTGTAGAATACTCATCGCTGAGTACTTTGGAAATTCAATACTGAATTACTTGATTAAAGAAAAACTTGGATTTAACATTACTTAGGTCCTTTGAGGCCCTAATTTGTTAAAAATTATATTTTGCAAAACTTAAATTGGAGTTAATTGAATCACATAACTACTAAGTTTCTTTCATTCTTCCACCATTTATCTCTGATGTCTGTTTCTGTTTGAATAGAAGGAATGCTAGAATCAACTACAGATCCTTTATGTGGCAAGATCACCTACTTGGAGATGTGCATGTACATTCTCCTTGAGAAACTTTTCATAACTTATCCCTGAAATCATTGTTTCCTAACTCCTTTATGTGGAAGTATTTTTTACTTTTGTTTTTGCCTTCCAATTAGCAGCCCACTTATCAACTATGATTTACTAAGTGTTTGAGATAACATAAGGAAGCATATTTATTTTGGAGATATATGCTTAATTCACTGCTGTAATTTATATAATGCAGAGTATAGAGTAAAAATAAGTAGTTTAATAACATTTAAACAGAAGTCCACATGATGAAACATGAATGCGAGTCAAGGTTTGCTCAAGCTTTTAACAGAGTGGTCACTTTTATTCATAATCAAAAGCAATATCAAAAGTAGAAGACCAACATAAAAACATTGGGTTTCAGGGGTTTCTGCTTTGTTCTGAATTTTTGTATAGGTTTTATTTCCTTGTTTTTGTGCTGTTTTTTTTGAGCTGTTGAATGAATTTGCTGTTGTTCACATGTGATTCTGGATCAGCTGAAAGTAATTTTCAGCCTGTTGCTGACTTACATTAACAATGCTTTTTACTTCTGGTTCAGTAGTTTGAATCTGTAGGCTCGTGACAGAGAATACTGGCAAGACCACTTTAATGGGGTATTGCCAGGACAAAACAAAGTGTTGGAACTTTCCTCCTCTTGTAACTCTCCAGCCACATCAGAGGATCTATCCCTCAGAGCTCCTGCCTTTTCATCAGTAACAATCAGTCCTGCACTTGAATCTTCAACAGATAATGCATACTTTCTACAACAGAATGAATTCATTAGGAAAAAATGTAAAGAAAAAGTCTAAAGTATGTCCTCACCGAACAGATACACCATTTTTATAGACTATTTTGATATACCTCTTTTTGTTTTTAAAGGAAATGGAATTCAAACAGATTTGGAGGTGTTAACGTGACATACCTGATTTGATTTTGTTCCTGTTAACTTATTACAATTTATTCTTTTAAGGTAAAATGTCCTTTTTCACTTGTACCAGAGAACACGGGTGCAGCTTTAGGCTCAGTACAGCATTAGGGCAATCCTATTCTTTTGCTGGCATGCAACTTAAACAGTCATAGAATTATTCAAGTTCAGAGGGACCTCTAGTCCAACATGCTTCAAGTAGGGTCAGTACTAAATCTAGACTAGGTGGCTCAGGGCTTTGTCCAGCCAGGTCTTGAAAACCTCCAAAGACAGAAATTCCATTGTGTTTCTGGACACTGTTTTCTTATACTTAATTATGCTACTTATGAAAGATTTTTTTTTTTCCTTACATGCAGCCGTACATTCCCCCGCTTCATGACTGTAGTTGTAAAACAAAACCAATTGTTAACTGGTTACAAGAGGATCCTTATAGATGTGAGTGCTTTTGGTTGCCAGACAACTGCTATATCTTATTTGGTTCTAACACTCTCCCTAAAGCTGGGCACAACGAATAAGCTGGGTTGTTTTGTGTTTAGATGCACCAAGCAGCAAGACAGCATTGAGAGATCCTGTTGATGGCTCTAAGTCTCTGTTATCTTTACCTTTAAGATGTGATGCAGAAATGCCTTGAAAAAATAAACAGATACAAAACAAAGGATGCTTTGTATATCTGGGAATATTTTTATTCTGAGACTTTGTCTACAAACTATTTCACTGTCCTAATGGCAGTGCGAAATCAGTCATAGGAAAATTAGCCAGCTGACAATCACATATCAAGTGCCTTCAACAGCTCTGTTTGGTTTAGAGTGTTCCAGGAGCCATTTTATTACCATTATCCTGTGAAGGAGCAGCTTGTTTTAATGCTTTAAATTTGCAGCTGCAGGAGAAACCTATGCTTGGGTTTGTACACAATACATAATTACTTACTTGTTAGTGATTGCTTGTAACCAACTCAGTATTTTTTTTTGTTATAACTGCATACAGATCTGGCTTAGGATAAGTAATCGTATTTCTTTGTGTGCCCACTTCAGATTAGAAGGCAATGAGAAGAGAAGAATGAAAAAGGTGAAGGGTGCTCAGGTGGAACTGGTGGTGAGGATGACAGAACTATGTTTCTGTGGTTCTTCAGCTAATTAATGAATGAATTCTGGAGGTTTCACAGCTAGCTTTTTGGGGCAAAGTTACCAAAGAAGATGGGCAACTTTCCCAGGTGGAGAAGCCTCCTTAGGGAAAGACTAGCGAGAAGAGACTTAGTGGACAGGCTGTATCAGTTTGTATAAAAATAAAATAAAAATACATCAAGAAAAAAGAAAGCATGATGTAACTTGCAATGAGAGAAATGGAGGTGCCTGAGCCATCTTACCTCTGCATGTTTGGGTGAGTAATGCCTGGTCTGAAGCAAAATAATTTGGTAGCAGGCTCTTCCTTGCCTTCAGAAAAGTTTGTCTTAAGCTCTTTGATCCCTTACTCAAGAATTGAAAAATAACTTTGATTTGAAAGTGCTGAGGCATCAGTAAATAAATTGCTAAAACTACTTTAAACAATGCAACTATTTGGACAATACGTTCAACTGTTAAGAAAATATATCTGTCTTAGTTTTTTTTCCTTTATTTTCCAAATATCTTACTCACTAGCAGCAGTGACACTGATAACGGTTATGACTAATCTTCACTGTCTTACCAGAAATATATGAAAATATTTACTCTTTTATGAGTTAGCTGGGCTTGTGATGTGTTCACCAACATACAGAAAGTTTATTTCTCAGTGCTTGCCATTTATATTTAAATGCATTCCTGTAGTCATGTCATTACCGTTACAAGACAACCAAATCAAAAGCAGATGATCCAGTATTGCACCAAAAGAATATAGATTAAACTTTTGTACTGATTACCTTTCTCACTGTTGCCTAACAATGAACAAAACCACTCATCTGTGAGGGCGTCCTGTTAGGTAAAGGAAGCAGACCTAAATGAATCCCTGCTGAACACTCTGAGCTAATTTTAATAAAAAAAAAATATTAAATGTCATATTTGGGATTTTTTTTTTTTTTACATACAATAATGAGTGAAGTAATCATGAAAAGCTCCTACAGTGAGAAACAAGAATTGGTTTAGGCCTCAGAGGAAAAAGTCAATATTTACTTTAGATGTCCAAAGTGGGAAAATTCCATTAGTACTTAGACGCAACTTCTACTTCAAGGTCAAAAATTAGGGGAGAATTTTCTGGCCTTGTAAAATGAAGAAAAAACAGTGGATGTATTTGTCAAGGTCGAGAGTGAGATATCAAGGTCTAATAACTTTTACCTCCAAGAAATTAAGTCTTAGGCAGATATTAAAATCTCAATGAGTTTCTCCCACACTGACGTGCCTCCTCAGCATATAATTTCTTATGTAGAGAGCAATGGTCAGCTCTGAAATGAAACAAAGTTTTCAAATTATTGAAACAATATATTTAATATTCCTCTTGCTTTTCCCATCTTCCTTTGGATAAAATTGTTTTAATATTAAAAAAAAAAATATTCCTCCCAATTTTACTTGATGCTTAGCCTTGTATTTGTTAATATGAACATTAGCAGCTCTAAATAAAAAGGAACTTTAGCTTATGTGTGGAACTATGAATACTTTATTGCTCTTTTTTTTTGGTGTAATTTTAGTGTTTGGCATTAGATTCCACGCTAGCAGAAAGCCAGGCAGTGTCCTATTTAAGTTACTTTACTTTAGAATTAGGTCAAAGAAAAGTAAAATGTTTTCAACATATTTTTTTCTTTTTTTTCTTTCTCCTTTTTTTTTTTATCATGTAACACCGATAAAATCACTTGTACAGTCACATGAAGTGATACTACAGTAAAAAAGGTAAATAGATGAAAGATAGACATCATTATGCTTTCTAAGTTTGTTATACAGATAAGGGTTTTATACAATGAGACAGCCAATTTACTCTTCTGGGGGGCTGACAGCTGTGAAAACTGGTAAAATACTCAAGATAACGTAGTATTTTGCTGTGTGAACTACATTGTGTTGAACCTAAAATATTTATTTATTTCTGTTGTGAATTTTCCTTGCAGTAACATCATTGTTACTGGTGTGCATGCCCTATTTCCATGTTCCTAAGGGCAATTCTGCTCTCAAAATAGGTCCAACCCTAAGAGTTTTGACCCAATATTGAGCAATGTCATGCAACCACCTCAATACAAGACTTGCAGTTATTGCTTTAATTACTTTGGAAAGCAATAACATTCTTTAAATAAAACAAGTTAGTTTAGAAGATGGGAAGGTGAAACTCTGTTACTGATTTACGGGCCTAAAACTATGGTAAGGTTTGACCCACATAGAACACGGCATGGCACATAAAAATACCTGTTTATTTCTAATTACAATGGTAGGTTATTTTTTATGATTTGCTGGTGTGATATAAATAGGAAATGCTTACAGGAATTAAGGAAACTTGGAGGGCTTTTGAATACTAGCTCGTCATATAATTTTAATGTTGAATGAGTATATACAATATTAAAAGTATCACAATAAAGGGGGTTAGCTGAAGGAATATTTCTTGGTAAATAACCAGCAAAGTGGGAACCATCACTGTTTGCTCCATAAACACATATACATAACATAAACATCTCTCAGTGATAGGTCAGAACAGCTCATCAGATTGAAGAAACAACTTGAAGGATTGTAAATGATTGTGAGAAATTTAAAATGCCTTTTCAATTACTATGAAAATAATCTGGTAGCCAAAACCTTTGAGATTTGTGTCCACATAGGCTACTGTCTCCCAGTTTGCTCCTTCTGATTTTGTACCTTTACACTTAAAGGTGTTGGAATCTTTGTCTGTTACTTGCTACAAAATAGGCTTACTGTTATTTAAAGCCTTATAGTTAGTAGAAAAAAAAGTGAAACTTTAGGAGAAGCAATTCTCAGCTTGCAACTACTGAGCCTAACAAATTACAAGAACTACAAGTACTAGTCAAAGCACAGGAATCTGCCTTTTAAAAATTATTGCTAATTTGTTTATTCATTGTCATTTGTATATATTAATTTTGTAACACTTGCTACTTTTAGTAGTATCAATACATGATGGGTGTCTGGGAAGCTGAGAACAGCTCTGCAATGCTATGGGAACTGACAGTTCATACAGCCTGAAAATAGACTAAGATGACTTTTCTATTTATCTGGTTGATAATTTTGAGATGGATTGTAAACATTGTTTAGAAAAATATACAGCATACCTTACCTCAGCTGAGGAACTGGACTATATTCCCACAGAAATAAATTATTCTTTTCTATGGAATAATTGCAATATGGCTTTGTATTAAAATATCAAAACACGTGCCTGAAGTAAATACAGATGATGAAATCTGTATTTAAATTTCAGTCCTACCATTGTCACCTTGTCACCCAACATTCTTAATCACCCCTTTTTATGACTATTTATCATCACACTTTCATGAAACTTCTCTCAGTAAATTTCCCCATTTTTGCTGTCAGGTTTTCTTTACCCTCTTTAACATTCTGCATTCTTCCAAAACCTTTCTGCAGTTTTCATTTCATTTAGAGATTTAAGAGGCAAGTTGTCCTTGTTCTGTTACGTCTTGCTCCCATTTACAGTCTTTCCTCATTACTTTCTATTCCTATTCTCTAGAGCATTTTTGTTGGGAATTTTCTGGCTTGATTTCTGCTGGGTCAGCAACAGAACTTGCCCAGGATGGTCCTTCTTTTGAAAGAACTAAAGAAAATCCACATCTTACATGACTGTAGGTCTGGGTTTCACATATGGTGGGAACAATGGGAGTCAATACCTCCTAAATGTGAAAAGCTATCATAATTTTCTGTTTTCAGTTTGAAATATACCTGGTGGAACAGAGTCTCTAGAATGTGTACTCTAGGTTAGTTTTGGTATAAAATGGTATGGTTATGTGAAATTTAGCAAGCTAGATGTAAGTGAGAGGAGTCTGTAAACCTCTTCTTCTTTTACATATTCAGTTTATCAGTAGCATTTACTGATTTTGCTGCGTATGTTTTCTGCAATATCAGAGATCTAATAGCAAGAGCATTCAGTGTTTTTGGGAACTTGGCCCTTTGCTCCCATATGACTGGTAGAATAATGGGGACATGGAATAAGTTCTATTTTGTAGCTGAAGAAATGTCCTGTTTCATATGGATTTTTTTTTGGTTGTGTCTGACAGTACCATAGAAAATGACAGACTTGACATTATACACTTTTGGGTTTTTTTTGCCTTTTTTTTTTTAAAAAAAAAAAAAATGGCAGTGTGGTTTTTGGTTTTTTTTTTGTTTGTTTTGTTTTATTTTGTTTTCTCTCTTTTTGTTTTGTTTCTCACCAACATGCATGTGGTTTTTAGAAATGAATTTTTCAAATTATGCACTTTGTTTTGATTCAGCTAGCAGTTGCACCTAGCAACACTACTCTTATATAATTGATATGTGCACATAGGTTTGTAATTTGTTTATTTTTTTGTCTCCTGCAGGATGTATTTTCACTTCTGCTTGCTTGTTCATGTACTGGTATGTCTGATCTGAACGAGGGGAAATATAATCCTGGAAATAAGCGCTTCTGAATAATTACTGTAGAATCAGAACTTACAAAAGATCTATAAAGAAAATTAAATGGGAAAATGGACCACTCTCCCTCCAGCTAGGATAGTGTGCTGCAAAGATTTTTTAAAAATGCACTATCACTGAACTAATAAACTAGGTTTTTTTTAAAATAATGTAGCCAAAAAGTTAGCATAATTTCCCCCCTTGTTGTTTTGACATTCCAGTTTTCACAAAGATCTAGAGCTTTAAAGAACTCAAGTAGCCTAGGTATGTGAAAACACAGTTAAGCACGAAAGCTGCTCTGGGACAAAAAATCTCTGCTGTAGTAATCTTTGCTTTCTGTGGCAATATCTTTCTCTCTTTTCCATTCACACTGTCAAAGCCCATGTTAACAGAACTAATTGAAAAATCAGCAAATGATCAGAACTCAGCTGAATGTCATCATAAAATATTTTAAAGCACTTTAATTAACCCCTTGTACACCAGGGAAATATGCAAATTAATTTACTTATTTCCCTGAGCTCTTATTGGAGCTACTTAATTAACATGTGTTTGTAAATTCTCTGCTTTAATAGTAGTCCTACGGTTAGGGCTAGCACTGATTATGGGACTAAAATTGCTATGTTTCTTTCTCTTTAATGATTACATTTAATCTTAAAATTTGGCACAATAAATCTCCAGATGATAATTAAGGTTTTTTTTTGTGTAATTTTCTTGGCATCATGCTTAATAACTTTTATGAAGGGAACATTCTGAAGGAATTTCATTGTTTTAGAATTACATTATTTTTAAAAAAGGTGACTTCTACCATACTATCATAGATACTGCTTATCCTTGTATTGAAATCTGAATGCACAGAAACTGTGGTCATCAGAAAATCTAGATGAAACATGGTATACAAGAAGGCAGCAGTTTGTTTCCCAGATATTGAACACTTTCCAGTTTAGACATTACAAACAAGCAAGAGTTGGGTAGTTGGCTGAATACCAAAGAAGTACTTCCATAAATAAATCACTTGAGAAATTTTGCTGGTATCCACTGAATAATTTATGTGACAAATAAGAGATGGTCAGGTATAGAGCTCCTTGAATATAAAGACTATCCCTATTACTTGAATTCTTTTTAAATGGAAAATTAGTAATATTCACTGACTTTTATATTCAACAAATGTTACTCAATTAGGTTTACAAAATAGCAGTCAAAAGGCTTCATATTGTTGGTGGAAAGATATGTTGACAATTTAAACTTCTGTTGCGCTGTTTCCCTAATGGTCTGTATCACTTTAGTTCCTTTTCAGCTCCAGTGTTGGAGTTCCGCAAAGACCTTCTCTATTTGGTGTACTAGAGTTATCATGTGACTGTCATGGGCACAGCAGTTCTTGTACTTTCACATTGTGGCAAAAGTTCAGCTTCCTCTTGGTATGGATTAATACACAGCCATGACTTCACATAAAAGGGTCAGCTTGCATCTGAACATTGTATAATGCCTACTTTCACCCATGGAATTTAAAAAAAAAAAAGTCATAAAAATTCCTAATATCTAATTTCACACTTATGAACTATACCTGGTTATTAGAAAAGAATTTTAAAAGTTATTCCGATGAACTGGAGGAATAACTCAGCACTCAGGATTTGGTTTTGCCAACTATTTGGCTAGGTAGGATATATTTTCCCTACTTGAAAACTTATATGACTAAACCTTTCTGTTAGGCAAACCAGTTAAATTTTAAAAGTTATTTAAGGAGGATAGACTTAGGGCTTACCAATGTGTGTAGTGACTGCTAAAATGTACTGGGTTATCTTTAATTAGAGCTATGTCACACGTATTTTTCCAGTTTAGCTCGGTGATCTAGATAAAAGATATCTGACCATGACCACATGAAGATTTGCATGAAGGCCTATTTTCAGTTATTGTCAACAGTCTGGCTGCTTAATGAAGTGCATCAAGTATATATGCAGATGTGTAATGGATACAGACTTAAAGCCTTCTTTTTATTACTTGAGTGCATGGTGATAGTTCCACATTGAGTAGATTATCCTGGAATGTATGTCTGAGGAGGGACAAGCTATTGAATGCCATGTGTCTTAAAATAAGCACGTGTATTTAAATTAGGATTATTTATAATATCATTTGATAGTAGATATTTTCACTACAGCAGTCACATTTTGACTACTTGTAGAAGGTAGTATCATTGTTAAAACAAAGTATGTGCCATGTTTAGGATATGAGATAGATTTAAACAGTGATGTGAATACTCACTTCATCCTATCTGACCTTCAAAAGAAGGAATTATTTCTGCTTTCATGGCTACTAGCACTGATTGAACTGCACTGTTTTTACTCTAAAAATCTCTTGATTTAAGATTTGTAAGGGAAAAAAAACCTACTATGATCTTTGGTAAATTGCTCTAAAGACAGGGAATTATAATTTTACCTGTACTCAGGAAAATCTACAATAGAGAAGACAAAGTGTTACATCTATCAAGAGCTTCTTTCTTTTAAGTATTTTATTTTCAGCTGTAATAATGCTAAAGAAACATGAAACAAAGATTAATAGGAATAATAAAAAATGCAGAAAAAGTTGCTGCATGAACTCAGGAATTGCCTGATGGGTTTGTTTAGATGTTTATCTTTAGGGCAGTCTTTAAAAGTGCAATAAATCCCTTATATCTTTGTTGCACATTTTCTAACATCAATTTTCTTTTTAGCATTGGTTCTCTATAGTATATCTAAGGGGGGACTTTTTGTCTCTGAAAGCTGGATGAAATTCAAGATGCCATCTCTAAATATTTTAAATTTTACTAGTCATATTGAATCTGCACTTTTGCAGATTTCAAGAGGCTTTTGAAATACTGTACTTCCTCCATTGGTCCTGGACTTCCTCTAAAACATTCCACTCATGAGTGATTCTTTTCAGATAAATAATCTCATTAACATTCCCAAGATTTAATAAAGATCTTGATGTTAAAAAATGTGGACCTCTGTATGGCAGGTGCCCACTTGTGCACGTTCAACTTTCATCTGTTGAACACCGTTAAAATTTTTTCTTCTCTTCTGAAATCTTCTGTTGAATAAACAATATTCCTAGAGATATCTTTATTTTTGTGCTTGCAGAACTTTTATACTTGCTTGTTAATCTACATAAAGTGAGCTAGGTGGCTCTGTTTGTAAAGTTTATTTCTCAGACTGTGAATCATTCTTAAAACACCTCTTCTGATTTTCTACCATTTTTCATGTCTTCTTGAAATGTAGCTGCTTCTGGAATACTTTCCAGTTCTAGTGAGAGCACTGGTTGGTATGTTGGTAGTATTTATTTGCCTTATAAATTATGTGGTACAATCCTTCTCCATTGTCTTTTATTTATGTACCAAAGATAACACAGATCTTTTGGAGTACAGATTTCCATGGCTGACTTGATCAAGTTCAACATTATGGTTTAATGGGACCCTTATCTTATGTAGGGTAGCTTATGTTCTATTAGGCATGGTTATGTTAAAACATTATTAGCTTGTTTACTAGGTGATTCAGCTTATTCTCTTAGCTCCCAATCACTCTTTCCACTGTCTACTAATTTCTTTATGACTTTTCTTCCTCATGACTAGTCCCTTTAGCACTCTCGTTACACACTTGTTTTATGACGATTCCTAGTTTTCAAGACATTTTTTAGGCTCTATCAATTACCTAGATTTCAGTCAAATTTATTGTAGTGTCTTTGTGTTATTCTTATTCCTCAATCTTAATGTTATATACTAAAGTCAGGAATTCCTGGCTGAAGTTTACATATATTGCATCTACTACCTTTATGTGCCAAGTCAAGCTAAACATGAGTGACTGAGCCAACAATTAATAATTTCAGCTAAGAGGAAAGGCTTTTATATAGCTTCCTCAGGACTGTGAAACAAATTAAAAATGCTAAATGATTAAATTTTACTAGACTTCCAAAAGTAAAAGCATATGGGGAATCATTATTTAAAGGAGATGTGTCTAGTGAGATTTGAAAAGAAATGGTCTATTGCTATTGATTTTTTTTTTTAATAATTAGATGGATCAAAATACAAACATGCTTTTAATCAAATGTGTAAATTATTCCAAATTTAATGAAGTGTTTAAAGGTAAGTGCAAGTAAACACATGTTTTTGGGTTGAACAGCTGTGAATATCTAGAAATAAAAAGTGGAGATTGCACTAATAATACAGGAGATAATATTTTGAAAAGTAGATACCGAACAGAGACCTAGTGTCTTATTTTGGAAACTAATTCAGTATAACCTGGGAGAGCAAGATGGTGTCTGAGGCTACCACGCACTAGAATAGCACTTAAACGGGAAAATATTAAGTACAACTAGGGAAAAATGATTGCCACTGAGAAAGAGTTTATTGCAGATATTTTTGCAAATTGAAAGTTGGATGCTAAACTGTATCCTGTACAATGCCGTATCATGTGTCATTCCTACTGTCTTAAGTCTGCATACTCTTTCCTTGCCTTTCACTGATTTATCTAAACTTGACTATACATGGGTATAGCAAAATTGAAACAATCCATCCAGTATAACATGCTCCTAATTTTAAGACTGCTCATCATGTAGAAAGTGTTGAGAGAGGACGACCAAGTAAACCCCTCTAACACAGCAGGAAAGCTCAGTCTCATAGTAAGCAACTCAAGAAATTTAATGTTTTGCATTATCTGATCATGATCTCTGAGTTCATAACCATGGAGAAGATTTCTGATAGTAGATTTCTTTTAATCTTGCAGTCAGTGGCATGATAGGGTACAATGACTATAGCTGAAGCTGAAAAAATTATATAGTAAATAAGAAATTTTTTTTATAGTTGTAGCTAACCACTAAAAACAGTTACTTAGGGATGCTTTGGAGTCTTTTGCCCTTTCCCAAATTCAAAGCCTTATTAAACAGTTGCAATCTCATGGACCTATTAGTATTATTAAATATACAAATGAAGTAACAGCTCTCTAAAGCTTAATGAAATTACAGGGCCTAATGGGATTTTAATTTAAACTCCATTTTTTCACTTAGTTTTGTAATATGCTTCTCATTATCAGTCAAACAGTAAAGTTAGAAAGGTACCAATCTCACAAATGCTTCAGGAGACCTTTTAGCTTATGTATAGTACTAGCAAATACTGATATTAAAGCCTTCCTTTAGGAATTAAATTTTGTCCCCTTTGTCCTTCAGTACTTTATCTCATGCTTCTGTTACTTTATCTCATCCTTCTCCTTAGCCAACAACTTCACTGAGGTACTACTTTTCAGCCAGCAGGACACTGGAGGAGCCTGGAGAGAACTGGAGTAGTACTGATCCTTCACTGGTAAGCTGTCTGCTGCTTTGGCTGACCTTGAAAGAACTGTGCCTATACCCTCTGGCAACAAAGGTCACTTTAAGGTATAACTTAATTATCTTAGTTTTCGAGATCTTATCACTTGAAAATGGATGCAGTTTTATTAAGCTGTATCCTGTGTAATTTCAAAGGTTCTCTTCATAATTTCTCAATTTTTTTTTTCTAAAGGGATATCGTAGAATCTAGGATAGTTTGAGTTGGAAGGGATCTTTAAAGGTCATCTAGTCCAAAGTCCCCTGCAAAGAGCAGGGACTTCTCCAACTAGATGAGGCTGCTTAGAGCTCCATCCATCTTGGTCTTGAGTGTCTCCAGGGATGGGGCATCTACCACCCCTCTGGCCAATGTGTTCCAATGTTTCACTACCCTCATTGTAAAGAATTTCTTCCTTATATCTACTCTGAATCTACCCTCTTTTAGTTTAAAACCATTACCCCTTGTTCTATTGCAACCCTGCTAAAAAGCCTATCACCATCTTTCTTCATGAGGTTCGCATGGGCCCACTTCCTGAGCTTCTCCAGGTCCCTCTGGATGGTATCCCATCCCACAGACATGTCAACCTCACCACTCAGTTGGTGTTATCTGCAAGATATGTCAAGTAACTATTTTGGAACAAACTCAACAAATAAGTGAGGAGTAAAATTTGAAAGAGTTACATTTTAGTCAACCAGAGCATTCCTTAGCTTTGCATGTTAGCTTTTTAATGGGGTTTAGATTTTATGGGCTTCAGTGAATAACAAGTAACAACATTCAAGTCACCATAAAGGAAAACAACAAAATGACTTCATAAAAATGCCAACAAATGCAAGCTAAGAGCATTTTCAATTTATCTGCCAAGGTTCTAAGCAATCATCCAAAATAGCTTTGTGATTTTACTTTCAAAGCTATTATCCTGAACCTAAATAAGTATCTGTCAATAACTATCAGCTAGTATGCTGATGTTTTTCTGTCTGAGGCAAAATCAGAACAGGTCTGTTGAAAGTTGTATCTCTCTTCCAGTATAGCAACTCTTATTAGCTGTTACCTCTTTACTCCGCTGTGAGGTCACTGTTCTTGTCATTGCCTTTATGGCAGTCCTGCAACACTTTAATGGTGATATGCTCAATTTCTAATTGCTGTCCAGTTCCAGTTATGCTTAGAAGAAAATTATCTAAGAAAATATGCCTTGTGATAAAGGAAAACATCATTTTTTTTTCTCCAAAAAGAATTCCATACTTGACCTTGAAAAAATTGATCTTAGACTTACAAAAAGTATCTATCACTAAGAACATTATAGTTTTGAAAATGGTTTTTACTGCTAATATTCCAGCAGGTGTATAATGAGTCAGGCTATGACCCCATTGTCATGCTTTATTATGTAACGCAAAAAGGCTCACAAAACTTGTTCAACTTTCATGAACCGGAAAATAAGATTGACATGGAGCAAGCTGGATTTCTCAGGAGAAAAAAAAAAGTTCACTTCAAAGCAGTAAGCACTACTTTGATTACTTAATAAGCACCAATTAATTATAACAAAATTTCATTAAGCCTCACTCAGGTTTGCACCCTATCTCCTGCCTTTATGGATTGAACTTTAGGAAGGACTTAAAATCACATTTCTGAAGTAAGCTGCTTCTCATTTAATTATCTACGATGTAGTTCAAATGCAAAAAAAAAACCAAAACCAAACCCCACAAATAATATTTAATCTCAAAATCTAAAATTGCTGGATTTTCTATTAAGATGTAAGGGCTAATCCTGGAGTTAGAGCTTCCTATGTATCCCAGTGATTTGCTTATGTTTTCTAATTAACCTGTTGTCAAACTGTTGGCAGATGCACAAGCAAATTCTTTGGGTCTCACAACAATGGCGTTTTCACCCTGCAGAGACTATGAAGTCTCAGAAACAAGTTTCGTGTTCTCTTTATTTCTGCGTGTTCAGTTCTTACTTTCTCATATACTTGCATCTGTGTTCATTATGCTATATTCAATCACAAGGCAGATCCTTGAAGCTTTTGGTCAATTTGAGCTACTACCAGGAACAGATGCAGCAGCACACCAGGTTTCCAAACATCTTCAGCATTTCTGTAAAAACTTCTCTTCTTATCTCTCTGTTACCTATAATTTAGGTAGGTAGGTAATCTAGCCAGGAGTAAAAATATTGTCTGTAATTTTCTCTTGCTGTCCTCTGATCTTTGTGCCTTACCAAATTTATCCACCGAAAGATTACTTGCTAGAGGTTAGACAGACAAAATCCAAATAAATACTTATGAAGAGAAGAGGATTGTAGAACCACTCTTTTTAGTTTGGAAGCTGACATGAACAACATAACTGATGCTGAATACTCTTCATCTATAATCATATATATATGTTGTAATAGCACCTGGGTCCTTCTATTCCGTAATACTTAAAGGCTTTTGTGAAACAGATTGTCAAGTCTACTTGAAAAAAAGCAACTCATTGATCAGTGACAACGAAAAAAACCATACCGAAAGTGCATGGAAAAATATAAGACTGTTGTAGCATAAGTGACCTGGCACTGTTCAGTTTTTCAGATCTGCTTTCTCTGTAAATACCAAGCCAGCTACATGTTAGTTTTACTTTGTCAGGAGTAACTATGTAAGTAGCATATTTTTTCCTTGCCTTGCCTTCCTCTTTTCCTTCCTCCCTCCTTGTTCCCTTCCTCTTCCTTGTCCCCTTCCCCTGCCTCTAGTGAGAATAAATTATTGAGGTAAATTGCACGCAGGCATTCAAACACCTCTTTTTAGATGGTTTGTAGAAGAAAAGTTTTTCACATAGTCTGTGATACCTCTGTATGCACATATGTGTGTGGACATAAGTGTTAAGTAAAGCTATACGTAGAGCAAATAAAATCTGTACCTTGTTGCTTCCCCAAGGCTAGAAGAGAAAACTGCACGATCACTGATGCTTACAGTATTTTGGTGAAGGTGCAAAAGTAGTGAAAGCTAATGTTAATAATTCATTTAAAAAAAAAAAGTAACATCATATGTTTGGGATTTACACAAATGTCTGCCTTTGTTTAGGGGAGTATAATAAGCTAATGCTCCAACTTTTTGATAACAGCTGTCATTTTAACATCTAGTCTGATTGTCAGAAAAATGTTTTGTCTTCATATACTTAAAGATACAGCAGGTCAAGATTTTGACTTAAATGCAGGAGGGTCCCAGAGGCTTGCAGAGATTTTAAGGACATGATAAATTTTAAGGCATCACTTACAATTTGCTATTGATGACAAACACCTTGACAATGTCACCACATCAGCTTGCTCATGAACTTGTCTTGTGTCATGAAAGATTCAGATTTTGCATAGACAAAAGCTAGAACTATAAATAGTTCTAGTATTTCTTATTGTGATACTTTTATTCTCCTGAAGGCTGTCCATGAGAGCTGTTAATGCCAAAACCTAATTATGTTAATTATTAGTCTAAAACACTTCAAATATTCTTACAAAACACCTACCTTTCAAATAGTGAGAGATAAATGTCTTAGACATTGGTGAAAAAGTAAAGAATGTAAGACAAAATAAATAAATACTATGGCTGTCAGCCATAGTAAATACAACAATACTTTTGACTGATTTGAAAAATATAATTACTACATGAACCTAATGCTACTTTCAGTTTTTCTGCAATCTTTTTTTTCCTGCTACCAATAGAAGCTTATGGTAGGTATTTGGTAAAAAAAAATAATGTGACTTCTAACCTTACTTACAGAAGAGAAAGTGGTGCCACATAGTTAATAGACTAAAGGCTTTTGTATTGCAGTATGGGAAAAGTTTGCTGGTGGTCTGTGGTAAGACAGTTGATAGTGTCTTTTGTATTAATTTACTTGTAAAAGAGAAACTGCATTTTAAGAAGGTAGAAAACGTCCATTAAATACTTTCTTTGTTATTTTCTCTTTGTAAGCATTTTCTGTAATGAGCACAGGGACGATTAGTACAATACGTTAATGTCATGAATGGCAGAGGAAGTGGTCTAGGAAGCAATCGTGTCTCAGACTGTAGTCTACAGTATAAAAAAAAAGTTTGCAAATCCCTACACTAGCCAGTAAATTATGATACGTTTGTGAAATATGAGCTCTGAAAGACGTAGCATACATTTGGGACCTGTAAAAACAAATAATAATAGTGATCATTAGTAACACAGAAGTGTTCTTGTGTGATCTGAGCATTTTGTCAACCGTCAATCCTGTCTGAGCAATTTTAGGACCAAGATACCGATTCACAAAAGATTCCGCTCGCAATAGAACATCTGTTTTCTTAGCACATTTCCCTAAGTAGTCATGTGTCGTAGTTCAGCCCCAATCGGGACCAGATTAGGCAGTCTCTCTCTTGCTCCCCCCACCCTCCGAGAGAATAGGGAGAGATAATATAAGAAAAATGGCTCGAGGTTTGAGATAAGGACAGGGAGAAATCCTTAAAGTTACCGTCACGGGCAAAACCAGACTTGACTTGGGGAAAACTATTCATTTATTACTAAAACTAGCAGGAGAATGAGACAGAGAAACAAGATAAACCTCCTCCACCCCTCCCTCTTCCCAAGCTTAACATTATCTCTACTACCTTCTCCCCCTGAGCAGCACATGGGGAAGAGGGAATGGGGGTCGTGGTCAGTTCATCACGTGTTTTTTCACACTGCTGCTTCACAGTTGGGGGAAGAACTCCTCACATTCCTCCTCTGCTCCAGCGTGGGGTCCCACCCATATGCCACAGTCCTTCATTAAACTGCTCCGGTGTGGGTTATCTCTTCCACGAGGTACAGTCTCTCCAGAACGGCTGTCCCAGCGGGCCCTCCACGGGCCACAGCCACATTCACGCATCCACCTCCCCTGGTGCGGGGTTCTTCAAGGGCTACAGGTGGATCTCTGCTCCTCTGTGGGCCTCCATGGGCTGCAGGGGGACAGCCTGCTTCACCATGGTCGTCACCACAGGCTGCAGGGGAATCTTGGCCAGGAGCCACATTACTCCTCCCCATTCAAGGAATGTGCTGCTGGGAAGACTACTATCTGATGGATAAGCAGTAAGCTGACTTCTCTTGTTCTGGTTTTGCAAAACATTTTTACCATACTTTCTTCCAACGGGCAACATGTACATTATAAATAAAGATGTATCACATTACAAATGCAGATATATCATTGGTTATTATGGTGAAAAGATTCAGGTATTTGCCTACTTGGACAGGGACTGAAAGAACACTGAATCACAGATAAGTCCTAGCATGTGGTAAAGCTTCAGAAAATGGTCCAGAATGGAGAAGTGTAACACTAGGCACTCTGGTAAGTACCACACAGTAGTGCGCTGTTATTTACATACGTTCATGAATAGTGGGACAATCATTACAAAGTTTTGTCAGTAAAATCCCCACCTTTGCATTCCATTCAAAAGACTGAAGAAAAGACAAGGTTTATATCTGTATATATAAGCCTGATAAAGATCTGAGAGATGACGAAACCTAGCCAGACAGTCCAAAATTTATTCTGCCATTTAAAATTACTCTTTCCAATGTATTTCAATTTTTTTTTTTAATATGTAATGGCATATAAAGCACTGGATGATAGTGTTAATAGTTTCCAATTTGTACTACTGAAAACTCTGAAGGATTATGTTGTCAGAAAAAAAAAATCCCTGATACGGTTCATTTTTATGTTTGTGTTGCTCACAGTGCACTGATAGGCCTATACTTTTGTGATATAAAGGAAAAACATTAGAGATAACATTACATACATTTATATGTATACTTATGCATTCAAACTGGATAACTGCATAAACTGTAGAAAAAGAAAAAGGTCAATATTTGTCTCTTCGATATGGGAGTAGAAGTGTTCATGCTGGACTTGTATACAATCATTTTTTCTTTGAATACTTGTGTTTGGTTTATGTTTGTGCACCCAACAGAATGCTCTGAAGAGGGAACAGCCCCCCCTCCTGCTTTGCAAGTCTACTCTTCTATGAATCCCTATCTTGGTCCTAAAGTTACTATCAGACAGGAGAAAGGGTTGATAAAATGTTTCAAATAACCTGAGGAATGCAGAGAGATTGCATCAGCAGCCAGGGATCAGGTAAGGCAGGCTAACATCCTGGCAGAATTAAATCTGGCCAGGGACGTCAAAGGCAACAAGAAAAGCTTCTTTAGGTATGCTGATGTTAAAAGAAAGACCAGGGAGAGTGTGGGTGCTCTCCAGAGGGAACGAGGTGCCTGGCCACATGGAACATGGAGAAGGCTCAGTGACTTTTTTGTCTCAGTCTTCACTGGTGAGGGCTCTAGCCACATCACCCAAGTTGCAGAAGGCAAAAGCAGGGGCTGGGAGAATGAAGAAATGCCCACTGTAGGAGAAAAGCAGGTTTGTGACCATCTAAGGAACATGAAAGGTGCACAGGTGAGATGCACCTGTGGGTCCTGAGGCAATTGGTGAATGAAGTTGCCAAGCCACTGTCTGTTGTATTTCAGAAGTCATGGCAGTCTGGTGAGGTCCCCACTGACTGGAAAAGGGGAAACATAACCTCCATTTTAAAAAAGGGAACTACAGGCCAGCCAATCTCACCTCTGTGCCTGGCAAAATAATGGAGCAGATTCACCTGGAAACCATACTAAGGGACATGGAAAATAAGGAGGTGATTGGCGACAGTCAACATGGCTTCGCTAAGGGCAGATTGTGGCTGACCAATTAGGTGGCCTTCTATGACAGAGTTACAGCATCGGTGGACAAGGGACAAGCAACTTTTACAAGTCCAGGTAAAAGATATAATTGCTAATATAATTTACCTGGACTTGTGCAAAGCATTTGACACTGTTATGCATTACATCCTTGTCTCTAAACTGGAGAGATATGGATTTGACAAATGGACCACTCGGTGGATAAGGAATTGTCTGGATGGCCACACTCAGAGAGTGGTGGTCAACGGCTCAATGTCCAAGTGGAGACCAGTGAGGAGTGGTGTTCCTCAGGGGCTGGTACTGGAACTGGCACTGTTTAACATCTTTGTCAGTGACATGGACAGTGGGATAGAGTGCACCCTCAGCACATTCACTGATGACACCAAGCTGTGTTGTGCAGTTAACACACTGGAGGGAAGGGATTCCATCCAGATGGACCTTGACAGGCTGGAGAGCTGGGCCCATGAGAACCTCATCAAGTTCAACAAGGCCAAGTGCAAGGCCCTGCACATTGGTTGGGGCAATCCCAGGCACAAATACAGGCTGGGCGGAGAATGGATTGAGAACCACCCTGAGGAGAAGGACTTGGGAGTGCTGGTGAACAAGCCAAGCAATGGCTCAACATGAGCCAGCAATGTGTGCTTGCAGCCCAGAAAGCCAACCGCATGTGGGCTGCATCAAGAGGATCATGGCCAGCAGGTCAAGGGAGGTGATTCTCCTCCTCTATTCCATTCTCATGAGACCCCAACCTGGAGTACTGCACCCAGCTCTGGAGGAGCCCCATAAGAAGGACATGGAGATGTTGGAGCGAGTCCAGATGAGAGCCATGAAGATGAGCAGAGGGCTGGAGCCCCTCCTATGAGGACAGGCTGAGAGAGTTGGGGCTGTTCAGCCTGGAGAAGAGAAAGCTCCAGGGAGACCTTCCAATACCTAAAGGATGCTTAAAGGAAAGATGGGGAGAAACTCCTCAGCAGGTCCTGTTGTTGCAGGGTAATAGTTTTAAAATAGAGGGAGGTAGATTCAGATTAGATATAAGGAAATTTTTTTTCACAATGAGGGTGGAGAAACCCTGGAACAGGTTGCCTAGAGAGGTAGGAGATGCCCCATTCCTAGTAATGTTTAAGGCCAGGTTGGATGGGCCTTTGAGCAGCCTGATAGTGTTGAAGGTGTTGCTGCTTCTTGCGGGGGGATTGGACTAGAAGACCTTTAAAGGTTGCTTCCAACTCAAACTATTCTACGATTTTATGAATAGTCCTCCTGTAGACTTTGCTGCCCAGTGATGTCGAAGGAAGGTGGGCCAGCTGTAAAATAGCCTTAGTTATTGTTACCCTAGGAGTGGGCATGTCTTCTGCAACTTCAGCCAGCGTAATACACATTGTTTTATGAGGTTAGAGCTGAATCTTATTCACTAATCATATTTCTGATTCTAAAATTTTACTCATATATTCATTACCATTCCTCACTAGACTTCTACATGTATGTCTCTCTGTTGGTGGTAGTTTAGCCCCACTTGGGACTAAGCATTACGCAACCACTCATTCACCCTCCCCTCTCCCTGAGGGAACACAGGAGAGATAACAAAAGGCTTAAGGGTTGAGATCAGGACAGGGAGAGATCATTCAATAGTTACTATCACAGTCAAAACAGACTTGACTTGAGAAAAACTAATTCAATTTATTAAAAATAAACCCCAGATCTTAAGAACACCTTCCTCCCACCCCTCCTGTTTTCCCAGATTTAACTTCATTCTGAATTATCTCCACCTCCTCCTCCCAAGTGGCAGAGGGGAACTAGGGAATGGGGGCTGCAGTCAGTTCATCACTCTTCGTTTCTGCTGCTTCTTCCTCCTCTGGGGAAGAACTCTTGACATTCTTCCCCTGCTCCAGCATGCCCTCCCATGAGGACAGTCCTTCACAAACTACTCCACTGCAGGTCCTTTTCCACAGGGACCATTTCCAGGGCCAGAACCTCCATCAGCAACATTCTCCTTCATGAACTGCTCCAGCGTGGGGTTCTTCACAGGCTGTAGGTGTATCTCTGCTCCTTCATGGCCCTCCATGGGCTGCAGGGGGACAGCCTGCTTCACCAAGGTCTGCACCACAGGCTGTAGGGGAATCTTTCCAGGAGAAACTTTACTCTTCCTGTTTCTTCTTCACTGACCTTGGCATCTGCAGCCATTCCTCTCATATACCTGCTCTCCTCCCCTCTCCTTCTCTTGACTGGGATGGCCTGGGCCCAGACAGCTGCTCAGTGGAAGGCCGGAGGGCAAAGCTCACACCTCCCTTTCTCTGCCTCTACTTACACTTTGTCTTCCCCTTGATGACATTCTCCCATGATCACAGAGGTGTTATCACTGTCAATGATTTGCTTGACTCCAGCCAGTTGTGTGTCCGCCCTGTAGCCTGCTGAGTCCACTGGACAAAGTGGATACTTCTAGGAGCTTCTCGCAGAAACCGCAACTGCAGGTGCCCTGCTACGCAAACCCAACACACTAGCATATCATAGAATCATAGAACAGTTAGGATTGGAAAGGAACTTTAAATGTCATCTAATTCAACTCCTCGGCAAGGAGCAGGGACATCTCCAACTAGAACAGGCCTTGTCCTATCACAACAGGCCCTGATAAAGAGTTTTTCCTTATCTTTCCTCTAAGCCCCCTTTGGGTAGTGGCAGGCTGCTATAAGGTCTCCCCAGAGCCTCCTCTTCTCCAGGCTGAACAGCCCCAACTCTCTCAGCCTGTCCTCAGAGGAGAGGTGCTCCAGCCCTCTGATCATCTTCATGGCCCTCATCTGGACTCTCCCCAACTGGTCCATGTATACTGAGGTAGGACAGAAGTCACCACCTTTTATTTAAGAAACACCAAAGGTCACATTATTATTTATATATTCAAATTATGGCCTAAGATTTCTAGTATCTTCTGTGCTTCAGAGTAAGTTTTTTAGTAGAGATGTTTTGACTCTTGTTATACTTTTAATTCACTGCAATCAGAGCTTATTTCAATTTGAATGTTCGAACTTGTGCTGTGAGATTACAGATTCTCTTGTGAGAAGAGGCACACACAGGTATAATAGACCACTTTTGTGCTGAAGGATGAGATGAGATGTGTGAAGTGAAATTTCTGTATTAGTTCTCTGCCTTTCCAATCTATGTTTTGTGGTTTTAATGTGGCATATTAAGATGCTGTGGAAGCATATTCAGTATCTGCATAAAATGGAAAAGAATTTCTAAGTGATCCTTTAGATTTCATCAGTTCCCAAAAGAGACCACGTACAATAGGTTTAGTGAAAGTTTCTGCTCAGTTATTCTGACTGAAGACACTTTCTGCTTCAAATATTTGCTTATATATGAAAATTCAAAACAGGGAAGTAAAAAGAATTTCTGCCTTTTTACTTTTGATTTGAATTAATTTGATGCAAGATGGATGAATTAGCTAGATAGATCTAATCTCTTCTTGCTTTGGGACATTGAACGTTCTGGCTTTTCAAAATTTAAAAATAAATAATAACAACAGATTTATAGTTAGTAATATAGACAGAATTATAGTGCTATAGAAATGAACAATAGAGCTTCATTGACTGCCTATTGGCTGAATTTCACCCAAGGGATTTAAAATTATTTAGGACAGCATTTGCATTAAAAAATAATCCCTAGGCTTTTGCAAATGCAACAGATCTTTGACAGATAAATCAAACTCGAAGTAGTTTGTCTTCTTTATTACAGTGTATCAGTTAATGAAACACAAAATCTGCACCACATACTATATTCAAGTAGCAACAATCTTCAGATGTGTTACTAATGGTTTAGCTACTGGCTTTCCATTACATTCTTTCATGGTTATTAAGCTGTGCTATATATCTTCTTGCATTCGCTTCTCCTTCTCAGCTAAATGATACAAGGAACTGATCTTTGGAAGGGCGCAAATAATCAATAAACATTATCAAGAGACTCATGTTTGTCCTTCTTCCGTAAATCAGGGAAACTGACAGCAAAACACAGAGCATAGATGAAAAGCTGTCATCTTGATCAGTGGCATCCCACATCTTTGCTATGTTTACTACACTGCTATGCAGTGCAACACTTATCTTTTTAACATACAGAGTGCCTCTGTATGCTGTAATTCTTGGTATCATTTTTGACCTCTAGATTTTGTCACATAGTGAAAAGTCTGATCTGAAATGTAGTAAAGAGCAGACTGTTTTCTCCTAGCTGAAGTGCAATGGCTGAGTTAAGCATTAAGATTTAGAGGGAAGTTGCCTGGCTTTATATTGAAGGAGGAAATTATTTTTCATTAGGGGTTGAACCAGTTCCCCTCAGCCCTTCAGTATTAAACAACATTTCATCAGAAAAAAAACAGATAGCATAGTCAGTCTTACCTTGCTGTTAATCTAATCTAAGTCTGGTTTCCTCTGCTTCTGTAGTAAACCAAGATGAATATGATGAAATGACTTGATTTCCCACTGTACAAGAGAGATGATGCAGGCAATTTTATCACCTTCAGCAGCAAATATTTAGGCTCAAATTGATTACAGTTAGGTCAACACATAACTTGGCAGGCCTCTCCAAAGAGAGGTAAATTTGCCCTCAGTGGGGGAAGCATAAATTCACATTATGTACATTATTGTCATTGAACAAAACTTAGTGATTTGGCCACTGCTTGTGCCTAAAATTCATTTGCAAGTAGTTACAGTTTTAGGGAGTAGAAAGAGCCTATGTGAAGATAACTTTAGTCTCAGTTATTAACATAAAAACAAAATAGAACCAATAATTCTATGAAAGCCAGAAATAATTAACTCTTTTTCTTGCAGACCTGTGTTTTACACTTGCTTTCTTTTGGTATCTGCTATAATTTAGTCACTAACTGAAAAATTTCTTAAAACTCTGGCTATCATAAGAATGTTCTGTCTCCCAAGTGGATATCCTGACACGCTTACTTAGGTTACAGCTTTTCCCTTAGCTGCAGCCTTACTTTTTCTGTCCAGCTACCTGCTTTCATAGACATTTTAAGAATTTTGTGGACCATCTCCTGTTCCTCTCCCCTGCAAAATCTGCTGGTACTGGCCAACAAGCTCAAGAGTTGTTAAAGCTGCCTAAATGTAAGTGTGGGATTGCACACTTGCTGACTGGGAAATTAGGCTATACATATTAAAGGAGATTTACCTTGGTTACTATTATATTCTGTTTTGCTTATTATATGTTTTCATAACTGGAAAAAAATACTAAAAATTACCTCTTTATTAGTTTGAGCATGAGTAAAGCATTCATTTGGTAGCTTTCACAATATCATGGAATTTCTAAAGTCTGTTTTTTAATTTTAACTGTGTTGCAGAGAATGGCATTTGTTCCCATGAGCATACACGTATCAGAATGCATGTGTTTGTATAATCTTCTTAGTGGAATTTTTCTCTGAAAATAAGTATAAAATAAGCAACTTGCCTGGTCAGCAATTCTCAGTATTTAAAAAATATATAGTTCTGGAAAATGCCTGACATGATTCTATTTTTATCTTAGCTTTCCCTTTTGTGAAATAGCTTCACTGGATGTTGGGGCGGCTGGGGGGTTGATTATTTCTTTTTGCATTTAATTTTATGGGATTGTATTTAGGGCTTTTCTAAAAGTTCTATTTATGACCATGTTTTTTTTTCTTTAAAGCAAAAAAACCAAAACAAAACCAAACAAAACCCTAATGCCTTCTTTTATGGTTAGTACAAATTGGAAACATAAATCAGTGTGCACTCGTTCATGGTGCATACATGCATAAAACAATATGCACTGGGGAAACGGTGGATATATATAAATGTCTTGCTCCTATTCTTAAACTATTTCTAGTCAATATTCTTTACATTAGGAAAAAAAAAAACCTAAACCAAATTTTGGTGGAAATAGTAAATATAAGTAAATAATCAGCACATGCAGGATGGCTATATAGGTGTTCTCAAGCCAGTATGTTATGGTCATTAATGTATGTACAGGGAATCTGTACAGCAACAACTACCAACATTCTACCCTTACTGAACTGGATAGTTGTATGTGAAGTGGTGGGCTGTTCCGTTTTCATGTATTTCTTGACCAGATTCACCAGTTTAAACATCCATCATTTCAGATTGCTGGAATGTTAACACCTTGTTAATGGGCCACTTGGTCTCAGATTTTCAAGATGAAGGATGTGATAAAAATAATTTTAGTCCTTAAAGACTCCATGCTCCCTGTCTCCTATAGTTCCAGAATTTTTTTTTTTTCACTGGGATGCTCTCTGGCATTCTGTAATGTTGCAGAAGTCATCATTTGTTTATTTTAATGATGGCCAACCTTTTGACTTTGCCTTTGGATAGGCATTTTTTTTCTTATCAATGACAACAGTGGTTGTGTGCTGAAGAGCCCTGCACATTTATGTAAAGAGGTAGTGTGGATGTTAGCTACCACAAAGTACTTTGAACTATAAATGCACTAAAGAAACTCAGCAGTTCATCTCTGTATTTTAGGGTTTGTTTTTTTTTTTTTTTTGTGTCTAGGATAACCAACCCAATGATACAACAACTTGAGATCTAAATGGAGAGAAAAGCTAAGACCAAACAAACTTTTCTTCACATGATGCAACAATATCCCTTGTGATCTTATAGTTAAGGAACTATCTTACATTTTCAGGCAATGTATTCTCTCTGGCCCAGTGGCAGATGCTACTTACTGTATAAGTATAAAGCATAATTTCTTAGACAAATTAAATCTTTCTTCCGTGGTAACTTTTCATGTAGACTTAGAGATGCTTATTTTCTGCCTCTGTATTAATTAGCAGAGGGATTTGCCCACTATGAAAGTGATGGCAATCCCTTCTGAAATGTCCATCCATGCTTACAGAATTGCATTTATATCCCATGTATAATCAATTCACTCTGTACTTCTTGAAATGTTACCAAATGGGTCTATATAAAGTACTAACTTCCCAGCTGTCTCTACCGTGTTTCTTCCTTCAAGGCTGACAGCCCTTTCTTTCCTCTAACTCCTCTGCCTATGCACAGTAGCGCTATAGTAGGTGTCACTTTGGAACTAACAGAGTTTGCTTTTAATGAGGTTTCTATAAATTTAGCTCACTATAACTTCACTTGATACCACATGTGAGCCATACACATTGTAATTTGTAGCGTGTCATTGCACCAATACGCTGTTCCTCAGGTGTGTATGCTGGTTACACAGCCTGTGCATAGTGTTAACCCATCTTTTTGTAACAAATGCAAAGTCAGCAGCTTGTCCTTGGGTTTGTAAGGTACTAGGCATTTTCTCTATCTGTTCCGATTTATTTAGTGGTATCAAAAGAGTCAGCTGCATATGAGAAGGTCTGGCAACACTTGTGAGACCACAAATTGTTTTTCATTTCTTTAAAGTAATTCAATAATAGTATGAAGAGTCAACAGTAAGAAATATTACAGCCTATTTATAAAAGACATGTTGTATTGATGTGTCACATTTCAAGTGCCAAAGCTAGGCTAAAGACGAATTTGAAATGCCATAATTTCAGAACTCAGCATCAACAATTTATCTTGCAGCATTTCTGGAGAAGAAAATCCTTAGACCTTCAACACTGAGAATTCTTGTATTCTGAGATCTAATCTATAGTGAGATTAGAAGTGACAAACCCCCCATAATTTCAGGGGTAGGATATTACAGATTAAATTGTATGATGATTTTACATTTCTCTCCCCACTCCTCCCTGGGCCCTCACCCTGCCCCAGTCTTTTCAAAAAGAAGGCTACTGTGTGAACTTTAAAAATGTATGTTTTGAAGGAATTTTTTTTTTTTATTACATATCCAATTAATCTGGATCCTGGAGTTATAGATTAATTATTAATTTTCATATCATTCATTCATTCTCAGTTTTGCATTGCAGAATCATACTTAGATACAAGCAGAAGGTACAACAACTGATTATTTTTCTCAGCAAACTTTATGGGTATTCTAGAAGGAATGTATCTTTCAAAGCAAAAACTTCTGGGACCTTTTTTTTTTGAGTGCATTAAGTATGTAATCTACCTCAGTCTAATGAAAGCATTGTTTCTCTCTCTCTAGAGAAATCTATGTACAGATATGGATCTGAAGTTTGCTGAATAATTCATGTAAATCTAGTAACAAGACATGTAAATTCATGTCTTGTTACTACTTACAAAAAAGAACTAATCATTCATTTTGAATATATAGATATTTTGATCCTTTGTCAAACTGGAAATGTCCACTAGTCACTTTAAATATCCTATAAAATCCTAAAAAAGAAAGGAGGCTTAAAATAGTTGATCCCATAAACTTCTCATGTATTTTCTAAGGATGATTAAAATTATTACAAGCAGAAAATAATCATTCTGCTCCACACTAACCCATAACATATCGTATTATATCTCATAATATATGATATTACATACATGTGAAAATAGATGCTCAGGATGTAAAGAATTAAGTGGTAAAGTTCTATCAAATTTTTCTCATGAAGTGATAGCTGGCTTGTTCAGATATATGTTACTGCACAGTATTAGTGGAATATCAAGAATTAGTATATCTTTAAAAAGTACAAAGCAACAGAACTATTTTGTTTTGCAGATGCAAGTATCCTTTGCTATGAAAAAATACTTGGCTTAATGTACTTGCATGTCTATGTATTTTAGATATGCATAGATGATTATTTCAACACTTTTAGAAGTTAAGGATAATTAACTATGACATATGTCTAAACTTTCTACAAAAAGATATATCTGAGCTAGCAAGGGTTAGGGTTCAGTGTAAATTCTGTGAGTATTTTTCCCACTGATGTAGTAAGTGGCATTGTTTAGCTGTGGAATGTCCCCAGCCAAATTGGTGGAGTTCTGTGCCAACACAATAAGATAAATAAATAAATAAATATAACCCAGCTATATTTAAAATTACTAAAATACAGCTATATTTGTCTGTAGTCGGGTGTTTTTTTTTTTAACATGGAATAGAATTTTTACTGGCAGACACTCACTTCCTTTCTCCTTTTCCTACCTCTGATGTTAATGGACATAGAAATTGCAAGTATTTTTTCTGTATGTCCCTTTAGTGTTGAAAATTTCAACCCAGTGTACTTGCATTAATGACAACACATAAATGAAATCTGTATGTCTACCTTTTTTGATTTACAAATAATGCTCCCCAAACTAGAAAATGTAGCCAAATCAGTTGCACTTGTGGAATATGACAAGATATTAAAAAGGAAATATTATTTCAAAATTAGTAGGCAAAGGAAATGCTGTCATTTTGAAAAAGTCAATTACTTAACCTAAAGTAATTTATGCATATAAAGATCTGGGCTAACTGCAAAGGAACAATGAGGCCTGAGGCTGTATGTTTTTCTACCCACCCCTTGCCTTTCTTCAAACATCTTCAGGTCACAAAGTACAGTTGATTAACTGATGTATTTTCTTTGCTAGAAGCGCTACTGAATATTCTATTCATTTTAATTGTTTCCATGTCCAAAGCTTGAAGGAAAAGATAATAATTAAATACTGTATAATAATCTAAATGTATTGCAATTACCTACTTTATTATCCTAGTGGTCTATCTTGCATGTGAGCAGTGGTCAACAAATCTAACAGCATATGACTTTACTTGTTTTAACCCCAAACAGCTTCTCACTTCCCCTCTCTGTCCTCAGTGGGATGAGGGAGAGAATTGGAACGTTAAAAGTAAGAAAACTTGTGGATTGAAATAATTTCTAATGGTGGAAGAAAAATATGTTATTAATAAATATTTTAAAAATTGTAATTAAACAGAAAACAACAAAAAGAGAGAGAACCAAAACAAAACTAAAGTTATACAGCCACTCACCTCCCACTCACGAACACCCAGTCAGTCCCCAGACAGCAATTGCAGAGACGAACCGACAATGATCTTGGAATGATCCTGAGTGGAAATCTTGAAACTGCAATTTCCAGACTTCGGCCCATTGGCCAACCACCACTTATATACTGAGCATGACGTCTGGCTCTTTCTCTCTCAGCTTCTTGCACCTGCACATTAGCAAATTGTGGGAAGCTGTGGGAAGTCTTTAATCTCTTAGCAACAATTAATAACATCAGTGTATTTTCAACATTCTTCACATACCAAATCCCTTCACATACTAAATCCAAGATACAGTAGTTACTGGGAAGAAAATTACTTCCATCTCAGCTGAAACTAGGACACTTGCCAAGTTTTATTTCAAGTTGATCATAGAATGGTTTGGATTGGAAGGGACCTCTAAAGGTGATCTAGTGCAACCTTCATGCAAGGAGCAGAGATATCTTCAACTAGATCAGGTTCCTCAGAGCCTCATCCAACCTGACCTTGAATGTCTCCAGGGATGGTACATCCACCACCTCCCTGGGCAACCTGTTCCAGTGTTTCACCACACCTCATCATAAAAAATTTCTTCCTTATGTCTAGTGTAAATGTAATCTCTTTTAGTCTGAAACCACTACCCCTTCTCCTATTGCTACAGGCCCTGCTAAAAAGTTTGTCCTCGTCTTTCTTATAGGCCCCCTCTAAGTACTGAAAGGCCTCAACAAGGTCTCCCCAGAGCCTTCTCTTCTCCAGGCTGAACAGCCCCAACTCTCTCAACCTTACCTCATAGTGAGAGGTGCTCTAGCCCTCTGATCATTTTCATGGCCCTCCTCTGGACCCGCTACAACTGGTCCATGTCTTTCCTGTGCTGAAGGCTCCAGAGCTGGACACAGTATTCCAGGTGGGATCTCACTAGAGCAGCGTCAAGGGGGTAACATCACCACCCTTGACCTGCTGGTCATTCTTTTTTTGATGCACCCCAGGATATGGTTGGCCTTCTCAGCTGCGAACGCTCATTGACAGCTCATGTCCAGCTTTTCATTCACCAGTACGCCCAAGTCTTTCTTGTTAGGTCTATACTCAATCCCTTCATCCTCCAGCCTGTGTTGATACTGGAGCTTGCCCCTAACCAGGTGCAAGACCTTGCACTTGGTCTTATTCAACCTTATGAAATTCTCATGGGCCCACTTCTTGAACCTGTCCAAGTCCCTCTGGATAGCATTCTGTCCCTCAAGCATACCATTCAGCTTGGTGTCATCAGCAAACTTGCTGAGTGTGCATTCCATCCCACTGTCTATGTCACTGATGAAGATGTTAAATGATACTGGTCCCAATATTGACCCTTGAGAGACATCGCTCATCATGGACCTCTATCTGGACACTGAGCCATTGACCACTACCCTCTGGATGTGACTATCTAACCAATTTCTCATCCACTGAACAGTCCACCCATCAAGTCCATGTGTCTCCAATTTAAAGAAAGAGATGTTCTCCCCCTCTATTCTCTCCCTCTATTCTCCCCCTCTATTCTGCTCTCATGAGACCCACCTGGAGTACTGCATTGAACTCTGGAGCTTTCAGCACAGGAAAGACATAGATTTGTTGGTGCAGGTCCAGAGGACAACCACAAAGATGATGAGAGGGCTGGAGTACCTCTCCTATAAGGACCCTCTGAGAGATTTGGGGCTATTCAGACTGAAGAAGAGAAGGCTCTAGCGGGATGTTATTATGGCACTTCAGTACCTAATGTGGGCTTATAAGAAAAATGGGGAGAAACTATTCAGCAGGGCCTGTTGTGCTAGGACAAGGGGTAATGGTTTTAAAACAGAGGGAGATAGATTCAGGCTGGATGTAAAGAAAAATTTTTTAACACTAAGGGTGGTGAAATCCTGGAAGAGGTTTCCCAGAGAGGTGGTAGATGCCCCATCCCTGGAAACATTCAACGCCAGGTTGGACAGGGCTCTGAGAACCTGATCTAGTTGAAGATGTCCCTGGTCTTTGCAGGTGGGTTGGAGTAGATGACTTTAAAGGTCCCTTCGGACTCAAAATATTCTATGATTCTATGATTCTGCGTTGTGAGGGACTCTGTCAAAGGCCTTAGAGAAGTCCAGGTAGATGACATCCATAACTCGTCCCTTGTCCGTTGATGTAATCACTACATCATAGAAGGTCACTAGATTTGTCAAGCAGGACTTGCATTTGGTGAAGCTGTGCTGTCTGTCTTGAATCACCTCCCTGTTCTTCACGTGCCTCAGCATAGTTTCTAGGAGGATCACATGGTCTTCCCAGGCACAAAGATGAGGCTGACAAGTTGGTAGTTCCCGGGATCCTCCTTTTTACCTTTTTAAGAAATGGGTGTGATGTTTTCCTTTTTCCAAGGGAAAAAGGGAACCTCGCCTGAGTGCCATGACTTTTCAAACATCATGGAGAGTGGCTTGGCAACTACATCAGCCAATTCCCTCATGACTTTGGGATGCATCTCATCAGGTTCCATAAACGTATGTACATTCACGTTGCTCAGGTGGTAACAAACTTGATCTTCTCTTACAGTGGGAAGAACTTTACTCCATCTTACGGCCCATCTACTTGAGATGTGTTGGAAGAGAGACTGCCAGTGAAGACTGAGGCAAAAAAGTTATTGAGTACCTCAGCCGTCTCCTCATTTCCTCTTACCGGTTCACTTGTCTTGCTCAACAGGGTGGGTGTACTTTCTTTGACATTCCTTTTCTGGCTAACATACTTGCAGAAGCCCTTCTTATTATTCCTTGCATTCCGGCGTCCCTATACTTTTCCTAGGATACCTGTCTGATCATGTGCTGATTATGTGCTATTTTATTGTGCATCACAGCCTGTTTATATTGCATTAACAATGTCTCTCTCATATATAACAAATAAAACATTTTATTTTCATAGAGCAGGATGGAACATGGTATCAGAGCGTGATCTGCTGATTGGTAAATGAAAATGTTCCTTTCTTACCAGATTTCAATGTTTCTTTCTGAAAGGGTAGTCTTGTGTCACCAAAGCACCATCTGGGAACATGAGGCTTACCAAGAGAAGGAAGCTGGATACAGGGACGAAGACGGGAGATATTGTACAATTGAATAGAATGTGAGAGACTTCTTAATGACGGAGTGGATTTTGAAGAAGATACTTCAGGAAAGTTGGTGTAAAGTGTAAAATGGTGGTCAAACTCTGTTTTAAGTCTAATATTAAAAAAGACATGGTGTAACTACTTTCCCTGAATTTTCTAATGGACTTTTCTATAAACCTGGCTCTGAAATCTGATTTACCAAAGCACTTAACCACATGCTTATGTTCTAAACTTATGTTATTTAGGTACCGTACTAAACTGTTTTAGCAAATATGAAAGAGAGGACAAAGTGTGTTTTATGATAATACAAAAAAAAAATTCTAAAGAAAAGCAAAGTGTGAGAAGGCTCATTAGGCAAAATCCTTTTGGTGAGTCTGATTATACTATTGATACTCCTATGTCTGACGTGAACAGGAAATTAAGAGGAAAAAATCCCGACTAATATAGATATACACAGTTTCTACAATTTTAATCTACTATGCTCCTATTGTTGTTAAATCAACACTGAAATCAGAAAAAAAACAAATGTAACAAATGTAATTCAGTTAAGGAAAAGAATGGCCTTAATGTTGGTGACCATTTTGAAAACAGCCTACTCTTGTTAATTTCAACAGTTATCACGCATAATTAGCAGTCTTGCAGATCATCTATAGATTGATAAGGTAATGAGCTTCAATTATTCTTGCTGCAAGAATAATTCCAGTGTTCCTGGTTGGTGCTTAAGATTACTAGTAAAACATGAGCAATGAATGTTTTCCTGGGTACTGTAAATCGTGAATCTCTATTTTTCCTGTCCCCCCTGCCCCAACTTGACATTTCACAAGAAATCTGCCTAATGTAGCACAGAATAAAATGGATTTTAGTGATGTGAACTTGGTTGGAAAGAGAATTTAAATTATATTATTCTCGCTGACATATGATTAAAAGCAACAAGTAGCTTCTGGGAATAATCAGTTTGATGGATTGGGATTTCAGGTAAGTATTAACATAATTGAAAATGAATTGGTAAAATATAAATCTCAGTAAGCAAAATAATAACTTTTACTTCCAGAACTCGGATTGTTATGATGTAAATGCACATAAAGTCCTGTACTAACAAGGAAGGATTTGTTTTCAAGAGCATCTTTTATGCACACAGCTGTGGATTTCATTACATGTTGTTTATCTTGGTTTATCGTAAATCCCTGGGAAAGTGAGAGTGCTTCAGGATAAGGTAATCAATTGTACTTAATAGCCCAGAGACTGTTGTATGAATTGGAGTAGCTCATAGGCTCTAGAAGCCTAGATAGACAGGGAATACAAAGCTAGGGTGAGAAAAAAAAAATGTGTGGCTCCTTCTCTGGGACATCTGAAGGGACTCTTACTTGGCATCTCATAGATGGGACAAAGTACAGGCTCAGTAATCACTTGCCTTTCATGTAAATAAAACAATATCCCAGTTTTTCCAAAAGTACAACAGAACCTCTATATTGGGAAAGACTAACACCCTACCTAACTCAGAATTTCATTTGGACCACAATCAATAATGGATATTTAAGGAGGAGTATTTGAAACTAAACTCTTCTTAGTTTCCTTCACGTTTGCATGTAAGTTGTCATGTGAAACAGTTAAAATCTTTGCTATCTTGAAAATATAGTTCTTAATACTGCACTCAACATAGTGTTTTATAGTCTCCTGTGACAGATAGAAACCAGGCAGAATCCTGCAACAAAGTGCACTCTGGAAGGTTCCTGAAAGAAAAATAAAATGCCTAGTTGCAGGTGTAAAGGAGGGATGCTGCTCCTCAGAAGCAGGAGGAGCCTTCATAGAGTTTGTTTAGACAGGGAAACCTTAAAACTGCTAGGACAGAAGATAACATGGACAGAGGAAGATTTTTTTTTAGGGATTTTCCTTGCTCCCAATTAATATAATTTTGTGTTTTAACGAAGCACTTTCGTAGAGATGGGAAGCATTTTGGTGCTCTTTAGAGAGTTCTCTTGAAAGAATTGGGACGGTTTCATGGAATGGTTCTGCCTCCTCTGTGGTCCCTTGACACAATCTTCACCCACATTGCATTCCATTAATAACAGTGTAATTTTTAATTTAGCTACTAAGAGAATGCAACATCTGTTACAAAATGGCCAGTTACAAAACTAAATTTCCCAAAAGACAAAAAGCCTACAATTAAAAGCCCCAGCTCCCAGCTGTCTGTCAAAGATAGAATAGCAGAACGCAAAATAAGATCCCCAGGTAGGACTGTTTCCTGTGTCTCACAGACAGATTCTATAAATCAGCTTACCAACAAAAAATTACCTTTTGAACTATTTATCAAATCTCAGTTCCACAAATTGATTGTAGCTGTTATTGACACTTAGATAGTTAATGCAACATTATACATAACATGAAATACTTCAAGTAAATTAATTTACTTGATGGTTAGGATCCTGATCTTGTACAAACATGTATCACTTGAAGTTCTGGTTCAATATATCATTCACTATCCCTCTAGCATATTTTCTTCTCAAGACAAGTGGAAATGCTTCAGCTAGATGAATGATGATTCTTGTCAAGCTTTTGCCTTAGTCAGTAAAATCACTGGATAAAGTATAGAAATAATTTATCATGCAGGAGCTGAAGCCCTCGTTCCCTCTTTCAAGACTGTGCTAACCAGGAAGATCAGAGCTGTGCGCTGCATGGCCTCCCTGTAAATCTTCTGTTGTTTCCTGTACAGTGGTGTGGTTTCAACAGAGATGATGAACACTGAGAGAACAAAGCTCACATTTGGCCTACATTATAGATTTGCTGTTGCATGAAAATGAAGAGTTGATATCAGTAGAGCATTCTGCCATTTAGTCTGGCATTTCAGTTGGTGGTGAAAGATCTGGCCTTGAATGTCCTCACACAAGGAAGGTTACTGAATCCAAGACTTCCACCTCTGACTCATTCTTCTGGCTGCTGTATTTTCTTCATCTTTGCTTTAAAGGAAAGCAACTACCACGGAGTTTAATAAATAATCAATTAATAACAAAAGTCTGATCCAGAGGATACCTGTTCAGTGTATCTGGAGAGCACCATCGAGGAAGTTTTTGGTTTTGACTTGGAGCTGTGCAGTAGTTATGAGCTGATCTAGTCTGTAATGGATGTCCTGAGAAGTGCAAAAACAGACATAGTGGATTTTTAAGTGACATATGATGATCATTCTGGTTGTGTTTAGCGAGGGGTGGGGGGGCTTTGGTGGTAGCTTCTGTAGGAAACTTCTAGAAGTTGCTCCCCTTTGTTCAGTGGACTCGGCCGGGCCTAGGGCGGACCTGCTGCTGGCCAAGGCTGAGCTGATTGGGAGCAGAATGTTCCATAATAACGCCTTTGCGATAACGTATTTAAGAAAGGGAAAACAGAAAAAAAAAGTAGAGAGATGTGAAGGAGTTGAGCTGGGGCAGAGAGGGTTAGGCGTGAGCCTTGTGGGCCTTGCAGGCCTCACTCTCTGGCCTGCAGGGCAGCTGACTGGGGCCAACTCGGACCAGCCCGGCTGCAAGAGGTGGAGAGGAGATGAGATGTGAATGAGATGTAAAAAGATCCTGAGAGGCGTCTGCCAGCCTGTTGTGAAGATTTTTTCTTGTGAGAGGAACGGCTGCAGATGCCAAGGTCAGTGAAGAAGGAGGGGGAGGCCCTGGCCAAGATTCCCCTGTAGCCTGTGGTGCAGCCCATGGTGGAACAGGCTGTCCCCCTGCAGTCCATGGAGGTCCATAGAGGATTCACTTGCAGCCTGTGGAGGACCCCACGTCAGGGCAGGTGGATGCCTGAAGGAGGCAATGGCCCATGGAGGGCCCAGTGGAGCAGCTGTTCTGGAGGGACCGCACCCTATGGAAGAGAAGACCCACGCCAGAGCAGTTTCACAAAGGACTGTGACCTGTGGGTGGGACCCCATGCTGGAGCAGGGGAGGAATGTAAGGAGTTTTTCCCTCAATCAAAAAGCAGGCATGAAACAATGTGAGACGAACTGACTGTCACCCCCATTCCCTCTTCCCCCCTGTGCCGCTTGGCGGGGGGAAGGTAGTAGAGATAATGTTAAGCTCGGGAAGAGGGAGGAGTGGGGAGGAGGTTATCTTGTTTCTCTGTCTCATTCTTCTGCTAGTTTTAGTAATAAATGCATAGTTTTCCCCAAGTAGAGTCTGTTTTGCCTGTGACAGTAACTTTAAGGATTTCTCCCTGTCCTTATCTCAAACATCGAGCCTTTTTCTTATATTATCTCTCCCTATTGTCTCGGAGGGTGGGGCGAGTGAGAGTCTGGTGCCGATTGGGGCTGAACTATGACAGTGATGTATTATATATATTGAATGTGGTATTGAATGCTTGCATATGCATTAAATGTTGGCACCTCCAATGTTATATCAGTGCATGGATCATTTTGGTGGTGATTTGGATTTAGAGCAAATACTTGAGTTTTGTCTATGGCTAATTTTAAGTACCTCCGCCACTTAATGGGTGTACCCTAAAGTTCTGTGAATAAATCTTTATTTGCTCTACATTCAGAATGTTCTACTGATATCAACTCTTCATTTTCAGGCAAGAGCAAATCTCAGAATTCTGTATTGTTTTCGATACTTGGGTTTCTGGAGCATTAATCAATCTTTCTGAGGTACAATCACTTTGTGTAATTGGAAGAAACACTTTGCATACTCTTTATAGGTCTCTGTCATTAAGTTTTACTCTGATTGCCCCAACATTTTTCCTTTTTTTTTCCTGAAAAATCCTCATAGAAAATGCAGTTTAACTTGATAGTTGAACTGTTTTTTGATCAGAAGAATGCTGATAGAGAATTAATAGGGCAGAAACATGAAGCAATACTTTAAAGAGTGTTTTCTGAACTACGTCTACAGTATTGAATTTCAGACTGGGCCATAGCCAATTTCTCAGAAAATGAGAAATTTTTACAGACTGCTTTTAAGAGTGTCTTTCCTTCTTCTGTAATAGAATTGAATTACTGCTATTTTGATACTACTTTTACAACTGCCTCAAAGTGGCAAGGCCTGCATACCATCCTCGTGTTCTGTTGCATTCCTAAAATCCACAGCAAACATTTTGAAGTGTGGGCACTGCCATCATTGCTATTTTTCCTACCTTTTGCAAGCCATCACAGGATAGGATTTTGCACAGATTTAAGCCAGGCTCCAGTATTTCCTTCTATAAGATATGTGAGCGTGATATTTAAAGAGAGGATGGGAGGAATGAGAATTCGATGAACTGCTACACCTTATTAAATAGTCTTAAAGCTAGATCATTTGAAGACTTTAAAGAGATTTTCAAATTGCTTCATTGAATTACTGTCAATACACCTGTGCAATGAGCTCACTAAATAAAATTCTCACAGTATTAACAATGTTGTTAGAAAGGAGACATTTGACTAAAAGGTAATGGAATTGCCAATTTCTTTAATGTGCATTCTTAATGAATTTTATCAAAAGACTAATTCACACAGAAGGTGCACAATTAGCTGTGCCTACATTTAAGACACCACAATTGCCACATTAGCCTTGGTTTCATTACTTCTTGGAAGTGCTTTTCTTCTAAACTCTACTGTGCAGTAAAGTAATACCTTAAGTATTATATACAGCTAAAAAGTCTGTTCTTAACTTCTCACATTCACCAAATTATGGTGAATTCACAAAAAAAAAGAATGTGTGTACAATACAGAAATGTGCTTAAACTGTTGATAAAGAGAAGAGAATTAAGTGACTTCTGTATCTCAAACATGTTGATTGATTTGTGTAGACTGGAATACCGTTTTGTCTATTTCAAGTAGCAGGTGACATGAACTTATGTTAAAATGGTAATAGATCCTGCAGAGAATTAAAACAGATGTTACTGAAAAATACCAAGTCATTAAAATCAAAACTTTCTGGGAAATAATTAATAAATATTTTGACCAAATTTTTTTTCAAAGATTCAGAATTATAACATATAATAATTATAACATTTTTTTTCATATTTTCAGAAAGTTCCTTCTCCTTTAGTAGATTTTAAAACAAAACAAAACAAAACCTAACAAAAAAACCTACTTTGCAGATATAGCTGGTAAAATGGAGCTAGGGTTAATATTGTTAATATTGTTACCTAGATGTAACAATTTGGAGTTATTATTAAGTATTTCAACTGGAATGAGAAGATTTTTTTGTTCTTTAGTATTTTGATCCTGTAGCAAGCTATGTAAAATTTTAATGTGTGTTATTTATATAGGTTTTTAGATGATGGTATTAGACAATGCCTCACAGGTATAATATATAGTCACTAGTATCAGTAAAATGCCACAAGCTGTGTCACAGAATCACAGAGTGGCTGAGACTGGAAGCGACTTCTGGAGGTCATCTGATCCAACTCCCCTGCTTAAGCAGGGCCGCCTAGGGCCTGTTGCCTGGGACCATGTCAGGATGGCTTGTGAAGATCCTGAAGAATGGAGACTCCGTCTCTGGGCAACCTGTGTCAGTGCTTGTCCACAGTAAAAAGGTGTTTCCTGATGTTCAGCAGGAAACTTCTCTGTTTTAGCTCAGGCCACTGCCTCTCATCCTGTCACTGGGCACCACTGGAAAGACTCTGGCTCTGTCTTCTTTGCACTCTGCCTTCAGGTATTTATGTACAGAGATGAGATCCCATCCTCGAGCTGTGTCTTCTCTAGACTGAAGAGTCCCAGCTCTCCCATTCTTTCCTCTCTGCACTGATAAGACTGTATCTATAAAAAATCAGAAATTATTCAAAAGTATAAAAAAAAATCCCCACAAGCTTGCACTTTAGGTAAAAGACTAGAATCAGACCATGAGTACCTATACAAACAGAGACACAAAGAAACAGTATTGAGTTTTATGTAAGCATAATATCCAAAAGAGTTTTAATAATTGAACTGAAAAAGAATAAAAAGCTGGTTAGCAGGAAAAAGGAGAGGAAAGCACTTGAAATTTATCAAGTACAATGTGCAGATTGTCATTGCAGGCTGAGTGAAATATGGCACTATGAGCAAAAAATTACTTATGAGAATATACTTTTTGAACAAAAGAGCTGGAAAGAAGATGGATCTATCAAAGAGAATGTGGCAAATCATGTTGCAAGCATCGTAAAACATGTTGTCCTGAACTCTGATAATATATAGGCTGCTTGAGATCAAGGAAGAGAAAAAAATATAACAAAACAACTTACTCCCCTCCTACCAAAGAAAAACAACCCCAAAACCAGCCAAACCAACTGCCACATTCCGATTTCGGATGAGAGGAAGGCTCTCTTGTGTTCTAGTCAATCTCAGACAAGTCTGGGAGGCTAGGGGCAGCATGACCAACCTCTCACACACCGGAGCGTGGTTTTGCTCATATTCTTGGAAACAGAATTAAGACTCAAAATGGAGTCAAGTGCCAGATAACTTTATTTACCTGAGAAAAAGTTCACGAATGCAAGAGAAAAGAGAGAAAGAAAGGAAAGAGAGAGAAAAGAGTTTCAGTTGCAATAGCTACCACCACAGAGCTGCGGTGTCCTGACAGTCCAGTTCACTTGATGGAGGACTGTTCTGTCAGATGTTGATTCCGTCTATGTTGATTTCCGTCCATGTGTTGTTTCCCTTGATGTTTGTTCCCCTTTTTCATGTTGGTTGTTTTTGTCCTTTTATTGTTCGTTTCGTTGCATATTCATTGTATTCCAAGAGCTGGTTTGCCTAGCCACACCCCTCACCTGGCGGTGATATGCATGCCCATTACAGTCTCTGGGACCCTCTGTTTTTTTTTCTTCTGGCCTCGGGTTGGGGCTCCTGTTGCGGAGTAGGGCTAAATTTCTCAGAATCAGCTCTGCATTCAGGTTCGCAGAACAACAGGAGTTGGCTTGCAAGATAATGGGAATTGGCTTGCGAGATAACAAGAATTGGCTTGCAAGATAAGAGGAAGACTCTAGTCCTATGGTTTAACTGAAGTTCCATTGTTTGGGTGGTGGTTTGACGTTTTGACAATGTTGAGACAAATATTTGACACAGTCTTTTACACCAATCCACCCCCAAATCAGCCTGAGAAGAGATAACTTAATTATGACTGGCTGTCTCATTTAGGGCCTTTCATTCAACCCTTACAAGACTAGTCAGAATTTGCCTAGTAAAAATACAGTTCAAGACTTAAGTTTTTGATTAATGAGCAGCATTTTGACATAGTGTACAACAGCTCATTAACCGCATGTGATTAAAAAAAATCCATGTGAAATTAAAGTTACTTACGTGTCATTAAACAGAAGTTTTTTGTATTTACTGCGAATAATTTTCATGTCCTTCCATATGGAATGTCACTGACACCATAAACTGACTGTAAAAGGTTGACAATACTAACATAGCTAACTTTCTTCTCCTCTTTACTGCTTTGGGATTTGCAAAGCCTGAGAGCTATAGGTGCGTCTTCTAGAATATTTTACAGCAATGTAGATAAAGCTGTAAATACATCTCAAATTATATGAGTGTAGGCAGGTAAGACCCTAAAGAAATTAACTAAAAATGATAGAAGAACAAGTTATTAAAGAAGACAATTGTGTCTGAAGGGATTGAAAAATCTGAAAGACCTTCAAAAAGTTTTGTAATGGTCTTGTATAAAGAATAACAACAAGGAAGCTGTTATGCTTATGAATAGCACATATATAATAATGCAAGTCAAAAGCAAACCCCATGATTATGGCACAAGAAAAGACCTCCTAGGAAGTATTATTATACCTGCTTCCCTGAGATGACCTCACTAAAAAATACTACAACGTAACAGACAATTGTAGATTCTCATCTATTTTTGTTATGTGTGATGACTGTTTTAGTAGCAGCTGATGTTTGACCTGCAATTTAGTGGGTATTAATGTTTTACACTGAAGTGTAGGTTCAATGAATGAATGATTTAGTTTGTTTCCATTTATCCTCAATTTAATAAGCATCAAAATAATGGAGCATCAATGAAAAGGGCAGCAAAGTCAGACTTTAATCTATATTTTGTGCAGGCAAATTACTGAATGGCACTTGTAGAGCATGTGCTCTAACTTACCGCTATGTTCTTCAAGAGACAACTAAAAAAAGTGGTTTAACTGTTAGCAGCTAGTGTCCCTGGTGATTTATTGTGAGGCTGCGAATGTACAGAGACACAGGCAAGGCTAAGTAAAAACTCACTGTACTGGAGGCTTCAAGCTACCGATTAATGAAAATAACAACATATGTAACTGAAGTGGGAACTAATATTTCCCAGCTGTAGTGTAGACACATGAGTCGTGTCCAGTGTCATGCCCTTAGACAGTCATGTCCTGTGAGCTGTTTTATCTCTTTGAAATTCAAAAAAAAAAAAAAAAAAGGAAAGGAGAGGAACATTTCTTATCAGTTTGCCTGAAAAGATCTTGGACAGATAGTAAATCAAACCATTACAAGTGTGCCAGGCATTTAAAAATGGTCTTTGATACCTCAGTGTATGACAAAGGGAATCAGCATGAGGCACTGAGCAATTTTTAAGGATACATTTATTTAATCTACTGCTATCTCTAGAACATGCATTTATAATTTTATTTGCTTTTGCTAGTAGTCCATACATATTTATTTTCCCTTTGTTGAATAAGCCTGGTATCCTGAATAGTCCAGCGTGATGATGGCACTCCATGAAGAAATGAACTGAGATTCTTTCCACTTTTTAGTTCATAAATCCTGCAAACCAGTGGCCATAATAATTGTGTTTGCCGGGAGACTTACAGCACAGTCTTCACAGTCCTCAAACATCTTCCAGTCCAAAGATCATCTTTGCTGAGAAGTTTTTACAGTTGCACACAAAATGGATTTCTGCTTATAGACTGAGAACATTCATTGGATCAATATAGAATTTCTTTCACCAAGTTCAAATTTATATGTGCATTATTATTATGATTTATGTGGTCAAATTATTGAGCTGCCTGGAACTTCCATGAAGACTGTTGGAGATGATCTATATAGTGGTTTCAGGAATGATATAAAAATAAAAAAAAAGAGTTGTCAAAAATTAAACATCATTTACATCTTTGAATTTGTTCAGGAAAAGTCATAAATCAAATAAAAGATTAGAGGGGGAAAAAAAAATCTGAAAAGGATTTTGTTTTTCTTTTGGGTGCGAGGTTCTTTGTCTGTCAGCTGACTTCATTTCACCTGATAGTGAGCTTTTTTCTTGTTGTGTCAGATGACAACACCACAAAGTATTTATAAGGTCTTAACTGCAAGAGTTGCAAAGAAAACCTTGTCAGCTTTACTAAACTGCATATGTACTGTAGTTTTCAGAACATTGTCTTTAAAAAACACTTGTCAACCAGTATGTATGTTCAACTTAGTACATCTGAGTTGTATCTGTCTCTGATTACTGTGTATTTATTTTGTGTGATCAAGTGAGAAACTTGAGTCATGTACATGGCTGTGGAAGGGGAATACAGATGAAATACAACCATAGCCAAAGGAGATTTATTTTTAACTTCCAGAGAATACTCTTAGAAAACGTAAAGTGATATTCATCATTCCTCAACAGTTTACAGTATTGAGAAAAGAAGAATGCACAAATCTGTTACAAGAAATAGCATCTTGAAAACCATAGCTGGTCATATTTAAAATACACAATGAAGAAACATTACCTAATAAAATTTACAGGTTCTCTTTTCATTGGATGTTGCCCAACATATCATCCACCATGGAAGTTTAAATACAAACTGAACAAAATCTCTCCACTACAGTAATTCAGAACTAGAACATCATTCAGAAAACTTGAAAAAAAAAACCTAAATGCACAGCTTGCTATTTCATATGGATGAATGGAAGTCTTTGATTCAATTACTGTTGATTTTTCCATGTTTCCTACTTTGAACTATAAAGATTTGTTAAAAAAATAAAGGGAGGGATCATTATCTGTGTACTGCAGTTAGTTCTGTTTATGGAAAAAATTGCCAGTCATCTATGAAACTGTTTTCTGATGATGTTTTATACAGTTTTCTTAGAGGTACACTTTTAATTTGTATTTTGTTATTTGGGTTTTTTTTTGTGTCTTATCGGCTACCAGAATACTTCCTCTTTTGTACTATACTTCAAAATTTTCAATATCTTACAGAAACTCAGAAACTCTCAAAGCTGAGAGGTTCTTTGATACTTACAATAAGTAATGCTAAACTGAAGTCCTTTTGATATACTGATAGAAATTATTTTCCCCTGTTGATAATGAAAAATGAGAGTCTATTAACACTTATTATTTCCATGATGCCAATTCATTACTTTTCTTGAATAATCAAATCAAAATTCATCATATAAAATGACTATTCTTTTTCATGTGGCAATGATCCATTTTTCTTTCTAATTACTGTCTTAATTTTCTCCAAGCTGTGCACAAAACTATTTAAAAATCCTTTCCCTTCTTTTCTGATAAAAATTCTTAGAACAGAAAAATGATCTCATTAAGAGAATATTTGTATGGAAGCTTGGTAAGGAAATGATCTCATTTAAGATGGGCAGGAATTTTATTAGGTCCTAATAGGTAGAAAATAATCAATAAACATTTTACTACCACTCAAAGGTAAATTACATACATATTAAATCAAGACAAATAAATGATTTTCAAATAAATAGTAAATAATTAATATCTGAGGAATTAGAAAATTTATATTTCATGAGACTCAAGTGACAATTTTTAAAAGTAGCTTATATACAAGTTGACGACTTTTATTCCCTTTGCAACCAATTGCAATAGAAGAAAATTCATAGAAGAAAAACATTGCGTTAAAGAAAGCACTAGTGCTAGGTTTAATTTAGAGATTTAATGTCTCTTGTTAGAAGCTAAATTCTTGTTTCTTCATAAGAAAAGGCATCTACTCCATGCAGTAATTCACTTAAATTAGGCTTGTTACTTTTCAGGAAAAAAAAAAAAAAAAAATAATTTTTTTGAGCACTATTTCCCTTTCCATTTGCTGAAGCAATGCCAATAGCTAGATTCCTGTTAACCAAGTGCTAATGCATTTTTCTATTTCTATCTGTCACCAAATTGTTACATTATAACTTCTGGAGTTGCACCTGACCAACTCTCACAGGTTGCTTTTATCCTGGCGGTCTCGTAGCTGACTTCTATAGTGATGGACATTGTTTAAACAGAAAGACTGGACACTCAGCATTCAAAGAGTTGCTCCTTTTCCTGTCAAAATCAGTGAAAAGAAAGCCTCTGCCCATTTTTGTTTGTTTGTTTGTTTGTTTTCTGTGTAAGGGTAATTTGGTACCCTCCAACTTCTCTTGATTTTTAAGCTCCCCTATGAATAGTCAGAAAACTGTGAGAGGATTAAAAAACTGTTTTCTTTTGGAGTCAACAATTTAAGTACACTGTACCTTGGTGGTTTCTAAAAGAAAGCAATGAACAGGACATGGTGGACTGCGATGGCCATCATGTCATTCCTTGGTGTGGAAACCCATCACACCCCATATGGTCTCTATTAACACGGTGTACATAGCTAGAGTCTGCAACTCCAGCTGCCTTTGAGAATAGCAAAATGCAAAACTAAATTGACAGCTTTGGAACACCACCATTTTTACAGTTTAATTTTCTTGATGGGCAGTTGTTTCCTAGCTGTGTTCTGGGATGGACTCAATTCTTCTCAAATAATCCTGCTAGAGGTCAGTTAAAGGCAATATTCATGCAGGGGAAGAAAATTAGAAGTAGTCAAACACTGGAAAATTTTTTTTTATCAGATATTCCTATGCATTTGTGGTGTTAATGTCTGAAATTTTAATGACAGCTCTGCATATATGTCAGTCTGTACAACAACTGTTGCATTTTGCAACAAAAGGTACATACAGAAAGAAACAACTAATAGAGGCCATACAAATTAATGAGGTGTTCACAGGGGAAAGAGCAATTAAAACCATATAAACAGGTAGGGTTACCTAAATAAAAGTCAGTTCTGCATCCTTTCTAACTTCACTTTTCTATCTCATGTATAAATCCCTATAAAAACATTCCTGTACTGACATGCAAAATAGCTGGCAGGGGTTTTTTTTTGTTTGTTTTTACTAAAGCAACTAAGAAAATGCAAAGTGAGATTATACTGCTGCAGGTTTTGTGGTTTAATCCCAGTCTGCAAATAAGTACCACACAGATGCTTATTCACCTTCCTCCTCTCCCAGGGAGGATGTGGAAGATAAAAGAAAGGAAAACTTGTGGGTTGAGTTTACTAGGACATCAAAGGAAGATATAATAATAATTATATATCTATAAATAATTATAATAATAACAACATATAAGGATAATAAAAGATATAAAACAAAAAATGCATAATATCTGAGTGCCCAATGACTTGACAACCAGTATAGCCCACTTGAGCAGCAATCATGAAATGGAACCAACTGATTTCAGAACAATCCTGAGCAGTGATTTAGGAACAGTGATTTCCTGAACAGTGACCTCGGAACCACAATCTCCAGAGAAAGAGAGAGATCCGCCCACCAGCCAAATCCCACTTATATACTGAGCATGATGTCTATGGTATGGAATACTTCTTTTGGCCATGTTGGGTCAACTGTACTACCTATACCCCTCCCAGCTTTTTGCACCTGCACATTAGCAAAACCTGGGAAGCTGAAAAAAGTCTTTCATCTCTTAGCAACAACTAATAACATCAGTGTATTATCAATATTCTTCGCACATCTAATTCCATACTAAGTTCAAAATATAGAAGAAAATTAGCTCCATCCCAACCAAAACCAGAACAGACAGCCTTTGTTTCATTTGTACAGTGCAGCACATTTTCTTAGATCTAAATAAAAATAATAAAATAATATATTGTATCATCTATTTGTTGCAGGATTGAAAGCCTGGCAACCCATGTGTAAATTGCTTTGCTTTGTTGATCAAAAATGCCTAAGAAACAATAACAATAATACACTGTTACAACTGATGTTCTGGATTGCACACAAAGCACTGCCAAAGAGCAGCTCAGGGCTATTAGGAAGAAGAATTATAGCTTTTAACTTTGTTAGCCCACTATTAAACTTGCGCACATTCAGAAGTCTTGCCTCTTTTCTTTATATTGCCAGTCTTTCCTAAGAAAATGTAAGTGCCCCATGAATCTCCAAGAGTAAGCAGAGGATTTTTGGAAATACCTTTGAAGTCAATTAAATGATTTCTCATTTGTTGTGCAAAGGAGAGGAACAAACTGAATCCTCAAGGCAAGACTGAGTAGGTTCTCATAATGCCTTTCAATGACTTTAGTTGGTAGTACTGAGGACTCATTTAATATTTTTTTTTTAAAAAAGGACCATTTTTCCTGTTTATGTAATTCACTTTTAGTAGTATTGTGTAGCTAATTGGGCTATGGAGTAAGGCTTTTTTTTTTGCATCTACTGCAAGAGGAAGAATTTCCTTCCCCCATCCCCCTTTTCTTGTCTTTTTACTGTGCTAGAAAGTTTCAGCACAGAAGCCAAATTGAAAATTACCAAGAACTCAAGACTTGAGCTTTGAAGGAACCTGTGTGTTTTCCAAATAAACTTACAGTATAAAGTTACACACTGCAAGTTGGAAGCCAGTTAGAAGGTAAAGTGCTTTCAGAGTACAAGGTAAACTTAAAGAAAGTGATTTTAATATTTTGGAGTAAACTGGTCACTAAGAATATAATTCATTATTTATGGTGTGCGAAACTCTGAACTATGAATTCATTGCTGAAGAGAGTGCCCAAAAAGAGCTGCTATTGCTTTGTGTTCCTCAGAATGAAAATTGTCTATTCATTATTCTAAATGTGAATAAAGAAACCTAGAAATATGCTGAAACATAGCTGGACACAGTGGAAATTTTCACAATTCTTTAAGCCTTCTTACTTTTCAGATAATACTTTGTAGCTTTGTGCACATTTGCATAAACCATAAAAAAGAAGAAAAATTTTGGATGCTACAATGTCTGAGTTTTCAAAACTGGTTTCTGCAAAGTTATTCAGTAGATATACTGTTTCTTATAGCACATTCAAAAAATTCCATGTTTTTAGATTCTTAAATATTTTTTTTTACCTGTGCATTGGACATGCTGATCTTGACTCAGATTTTATCATAACACAAAACTGTCAGTTATGGTATTGTAGTATCATTTTCCCTGTAATCTGTTTGAAGCCACTGGAAATTTCTGTGTTCGTTCTCAAAAACTGTGTATCTCCTGGAGAAACATCGATACTGCAATAGCAGGATGCAATCAAAACTGTAGGCAGCAAGTGGTACATGTTCAAAACGCTCTTCTAGCATTGGTTCTGCAACTGATTCCTTTGTTCTCTTGTGGTTACTTCCTTCCTTTTTCTTTCTAATTTGTCAATAGAGCTGCCCCAAATGATCTGCTTTCTCTAGTGCTCTGATGATGCTGAGGTCCTCAAAAAATCCTTTTGCTCTGATCTAATGCATCTCCCAGAATCAACAGGGTCCTGAACAGCAATTCTGAGTCACTACAAATAATGACAGTTTTAAAATATAGAACCAGATTTTGAAGTAGCCTTTCTGTCTTTCAAGCTGGACTGAAGATAAAAGTTACACTTTGTATCACATGGTTGGGTTGTTAGAAGAACAGGAAAAATGATCCCAAAGCACACACTCTACACATTCAGTAATGTAGGTGAGGCTAGACTCCTTAAAAATTTAATTGACACTCTGATTTACTCAAGTATGGGATCTTACTAACTTTGCTTCATCTAGCAAAACTATGATAATTTTCACCTTAATAAACACTAAAGATAGTTCTCTAAAGTCTGCTATATACATTTAACTATTTTATATTAATTTAAAAATACACTTTGTACAGCAGAAACCAGATGCTTTAGTTCTTTCTTCTCTTAAATGCAAGATTAGGCAGTATAAAACTTTGCTATAACTTGTTGAGGGTATTATGGAGGAGGAAAATCCAGCTGTTGACTTTCCATTAAATATGGAGCACTAGTGCAACCGGTAAACACAAAGCATCAATTCAACGAACGAGGCAAGGGAAGACTTATGCTATAGATTCTGTGTGCAACACTACAGTGCATGTTCAAAAACGTGTAAATCAATACACAGAAAGGATGTTAGCCCAATTATGAAAATGGAAGAGCCTTTAAGAGAAAACTTGAAAATGTATGAGGTTTTTTTTTGTCATGAGGTCATATTAACAAATCAGAAGCCTAGAGGGAACATTATTTCTGACTATAAACATATGGAGATAAATGATGAAACGTGGAAATTTCAGCTAGAGACAGAATTTGTCATACAAGAAGGATGTACAATGTGATGAATAAATGTTAAGAATGGAAGTTAAAAGTTCCTGTAATCACTAGACCCATCATATTCTGGAATAACTTTCATATTGAAGCATTAGAGGCAAAACATCATTCCACTTTTAAGTTTGAATTTCTTCACTTTATGAAAAAGAAGATGTAATGTTCATTAGAGAGGTTCAACTTGGTGTTCTGGGAAGTTCCTTTAGACCTGTGTTTGTTCCTCTTTAGCAGTAGCAGTGCACTGTTTCACTATGGACTGATAGCATTGGTTCAAAATAGTAACCTTGAAACTAATAACTTTTTGATTAGGAATCAGTTGGAATTGGAGTGAAATCTGATCTTGAATGTATCAATAGTGCTGTTCCCTTTGATGTATTAATGAAATACTGATAAAAAAGATTAATCTAAAAGTAACAAAAATAACATATTCACAATGCCATGCTGATGTGCCACTACCGTCTGGATCACTTTTCACAAATGACACAAATACTTATCTAAAAGAGAACAACCCATCTGAAGAAATAGAGGAGAAAAGCGCTTGCAATAAATACATCTGTATCTGCATTTTAAATTATTAATATTAAAAGCCACACAAGTAAAAATTTTAAAATTCATTAATTATAAGATGTGAGTATGTTGAGAGCCCCTTAAAAGCTAAGGGCTGCATGCAACTGTTTGCCCTGTCCTGAAGGGAGAGGAAGCTTTTCAGCTTGTCTTATAGTATTGTCTCTTGTATTGTTGAGCCACTAAAAATATCCACAGGCAGATACATGGACAGATATTATACTTTATTTCAAGTTTCTCAGGAAAAGAGATATAGACAAATTAATAAGAAAATCAGCACAAACCTATAAAACTACCAGTTTCTGTTGTCCCCCTTCTTTTCACAATCAAAAGAGTACTATATATCTAAAATAATTAATCATTCAAGTGAGTTTGAACATGATTTCATCAAAACCCTCCTTGGAAATATGTGTTTTGCATGCATACATCTCATTTGGGGCATCTCACTAACAAATCAAAGCCAAAGCACAAATAACTAGCCCAGTCACTTCAAACAATTTCAGCTGAAATTTTCAGGGGAACTGTTTCAAGCCTGAGAAGTCTGAAGTCCTCCATTGTAAGACAGATATCTAGTTCACAGAAAACACGCAGTAAAGGTCTGTTAAGTACTATCTGAGGCACTAGTACCAAGGTTGTGCAGATGTTTCAAGAATACATATCTCCTCCCATTGCTGTCTCTTTACATAAAGCTGGTGTGAGGCAGTGTACTCATTCTGTGTCAAAGGCATTAAACGATTTTTTTTTTTTTCTTTTTTCCCCGGGAGAAAAGCTTTTCCAGTGCTTTTGTCTCCTTGATATGTTTATGACTTTTAGAAAGCAACTTGCATATATAGACTGAGACAGGACATGCATTAAAATCAAGTAAAAGCAGGACAACTATTAACAAGGGGAAAAAAAAATGTAAATAGACACGTGCAGATCATGTGCAGACAGTGCACATTTTGGGGAAGGGCTTTGTTATAGCTGTGAGGTCTATTATATGCTCAGAAAAAAAAAGAAAAAGGATGATATTCTAGGACAGCTATATATTAGGGTTGCATATGCCAGCTCATGTCTTATGTTTACATTAATACATCCTTTCATGTACTTTCCTATCTCTTCACTACTATTATTTGGTAAGAAAATCACAAACACTTTAGCTTGAATGAACTTGTGAGATGCATGCAGATTGCCTCCCTTATATGTGTCCCATTGCACTGGGGACTAATTTACAACTGTTCTACCTATGTTCCACAATTAATCAATGACACTGCAGAGGCAAAATTCTCTAGAAAAGGGAGCTTTCAGCAGAAAAGAGTTTCAATGTATTTTATAATGTCCTATGTTTGAGGGCCTGGTGAAATTAGCTAAAAACCTTCAGTATTGTTAAATGGACTCTTGGGACTCCTGGATCTTTTCTAATAAGACACTTGTATTTGTAAGGGGAGGAGCTCTATTGGGAGTAATTTTGATTACAGAATGCTTTAGTTTATAACAAGAATGCTTGAGTTTATAATTGTTTATTAGGTATGCCTTAAAAGGGAATGTAAGTTTTTGAGTGACTGAATGGTTAAATAGTCACCTGCTAATTAAAATATGTCACTTTAAGAAATTAAGAAAAAGTAAGAATATGAATGTAAATTCTGCACATATGGTGTACATCTTCGTTCCTTAATGCAAATAATTCCATGAAGTTCAGTAACTTTGTTTCAGCACAACAAAACAGCCCCTGCATCCTGCCTACCCCCAGATTTGTAAAACAGGGAACAGATAAAAGACTGCCTAGCAGGCAAATAGCTCAAAATCCCAATAAAAACAGTTGTGAAACTCCAACAGAGAGTATTGCAGTGCAGAAGATGCTTTCTTTTTCCCTTTTTGTGTATAAGGAGAGGAAGAGAAGCAGGTGTTATATGAGCCAGCTCCTCAACTAGTGTAAATCAGCCTAGCTAAGCTGATGTTCTTGGAGCTACACAAGTTTATACCAGCTATAGAGCTTCTGTAATGTACATGTATGAAATATATAGACTTGTTCCACAGGTTTGCTTCTTTTCTGGTCTCAGGTGTAAATTTACATTCTTGCTATGCTCCCTGCTCAAGTCTTTCCACCAGGCAACTCTTTTTCTGTGGGTTTTGTTGCTGTGTAGCATTAGCTGAACTTTTCAACATATTCAAAATATAAAAAAAAAAATTAAAATTGTAAAAATTGAGAGAAGCCATGAAGTTCTTAAGATTGTATTTCCCAGACATTTAAGTGGAATTGGACTGTAAATGCCCTAGGCTTGGGTACAGTATCAGTTGCTTTTGGAAACCTTACCCTTACAGAAGAAATTATAAGTAGCTGAATGAAGTGAGTTGTAAAATTGTGCAAAACATCTGCGCATTCTTACTGTGTGGATGACACTACCACAGACTTGCCTTCAAGTGTGTGAACGCTACATATGAAAGCCCAGGGTCTGCACATGATTTTATGAGAACCCATCATCAACCCTCAGAGGAAAGAGGTAGTATTTTGTTTGTGTATATGCTACATATTTTTCCAGGTAAATCTCAGGACAGCACCCCTGAGCAGGCTGCCCCAGCCTGCCCCCATAATTCCACATCTGAGTGACCTTGCTGGTTCGGAGCAGCCAGCCCGTGGTGCTCCATGGTATACATCAAGGAGGAAGAGCTAGCCCTCTTTCTTTAACTTGAAAACTAAGACCAAAGGCAAAAAGTGAATTGTTGTAAGGCCAAGTTTGGCTAAAATAAGAAAACCACAGATACTATTTTTCCCAGAATTAATTTTGCTACTGAAATCCTCTGTGTATTTGTATGAGAAGACTGTCATTGGAAGTAAGTGAAAGGCAGGGTCCAGGTAAGAGCAATCCAATGATGACTGAATATCAATGGGTATCTACTGTAATCTCAGCAGCAAGAAAAGAATCTGAAATGTTGGCTTAAAGAAAGTAGAAATTCCTTGTGTACAAAATAAAAGACTGTAAATAATTGAAATAAAACTTTCCCAGATGTCCACTAGTGTTTTCAGCTGATTATAGTTCAAGATAAAACTGAAAAATTAAAATGATTTAGAAGAAACAATAACATTCTGAAAGATTTCAAGAATGAACACACTAGGAGGAATGTGAACATTAAAAGACCATAGCTGTAGATGAAATAGCAAGTAGACAGAGTAAGATCAAGCACACACTGCAACAATAACGTGGATGAGAGAAGAAGTGGAGCAATCATAGGTAAAATGTTGGCAAGAAAGACCTAGATGAAATAGGGAAAAGAAGCTTTTTAAAAAGGTAGTGCTTACTAACCATTATCACAGCCATATCTATAAGAAGAACTTGGGCGTCCTATGGACAAATATGCAGTACTGGGAAGAATTTCTCCAAATTTTCTGGTAATCTCTAAAACTGTCAGGAATATTTGAACTGTGATGGCATTTCCAGAGTGAAAATACATTACATTTTCCCAGTAGAAATGGTGAAAACTCAAACACGAGAATAAAATTGGAGAAAGTTTTAGATGTTATTTACAAAGCACATAAGGAATTAAAGTTCAGAAGTAGAAACTGTAGGCTTTTGCAGTTAACAGAGTGAATTATTGGCTGATAAAGCTAAAAAAAAGAAGAGGAACTTTTCTTTGGACTGCATACACAATGAGTGGGATATGAAAAATGGAGATATTTTTGTTGAAAAACAAATAGTAGTACTGGAAGAAACTAGGACACAAGCTTTGATAACATACCAGTCACAATACAGATACACAGAGAGTTTATAATTACCTCAGAGTAGGAGTAGGGATAAATGGTTATTTGTGTTTGATGCTGTCAGAAGTTTTGTCCAAAAGACTTCATCTGGTTCAGTCATTCTGAACTAAAATAATTTCTCCGGTCCTTAATTAGGTTGAGTGATTACTTGGATTCTAGCTATTTAGAGCTCTAACTAGGTTTAATTAAATGAAATACTGCAATATGTATGCTTTTGAACTTTAAGCTAATTTTTCTTGTTGTTATTTTGTTCAAAATTCTCAGTATGTTTTGGCATCCTGGAAATAACAGGTGAGCTCTCTTATACCTAATTTAACACTGCATGAAATCCTGTTGACAGTAGCAAAGTCTGCCCATTGCAACTCTATACTGATCTCCTGTAAGACTTTAAAATTCCAGAAATTACCTTGTGCTAAGAACTAAACGGTTATTGCTACAATGCGAGTGAGTCAGGTCAGTAGCTAGGACTGAGTAGTGGGAATAAATCCCGACTTAGGCTGTCTTCCCCTCATTTTGCAAGTCCCTGCCAATGTGGCATTCATAACTGTTGAAAATTGGGTCTGCTATCAGTGAGCTTAGAAGTTGTTTGATATTGGAGCTGTGACAGCCTGGAGATGCTTCCTTTTCTACACCTACTCTGGGAGTGGGAGGGGAAAAAGAGTCTATGGGACTGGATTAGTATCATCAAAGGAGAAACATTACCCCAGGCATAAATTCAGGAGGATCAGAGGTGCTGTTTCCCGGTTGAACAATGTGGATGGCTCAGCATATTGACACATTAGAGTCACTTTGCCTGACCATAAACTACAAGGAGAAGAAAGGACATTCTGCATGTTTAAACAACTATTACACAGAAATAGCCATCACAAAGGAAGTACCAACTTCAACATGCTTTTTACTTCATTTTTTTCTAGTTTCAATTAAAGAGGAAAACTGTAGCTGAACAAATATGATACAGTTGTCCAGGAGCTCCATTAAGAAAAAGTCCTGCTGTGATAGAGCATAGTTTGAGAGAGGATAATCCTAATTAACTAATTTATTTTACAGAAAAGTAAAATCATGATAGAAAGTGAGACCTTCCTTTGTACAGAGCTTGACCTATGGGTTTTGTAAGCTTTCCTAATTTTTTTTTCTTACTGCCTCCTAAGAACCTCAGTTTCTCATAAGCTGCCTATGGTGCTCTCTTTTTTTGTCTGTGAAATACTGCAGAAAGCAAAGTGTCAGTTCATTGAGGACAATGGAAGAAATGGAGACAGATCTGGGATCACTGAAAGGCGAACAGATTGAATGTATGACAACCTGCAAAGGAACTAACAACAGAGGTACAACCAACCAATTGAAAATCGAAATAAAGGAACATACTTTGAAGTTGCAAGAAGTATTTTAGTGGCTGTAGTGAAAATTCAGGAAAATAATGTCACATTTATATTATAAAGCAGTGGGTGTACAAAAACTGTCTTTGGAAAAGTGAAGTGTTTCTTTTTAAAAACAAAATCACAACCCTTTTTATCTTTCTATGATGAAAAGGAAAAATAAAAACACTACCAAGAGTGAGAAAAATAAGGAAGAAAAAATTTTAGTAGGAGAAAATACTACAAAAATTTCTGACCTGTCTCACCCATTCATTACTAATTAGTGAACCAGTAAAAGGATTTCCTTGTATTTTCACTTGAAAGCAGTGAATGCTAACTGGGAAAGAAACAATGAGCAAATTAAAGAAGCAAACATTAAAGGGCAAGATGGTAAAAGTATAATTAACTAGAAGCTAGAGTCATATTTTTGTTTCTGACTCCTGTGTTTTAACATATTCCAGTGAAAATGTAGGAAGTCGTAGCCAGACTTAGCCTTCCAAAGTTACATGCTGTTACTTTACTAAATGAGTTGCACCCACTGATGAAGAGTGAATTCAATATCTTGTATTCAATGTGTCTTAGTTAAAATGCTGGTAACTCACAACTTTTTTTTATCCAGTGCACTAGAATGTGAGATATAGCTAAGCTAAATGTGGCATTGCTATGAAGAGATCTTCTGCAATCAAAATAATCTAAACTGCCAGAAGGACAAAGACAGAGAATGAGCCTAGAATTTGTATTAATATGGCTACTTTGATCTTTATATTGTAAATTTTGTTATTAAAATGTATGAGAAATAACTTTATGCACATACATATTAATTTCTGGTTTAATATTAATTTTGAAATGGGATTTTTTGCTAGTAGTGGGGAAATTCTGTAGATAATAAGGAACAGAACAAACTGCTAGTGAAAGAAGTGTGGCAAATTAATTATGAGATTCCAGGACAATATAACATCATATTATTATTATCAACATCAGCAAATTCATATCAAAACTATAGCTTCTACAAAAGTTTCTTAAATAGAGAGGATAAATAGCTGTAAAAGATTGAAGAATTTTTAAGAAAGGATTTCAATTGCTATTCCTTTTCTGTATATATTGCTTGCGTTTCAAATAGTAGTTTCCACTACAGGTATTCTTTCAACTTTACTAAGCATTCCTTTAAATATAAATCTTACAGTGGATTGTATTAGTTCTCTTTAATAGGAAGCCAAATGCTAAATAATGTCCTAACACTTAAAAAAAGACAATGTTAAGAAGACCTTTTTTCCTATATGTGTACACCTGTTTCATCCTCTGCTTTATGTAAAGGCTTTTGAAGAACCTGAGCGATGAGGCTCAACTTAATTTCTCAGAACTGGAAATAAAATGGACAGGATATTTTCTGGATGCCATCCCACTGTCAAAGAACATAGTTATGCAAAAGCACTTGAATCAAAAGGCAGAAATGGAGGAAACACGATTAACCCTCCATTGCTACAGAAAACTCCAGTTAAATGTATCTGTGCTCCATCCTCTCTACCTTTCTTTTGGGTAACCGAGGAAAGAATTTTATTCAGTCCTCTCTTCCCACCGCTTACCACCATTAAGCACCCTGAAGTTCTAGAGCTGTGGCCTGTCTTCACACTTGACTTTGCAAGAAACCATAGACACTGCTGTGGAGGCAATGGACTTTGAAATCTGAAGGAGAGAATTTGTTTTATTAGGCTTTATGTCCTAGAATTGAAGGCAAATGCATTGCCAGAAGCATGATTGAAAGCACAAACAAGGAAACACAGAAAATGGAGTAACTAGCAAAAGGAAGAAACATCAGAAATACTGAATAAGAAGTGTGGAAAAGCCCTTGATCTTATCAGGTGCTAAAGAAGAAAATTACTTTGAGTAGCAAAAACTCTGGTCAAATTAATGGTGGATATATATGAAAGACTCACAAATACTGAAGTCTGTGGTATATAAATTAGCATACAAGACTACTGTATGGTCACAGCGAGCTCTGCATAGTTTTGAGCTCATCAGAAGCTACGATTCTCTGTTGTTTTGTATAGAAACAACATCAGTGATCAGCTCTGGTCTGATTGCCTTTGTGAGAAAAGTATTTTTCAGCTGCATCTACTTGCTTAATTTTGAATTTGAGAAAAAAAAAAAAAGTAGTGTTTACCATTATACTTGAAAGATCACTGCTTCATGAGTTTGCAGGAAAGGGAGGAAATAGGAGAGCTGATGATCTACTTATAGCTTTAGTACCCAAAGAGAAGTGCAGCTTTGCTGGCAGGTTTGGAATGATAATTAACTAGTTGAGGAGAGTTGTTCTTTATTAGTAAAATTATTGATTTTATACAACATTAAATGTATCAAGCATTTTTCTTTCTTTTTAAAACAGAAATCAAAACGGCTGTTTTCCAAGTCTGACAAAGGACTGCATTTGACATTTTAAAAAAGGTTGTAGTCGGACATAATTAATGTTCCCACAGCCTGACTGGACAGATGGGTGTGACTGCAGTGCCAATTTATACGCAAATGAAAGACAGCTGTTGGCCAATGTTTACTTAATTTGTTGCAAGATTTGCCACCCTCACTTGAATGAAACTGCACATTATATAATATATCAGAAATGAGTGTATCATTTTTGCTTTATTAGCCATGGTCATGATTATTAAATGTAATTTAAGGAAAAAAAGAAGCAACAGGGCTTATAACAGCATATGAACAGTAAATTAAGTATATTTTAAAATAAGCTTATTCTAGGATAGTCCTCCAACAATTCCCTCAAAACAAGCATAGATCAAGCTTCATCTTAAGATGACCTCAATATTTGAAAACATATTTACGAAATTTAAAATTGCATGTTTGGTGAAAAGATTTTCTATTAGCTGCTTCTGAAATGTGATTCAGAGGTCCCCCAAGAACACTTGGTATTATAACCTAGGTGAGGATTCATTGTTCTCCTTAAATTCTTTTCTTTCATGTTTGCTAACTTACCTGCTAAGCTATTAAAGACTCATTGAAAAGATATAAAGTCCTAAATACTAGGTGAGAAAACTAGCTAAATACTTCTCTTAACAAGGGACTTAGCCAATACAAAAACTGAGTCAAAGAACTAAGTCTGTATCTTGTCTTTCATTTCAACATAAAATTTTCATTTTTTGGAGGATTAGAGTTTTTTTTTTCTAGGTGATGAAAGCAACATAGCTTAGGATTTTCAGATTTCAGTGTGATGGGATTCTACATGACATAGCAGGTAAAAAGAAATTTCTCTCTTCATCATTGTTGATTGTAGTTGTTTACTGTCTCTGGTGAAAGTTTATACTGAACTGGGATCTATCAAATAATCATTACAGTACCTTGGCATAAAAATACAGAAATTTTGTATTGCTTCCTTGCACCTAGTCTCCAGCTACTGCAATGTCCAGAAACTGGCATGTCAAAGTAAGAGCTTTTATAACAATGACATTAAATTCTGAAATCAGTAAGTGTGTATTTACTTTCTGGAGGTGACTGCAGTATTTAGGCATATATTTTTTCATTGGGAAGTTTGCATGAAATTCTTGATAAGCCTGGTCTCTTCTCTAAAGTGTCTCTAATTCCTAATGTCTGTGAAAATTAATAGAAAATCAGTTATTATTTTAAAAATATCCACTCCAGATTCACTCTGTTAAAATATTTTACAGCAGCATTTACATTTTTAATAAAGAGTGATCAGATTACATCATGCCAGTGACTTTCCCATGGGTTACTGTAAGTGTAAGTCAAGGGACTTTTATTTCTTTTTCCCCACTTCTGAGTCTAACACTGGCAGCTTATTTTCTATTTCACAATGTTGAAAAGTGTCTTTAGAGAAAAGATTTTTCAGTAGTATACCTTAAGGATTTCACTTCTTTATTGATGATAATGAGCTGTGTTATGGAAAAGGGCTCATTACTTTCAGTAACAAAGTTTGTTCTGAATTACAGTGGTTTTTGTACACCCTTTTGCCATCAAGCAAATTTGGATCTACAAGAGTTATTCTGTATTTTTCTCCCACAGTTTAGAATTTTTAATCTCACAAAAAAATTACTTATATGCAAAAAAAATCTGATAATTCCCAGTGGGCAAATATAAGTTATCAGTTCACAGTATGGATACTTTGTGGGGAAGTCCATATATTAATTTTAAAGAAGTAAGATTTTTGTTTTAAAATATTGATTGAAAGCAATGAATACATAATTAAATTTGCTGCCCTTACTGCAATAGCAGAAAAAAAGAAAACCTTTTCTTATCTTGTTTAAAGGGAATTTTTAGTAGAATGAAAAAGCTATCACTCTCAGAACAACACAATCTTTATAAGTAATAATATTGAGCAAGCAGTTCTGAGACATGTTATAAGACCTCTCTTATTGATAAAGCATAGTAAATCTGAAAGGCATTCGGCAATATAAAGCAACAATGACTAGGAAAATAGAAGCATAAATTTGTAGACTGTAAAACTGAAATAACATTTTGAATTAACTATTACTACAAAGCACTGTACATGGATAAGTCATCTAAAACATAACTGTGATCATATAAGAAGGAAAATCTACACGATAAATTGTGGGCTTTTGTAAAATAATTTGGGTTAATTTAGAGATGGGTATGGGTCAAATGACCCACAAAGAAAAATAATGAATAATTCTTGATAGTATTGACCAAAAGATACACAGAAGATTTATTATATGTGCAATTAGAGTGCTGTTGCTCTTCAAAGGAAATACGCAAACTTAAAAACAAAAGGAAAGCTTGTAATCTGAGATTCACCTAAAAAAATTTTCAAATCTAAGTTTCTAAAGCATACTTATTTTAAATTGCAGCCATGAAGCCTTGCAAAACCACTTGGCATCATCTCTGTGTTTGTACTTTTGAACATTTAGAAATGCTATGCTTTTAGGGATTTTTTGCATTTATCATGTGACTTTATCCCAAGGTCCAGCTTTGAAATCCAATGGAGGTATTTTGTTTATTTTCTTTCAGGGTAACAGTCTGTTCTGCCCATATTCTTCACTTCATCTTCACTTCAGGGCCCTCTGTTTGTGATTAGCAGTCTTTGATTTCAGAGGACAAATGAGCTTGAACAAAAGCCTTACAGTTTAAATCTTAGGCCATCCTAGACTTAACAGGAGTGCAAAACTCCTCTTACTTAATATGTTTAAAATATCTTTGTTTCTTTGTTCTATAGTAGGAACCAATCAGCAACAGGGCCATGGTCAGTTGAACACAGCGGAAACAACGAGCAATAATAATTTTCAGTCTTGCTGGGCCCATAGCGTAGGCCTACTCTTTGCCTAAAACTCTCATTCCAAATTATGTTGCTGTATCCAAAATGGGGTCAGCATGGACGAATGCTCTGTGGCAAATACTTTGACCACATCCAACTGTGTCAGAAATGTGATGGAGAAGAGGGCAATAGGCTAAGACAGTGCTATAGCTAACCAGGAGATGGGGTTGCCACAGAGTCCATGACTATTCACTTTTTAATTTCTTCTTCATATTTTTCTTCATTCTTCACCTTGATACCACTCCTTCATCTTCCCTTATGTTTCCAATTCCATATATCAAGAGATTTTTATTTTCCAAAGCATAGCTAAGAAATCACTTCCCTTGCAAATTTAAAATTTATAGAATCTGTATATTTTTACCCTTTAAGACAGGAATGGATGTTGCAGTACTCTCACAAGACCTTCTACTTAACAAGGCACTGCTGAAATTGATTCCCTATATTGCCTGAGATATAGAGCAGCTTTTAGAAAGAGAACTCAACTAGATGTAAGGAACTAATAGAACAGACAATTCACTACACCTGAGAGTAATTCTCAGCTGGTTATTGCCAATTAAAAACACCACCATGTGTTCATTATGAATTTTTCTGCTTTCAGAAGCTGAACGGGTTATGCATATATCTGTTATATTATAAAATTCTTCATCGATTAATCTTCTATCATTTAATATCTGTCCCCTGTGAACACTGGCATGAGTGACATTTCAGGTGTACAAACACAAGAGAGGGGAGGTGATAAGACATGCATAAACAGACCCAGGTCCTGTATTCTTTACCTGAAATAGAAATTTCAGGAATTTCTCTGCTGGTTTTTTGATATTTTTGGATAGCACTTAGCACATTCAGTCCTGATTCTGCCTGATATTTGTAATTACAGTTTCATTACAGATAACCACTTCAAGAAAATTGAAATTGATTCAAATAAAAGAAAGCTTTTTTTTTTTAGAAAAAAAAAAAAAGTAAGGAAATTCTTGGTTTTTGTTTGTTCTTGGTAATAACAACTCCTACCTTGTGTCCCAGCTTACCTAAATATTTTTGTTTGTGGTCAAAAAAAAAAAAAATCCTGAACTTTTAATTTCTGTAAAAGATGTTAAAGAAATAACTCTGACTTGCTTCTTGCCATACATGATCTCAGCTTGGGAGTCATAGCATAAATAGACTTGTTTTCCCTGAAATTTGAGATGGAAGAAAAAAATAGGTAAGTTTTTTACGTTCTTTGTGATATTTTGTAAGTGAAGCTGTGATCATAGAAGAATGTTCATAAACAGCAGATGCTAACATTTTGTGTTACTAAGCAAATGGAAAAATTTGTAAAGATGTGTTCTTTACAATACAGGGAAAATAAAGGCAGTTTTAGATGCTATTACATTACCACTACCTTGAGAGACATTTATAAGAACATTAAAAAGATGTATCCATTCAGAATAAAAATATTTTCTTATTTGGTCAAATTTACAAACTTAGATTACACATATAGAGGCAATGATGCTCTTAACCCTAAGAAAACTGTACCACTGAATGAGAATGGTCTTCATTGTTGATTAGTATTTCATGTCAGTGCTTTCAAGCTTGCCTAGAACCTTCTGAACAAAATGAAATTTAGGCAAGTTGATCAGGTCTGAAATGATGTAAAGTTACTCAGTACAGTAGCTGTTTTATTGGCTTGTAAAAATGCTTTCAGTGGTTGTGTTCCATTTTAAAGTAAAAAATACTTACATTAAAAAAACCCAAAACTATACATGAAGGGTTTCCTTTATGGGCCTTGTTCTTTTTTTGTGGGCAACTAAAAGGTTCCTCCTACTCAACTGCGAAGAGTCCCAGGAATGCTTTCATATGGCCACAGAACCTCAGACAAGAGGGAGAGTGAAGACCGGTGTGCTCTTTGACTCCATCCTCTGTATTACTGGATGGACAGTGCTGGGCTGTATGTGTATGAACAAAATTATCCCACAAGATAAAGACCTTCACAAACTTCTCAAATATAAGTTTTTCCCACAAGCTGCAGTCCTTCAAGAACTGCTCTATATTTTTCCATAGGCTGCAGTCTTACGGGAATGGACGGCTCCAGCATAGTTTTCTTGCAGGCTACAGCTCCCGCCAGAAAATGTGCTCCTGCACCGGCTCTTCTCCATGGACCTAGGTCCTGCCAGGACCCAGCTCCAGTGTGATCTCTCCACAGTCTGCAGTTTCCTTCAGGGCATGTCCGCCTACTCCAGAGTGGGTTCCTCCGCAGGCTGCAGGACAGCCTGCTCCACCGTGGTTTTCTCCAGGGGCTGCAGGAGGATCTCCGCTCTGGAGCCTGAGCACCTCCTCCCCTTCCTTCTCCACTGGCCTTGGAGTCTACAGGGCTACTTCTCTCACATTGTTCTCAGTCCTCTCTCCCACAGATGCCACACTGGGGTTTTTACGCTTTATTAAATATCGGATATGACAGCAGTGCCTCCGGAGTTGCTAACAAGGCTAAACTTTGGCCAGCAGTGGATCTGTGTTGGAGTCAGCTGGAATTGGCTGTGTGCAACCCAGGGGTAGCTCCTGATGTGATGTCTTCCCACAGAGGCCACCCCTGCAGCCCGACTGCTACCAAAACCTTGCCAGGTAACCCAATGCATGCAGATACACTTGTGCTTGAGAGTGGTTCAGGCCCAGTAGATTCCCTCCCTTCTTTTATACTCTGATTGTAAAACTGAGAATACTGAAGTTGGCTTAAAGCTGGCACTGGAGTGTCACCCCAGTGATATGAGTACTGGACAACTATGTGCAGCTTTTGAAATACTATATAGACATACCCAGTTAGTAAGTGCCTAATTCATGGAGGAGTTTTCTGGCCTTTACATCTGAGAAATATAGCCCTAAATTAAAAATGTGGATGTCAGGCATACAAAGATTTTCTCTGTTTCAGTCTGGTCGATTTTTTTTTTTTTTTGCTTCTACTATTCAGTTATGTGAAAAAAACAGTTTCAGAGTTATTTTAAAACAAAGATAGTCCAATTCTCTTTCTAACAGAGAATCAACTGAAGGTGGAAGTCACCTCTTAGGGTCATCTAGTTAAACTCCATCCTCCAGCAGGGACAGCTAGAACATTTTGCCAAGTACTGTGTCCAGTCAGGCTTTGAATATCTGCAAGGATGGAGAGTACACAGGCTTTCCAGCTAAGCTGTGCCAGTGTTTGACCACCCTAGCAGTAAAAGTGTTTTTCTTTTCAGGTGCAATTTCTTTTTTTTTTTTTTTCAATTTTTGCCCATTACCTCTTGTCCTTATCACTTATCATACCCTACATTTAACACCTGAAAACTTCAAATAATGAGGCAGACATCTTAAGTAATTTAGGACTTACTGTCAAATATGTAAAGAGCACCAAAATGTGCTGTCTGTCAAATAGATAGAAGTTCCTTAATGTAAAATTTTCATACAAGGCTGCAGAAAAACACAAGGACATTTGAAAAATAAATCAGTCCATATTCTCACTGTCATGTCTTTGTTCCTTTAAGTTTAAGGGATACGTTTTCCTTCTGAAGTTCTGAGTCAGCTATAAACAGAGGAAGGATATTAAAAATGCTTACCTTGGCCCATGCCCAAAGAAGCTGTTATGGCTAGATTATAGCCTTATTAACCAAATTGCCTGTAAAATCATTTGACTTGGCTAATGTCTCTGATTTCAAGGTCTGAGAATATCTAAACTCTTTCCTAAATATTGTTAAAGTTAATTAACTTTATAGGCTGAGTTGAATGTCTGTTAAAATGGATAGACCTGGGCTACTGTTTGGATATAAAATAATATAAGGAATATTGTTGAAAGGTAGATTGTAAATTGGCTTGATGAAATCCTGGAAAATGTGATGTCAGAATAGTTCCTTAATAGATATTTCTTTAACAGTAATTACAGAAGAGAATACTCATGTTTCTCACACTGAGGCAAAAAGGTGCTCATCCTATTAGTTTGGTTTTTTTTTTTCCATTTACTCTCCATTAATTTGCTACAGATGAGTCATAAAAAATATGACGAGTCCTTATAGAGCTTAAACTGACTCTGAAATGAGTCATAATTATTACATCTTACACTGCTGACATAATTTTTCAGTCCGAGTTTTTAAAACATTCTGGAATCATTAACAAAAGAAAACCTTACAACAACTCCGTCATTATGACTCTTTGTACAGCAAACTCCAGCAGAAAGAGGTTAAACAACCTGCCAACTCATCTTGTTTAGTCAAGAAATCCTAAAAGGCAACTATTCAGCAAACCAATTTCCACCACATCTGATTATCATTCATCTGTACATACGTATTGATTTTTTTAAGAACTTGCATAGTCTGCAATGAGCAAAGCTAAGGCATTCGAAGACAGCTAAGCTGGTGAAAAAAGAACTACCGTTGGTACCAGGAACAGCATAACCACATTGTCTGGTTGGTTCTGGGAAGCCCAGCAGTTGTCTATGTTACATTGCACTGAGTGGGACTGTTCCCTTGCTGTGAGCTGGCTGCTGCTGTCTCTGCATGTACCACAGGAGACTCAAGACAAAAATATTCAGTTTATGTTGGAATTACCCATAGGAGAAACTCAGCCATAGAAATAATTACTAACAGTTGAAGGATTTTAGCAATGAATTTAGTAGAATTATTTATTTATTTATTTGTTTGTTTATTTAGTCTGGGTTTAAAGCATTGAGCAAGAACTGCATAGCAGTCACCATGATTTCATCTAGGAGAAAAAAGGGTAATAATCATGAGGATTATATTTACTACTATAGTAACCAAGACATTAAAGTATTGACATGAATCACTCAAATAGGCTAGATGTATCTTTTACCAATTTGTGCTAACCACTGAGCTTTCTTCAAAGAGAAAAGCCTCTACATCACAATATTAGCAAATGCAGTATCATATCAAATGAACAGAAGCAAGCTGCAAGGAGTAGATGCAAAGCACATTAACTGGTTGTATTACTTTCTTTTTACTACTGGAAACTTTAATTTCAAGTGGTTTTCTGCACACTAATACATTTCCTCAAACTACTACAAATTTCTATGGCTCAATTTCTTTGTCTGAAAAGCTTACAATGAGTTACTGTTTCTACAAGAGTGTCTTCTCTCTTACTTAATGTATTTCATTCTGTCCGTTGAACCAGACTTAGTGAAGGTTCTCCAGAGGTTCTAGGCATCATTAAAGACAGAAATAGTATTTTTCTCTGTTTCACTGAAATACTGTATTTATTGCCTTAATGTCGTGATTTGATTGTCCTGTTTTCTATTTGATTTTCACCTTCTCCATTGCGCTCCCAACTATGGAATTATAGCTGATGAACTTAGGCATGGATCCAAATGAAAAATAAGTTACATTTTGCTCTCTGATGATAGTCCTGTGAAAAATTAAAATATAAAAAGTTAAAATATCAGCCACTTAAAAGAATTAACTTGAAACTACATGCTTTATGAAAAGCCTTATTTCAAAATCCAAACACTTGATGTGATTTGTTGTTATTTATGTAGGGTTAATCAACTTACAGGAGTAAGTAACCTTTGAGATCTGCACATTTTTAAACTGTTCTCACAGTACTTCTGTCTGCAGTTTAAGAAAAAGGAAGATAGAAACTGAATCTACTAACAGTGGGAAAAAACTCCACAAACTGTGCAGCTACGAAACATTTTAATCTCAATGCAGAATAAGAGTTCTTTAAAGCTGTAAAGGAATACTACTTTTGTCCTTCTCAGTCTGTCCGGAGGAACCATCTGCCCAGTCTGTCCTTCATCTATGGGGATTTTACATTGTAGTGGTCTAAGGATCAAGCTGGAATTTAAAATAGCTCATGAACTTCCACATATGAAGATACTCTGATCTGCGTAGATCAGGCAGCACACCAGAATAATATTCCAAAGGTGTTTTCCATTTTTTTCTCCCTTAAAAAAAAAATAAAATAATTAAGTGGTTATGCCTCTTCCCCCTTTTCTGCCTCTCAGATGAGAAGTTAATACAAGAGTTTTAATAGGCACTGGAGACCTTACCAGGTCCTTGGGTGTTCATTTGAAGCTCAGTTTACTCTTGCAGCTTCCAACTTATTCACCAGTTATGTTTACCTGTATAATGAATATTTAAAAGGCAAATCCCTCAAGGGGAAGAACAAACCAGGAGATATTTTGAGGCAATTCCCTATTCCACATAAAATCCAGACTGTCCTGCTAACTTTTTTGATGAAACATGTGTCCACAAAATCTGTGAGGATATTTCAATTTTAACATACAGTGAACTCATCACACTTTGGTGGAAGTGCTAGTTTGGTTTAGACCTTGAGTACAGACCTACTGCATCAGAGAATCACCCAGTGTACGAATATACACTTTGCAATATGTAGAATATAAAGGCTGCACAGAATCAGCAGGAGGATAACATCCTTTTCAGACTTAAAGGATCTGCTTTACATACCATGAGAAGAAAAAATAATGTTTCCTTTCCAGGCAATAAAAACTGAATATAATTTGAAGGAGGCTGTGGCCTAGGATTTTAGTTACATATATTTTATTGTTGATAAGACTGGTATCCTACATGTAATTAGATTTCTACTAGGGTTTGATTAATGAGCCATGTTCTTTTTTACAAGAAAAAAAACGGTCTTGTAATGTAGTAAACACACAGTATAGCCAGGTTTTCAGAGGATGCTGTGAGGTTTATTCCTCTTTTTCTACAAAAGTGAAACTGACTAGCATCTGAAGGAATCCCATTAGAATTCCTCTGGCTACAAAATAAGTCATATAATGCAAGATGTTTGAAAGTCTGTAAGATAAAAACCGTAAAATATTCAAATGTTCTCCCCTTCCCATGTCCACTGGTTTAACCATCAACTTTTTTTTTTTTTTTTTTTAAGCAACTCTGTACCTAACAAAGAGAGGTTGATTTTATATTCCATTGTATGCTTCAAATAAAAATGTAGTAAATCGGAATGAGAATGGCATGCTGGTATATCTTTTCCTATATTGGTTGCCACACAAGCTGAAAAATTGCATTCATAGATTATAATTTTTTCTGCTATGAAAATAAGGAGGCCAGGGAAGCATTCTCCCAAAGGCAATATGCTTTTGATATTCTCTCTGGGAGTTGGAAATCCATGTTTCTCTATTTCAGCTAAGTCCTTATTGTAAACTTCAGCTAAGGATGCAAGTAAGGTATTTTAATTTAGAACAGTTTACTTCATTTGTAATCTTACATGACATCAAATTTTAAATGTTTTCTGTTCTTTTAAATCTCATTCATGTTTAACTTCCCCCTCTACTCTGCCCTGGTGAGACCTCACCTGGAGTACTGTGTCCAGTTCTGGAATCCCCAACATAAGAAGGACATGGACCAGTTGGAGAGGGTCCAGAGGAGGGCCACGAACATGATCAGAGGGCTGGAGTACCTTTCCTATGAGGACAGATGGGGAAAGACTGTTCAGTAGGGCCTGTTGTGACAGGACAAGGGGTAATGATTTTAAAACAGAGGGAGGTAGATTTAGATTAGATATTAGGAAAAAAATTTTCACAATGAGGGTTGTAGAGCACTGGAACAGGTTGCCCAGAGAGGTGGTGGATGCCCCATCCCTGGAAACATTCAAGGTCAGGCTGGATGAGGCTCTGAGCAACCTGATCTAGTCAGGGATGTCCCTGCTTCTTGCAGGGGGGTTGGACTAGATGACCTTTGAAGGTCCCTTCCAATCCTAACCATTCTATGATTCTATATAGAAGCAGAACTACCTAACGTCATAAATAATATTTCTTCTAGGCTTTGCTCTGAGATATGATGTGATGAAACAGATGAAGCAGCATAAGCTTTTTCCCCAACCTGAGGTGCTGCAATACTGTAGTATTGGTAGCACTTCAAGATGAAATGTTCTTTTCATTGTGAGTGATGGACAGTGAGAACCTGAGATTCAATAATCTTCTGTCAGCGACTGAGAGTAATGAGCTCTGGTGCCAGTCCAATGACAGGAGAATAAATACTAGATTTGTAGCTAGCATAATAGATACAATCTTTGTTTGCTGCAATATTTTTGCAATTAAATATGCAAAGCACATGTGATCAAATACAGCAGTCAACTAAAATGCAAATTAAATATACAAAGCTCAATCTTAACAGTTTCTTTCCAGTCTTTGCTGACCAGGAGGCTTGTAGGGTTAGATCATGAATACTCTCTTTTATTAGTATCCTCTTTCTGGCCACTGAAACAGCTTTCAAAAGGGAGTGATCTGACAGCTGGGTGTCTGCAGCACTCAGAATTTTTACCTTCACTTTTTGCATTCCTAAAAAACATTTTTCTTATTTAGTTTTTTTAGACCCTAAGTTGCATTTTGGAAAGAAGAGGGTATGAGGAAAGGATTTATGTATAAAATCTACACTGATTACTCAGAATTTAATATTTCATTAATCAGAGCTCTAACAGGAGCTCAGAGCTGTGGTGCTCACTCCTGATTATCAAATTGCTAGCCTTCAGTGTATAGGAAAGCAATTAAATGTCTTGAGCTCAAACGCCATTAGGGTAATAAATGCACTATTTCAAGTATGTTTGCAATTCATTATACAAGTGAAATACATGGAGAGGGTGATATTATGGGACATCACAAGACAAAATGATTATGTGTTATTGGTGGAATAATGTATTTCTTTCCATTTTTACTTCTTCCATTTATTTTGTTTCCATTTCCTGCACCTCTTTCCACTTTGAAGATGTGTCTTGGTTTAAATGTAGTAATGTCTGTGTACCTGTGCTAAGTAAATGACAGCATTGGTGTGTTATATTTATCTATCCTATGTCGTCTTTTCAGCAGCAGCCCAGGTGCAATGAGTACACAGTAGGACATTAGACTGTGGAGGCATATGTAACCATTCATATCACAGACTCTGGGAGAACTTGACCAATGGCAACATCCCCCCCCAGTAACACAGCCTGAAGCAGTCACCATCCCCCACTGCCTGAAGCAGCTGCCAAACTCCAATGCTCTACAGCAGATGAACATCTGGCTTGTTTCTTCCATTATGGTTCTTCTGAGGAATAGGATTTAATCCCTCTTACATGCAAAGAAATAGTTTGTTTCTGCAACTGAAAAGAGAACAGGAAATTGCTTGTGTAGTTGGACTGCCTTGAGAGTTGAAATAAAATTAGAGCTGTAATTTGCAGTAATCTCTGGGGAATATATGTCACCAGAGACTGCTGAAGTGCAATATACCTTAATTAGAACCCGCCAGCTTTCAGGACACTGTCTTAATCAGAGGTGCTAGGAACAAGTGGCATAGAACAGATTATGGCCCAAAATATCAAAAAGTGATCTGGCAGTCTTCCTAACTACCATCTATATTGAATTATTATGATTGCAATGAATAATTCACAGCATTTCTACTTTGGTCTGATAATCTTATGATCACAGTATGTTGTGGAGGTAGCTCTTGGGATTCTTCTGGAAAAAAGCTTAATATCACCAAAAGCTGTACTCCATAGCTGAGCTTTGTTCAGAGTATAAAGGTTCGCATTTTGCTTACAAATAAAATATATATATATCTTGGTAGTTGCTGAAGTTGTGATAACTAAGCATACATAGCCCATGTCCAAAACATATGTGGTACTGTGAAGTGGCACAGGTTTGCCAGTTCTAAGGCTTCAAAGAGCAGTGGTCAGGACAAAGAAAATAAAAATCAGATTTTGACAGATTACAACACGTTTCTGGAAACTGAATGTCAGTGTTCTACACCATAAGTCAAATGTGCCTTTAGATGGAGAGCTAATAGAAAATCTTAGCCTAAAACTATCTGGTTTTAGGGCTAAAGCAGAGGTAAAATGTCTCATGCCTTGCACTAATCTTCTGTGCTGTCACAGGACCTATCCTGTGTTCCAGCCATGGTTTGAGTTTATGAACTTAGAATGAAACAAAGTCCCAGTTTTCAAAGAAATATTATTCTCAGAGTATATTTTCCTCAAATCTGCCTGCTTACCATATCTTACTTTGTAGGTATTAATATAAGCATACTGTATATCACAGAGAACTATAGGAAGCACAAGGCATGAGTGAGAACATGTTCTACTTGTTTCTACTGTTTACGTAACAACCCACAGAAAAAATCAAGCTTAATTGCCCTCATCCTCTTTCTGTAAGAATTATTATTTGGAAAGGGCAAATGAGAAAGCAGCTGTTTGAGAACTAGGTTGTCTTGATGTACATCATAATAAAGTTCATGGCAACAGAAGCTTGGTTAACGTAAAAAATATCTAGTTGTGGTGGAATGCTATCATGTCACAAGTTGTGCAGATGAGGCCAGAGCTGGCAAAGGGCACAACACTTCTGAAAATCTCAAGTTATGTACTGAACTGTTGACTAATATGCTATTTCCACATGAAAGAAGCTTGAAGGATGTAACCTTCTGCCTGCAGTGTGGTTGGTGTTTATATTGATTTTGGCTGAGGACATGGTGCAATCCTTGGATCAAAATAGATTAGATAAATCCAGTTCAAGGATAAATATTGGCAGTGAAAGACAAATGTGCCTCATGATGTTTGTCTTTCTCAAAGAGACAATGTTTTGCTTAAATATTAAACAGAAGAGAGGTTAAAACTGCAGGTTATGTTGTCCTTGCCTGTGAATGACAGCATCCTAAGGTCTTTAATTAACATTTTTGGGTTTGGAAATGAATATTGCTCAACAAGCTTAAGTGAATTTGATCTCATATCTCAAAACTATAGGAGACACCATTGTCTGGATGGTGGGAGAAGAGTTGTGTAAGCCTAATGATGGTATCAGCACAAACATTTGTGTAAAATGGTCCTGGGAAAGTGTGGGGTACAGTTTAGGAGATAGTTTTGGATGTTAATCAGCAGGGAGTTAGAGTCACCTTCCAAGACGAACAGAAGAGCAATAAGCAGATTTTTAGACAGAGCATGATAAATTTATGAAAGATACAAATTTTTTAGATGAAGACAAGAACAAGGTGGGCTTTATCCTCTGAAAACAACAATAAGGACTGGTTTTTTTTTTTTTCACAGATGCTTTCAATTGCCACACGCATTTTACATGCATCCCCTCCTTTTTCTCCCTTTCCTTTCTCTGCCGCATGTATGTTAGAAGTGCTTTCTTATGGTGATGACACCTTCCAGGTTTATCTGTTACGTTCCTACGCTTTTCGTATAAGTGATCAGCCTGTAAAATATTAAGAAAGATTGTATTAAGATGTATGCTGTATCATATGTCTAAAGAGTTAAGAAGTACTTTGTGGTTTAAAGAAGGAGTGTAGGAGAGAAAACTTAATTGGAAGTGAGGAGACCGAAACTAGAGCACAGATGTACAATGGAATTTAGATATTGTCTGCCTTGACAATACACTGTATTTTTGTGTACGTGCTGGCACTATTACTAAAATCTTCATTTCTTTTCTTTACACTTTCAAAAATGTTTCCTCTGTTGATTCACTTTACCAACAATTACCACTAGGTTCTGTGAAGCATTTCATTTAAAAAAAAAAAATGGCCACTAATATTTTAAATTTAATCTCATTACATTCACACGCTTACAAAAAGTTTGCAAGTTTTTAAAATTTCTTCCAAGAAATAACAGAAATTTTTTTAATTCTTATTACTCTTTCTAGGCCCAAAAAACACCCCCAAAAAATATACTTTCTACAAAAGATACTGAATGAAATTAAAATATGATACATTGGTAAATATTTCAATAAATATCTATATTTTATGACTGGTCTATAATTTTATAAGATTTAATTTGAGCTTCTGAAAAGCAATAAAAGAATTTTGGCTTTATGGGTTTTTTTAATAATAAATCAACTGGACTGTAGACATCATATAATGAGTGAATAAATTTCTTATATTGCATTCTTCCTCTCACACAGGAAGTTTCATTTAGTTAATCTAAATTACCAGTTTAGCCCAAAAGCATAGATATCACATGATGAACTGACACAGTGCTTAGTAGCAAAACATTAAAAATTATGCAAATAAATGCAACGTTACTGTTAGCTAAAGAACCCGATTCTGTCATGTGTCTGATGCTTGAGTTATCCTGTCAATGGATGTCAGAGCGTCAGTTTTAACCAGGAAAAGAGTTTAGATGGAGTCTAAGAAGTGGATGTTCTGTTCTTATGTAGGCAGCATGATGAACTAACTTGAATTATTTAGTCTGCTGAAGGCAATGGGATTATAAAGGGTTGATATCCAAAAAATATGAGTTTAGCTATGGAATGAATATTAACACTTGCTTCTCATGTGGTGTACAGCACTGAAAATACAAAACAGTTGTGTGTTAATGTCACCTATTTTGCTGGTCTCAGTGTCTGCCGAGCAAGTTCTCCAGCATAATACCGTACACACAGAAAAAACAGTGTGTGAATAGAACCTTATGACAGAGACATTAGTCTTTCCCCAAGGCAATGCATATAGGCTTATAAGTCCTGATTATAAAGCTGACAGGCTTGACAGCGCTGCCTAACTGACCATCCAGACACCATAGTTCTTAAAATCCAACTTAAATTTCTCATCCAAACCAAATAAAGTTAGTGTGTTTTACAATGGGAGCTGGTGGATAAGGTAAGACAGATAAATTTTGCTCTGAATTTTACTTCGAAAGATGCATCAGAGTTGCTCTGGAAACTGCATGTGCCATCATGAGCCACAGTTTAGCCATTTCTGCTATAAGGTGCTGTGAGTGATTTACATTCGAATGTAAAACAGTCTGACGAATCTCAGCAAAAGCGATGAAACTCTGAAAAGCTGACCCAGTAAAAGCAATTACATATATATAATATGGTTTTATATAATTATATAGACATATGAAATATTATTTATATAATTTAAAATATATTAGAAAAATATTTTCATCACCAATTGCTCTGCAGGATTTATGTTTGAATAACTGTAATAACATACAATACACATGTGTTTTGGGCCAAACTAAGGGAAGTACATATTATCACAGTGCACACACTTGCGTGAGAAATTACTAGATTTGATAGGAGTAAACTAGTGTGGCTGGGGGAGGGGGAGCACAGTTCAGCCCACGGCGTTCAGCATGGCGCCAGTGCCAGCACCGAGTACCCAGAAGTTGGGGAAGGGTCGCAAGTAGGAGCAAATGAACCTAATCTGCGAGACAAAAGAACACCTGTCATTCCAGCCAGCAAGTCGGTTTTGTCGGGGGCCCTGCTAAAGTGTCTCTATACCAGCGCACGCAGCATGGGGAATAAACAGGAGGAACTGGAGATGCGTGCACACGAGCAGGGCTACGACCTTGTTGGCATCACGGAGACATGGTGGGACAACTCTTACAACTGGAGCGTCAACATGGAGGGGTACAGGCTTTTTAGAAAAGACAGGCAGGGAAGACAAGGAGGGGGTGTCGCTCTCTATGTCAGCAACCGGCTGGAGTGCGTGGAGCTCCGCCTGGGAATCGGGGAGGAGCTGACAGAGAGCTTATGGGTCAGGATCAGAGGACAGGGACAGACGGGGGATGTTACGGTGGGGGTCTGTTACAGGCCGCCTGGCCAGGAAGACAGAGCGGATGAGGCGCTCTATAGCCAGATAGGAGCAGCCTCATGGCGGTCATCAGCCCTGGTCCTCATGGGGGACTTCAACCACCCTGACATCTGTTGGAGAGACAACACGGCAGGGCACAGGCAGTTCAGGAGGTTCCTGGAATGCGTGGATGATAACTTCCTCCTGCAGGCGCTAGAGGAGCTGACAAGGAGGGGTGCCATGCTGGACCTCGTGCTCACTAACAGGGAGGGGCTGGTGGGGGACGTGAAACTGATGGACAGCCTTGGCTGCAGTGACCATGACGCGGTGGATTTCGAGATCCACAAGGCGGCGAGGAAACTGCACAGCAAGCTCTCTGCCCTAGATTTCAGGAAGGCGGACTTCAGTCTCTTCAGGGACCTCATGGGCAAAGTGCCATGGGAGGAGGCCCTGGAGGGAAGAGGGGCCCAGGA
>WHYT01016611.1:683826-722290 GCA_009806455.1 Tetrax tetrax | reverse complement strand
TACTCTGCCCTGGTGAGACCCCACCTGGAGTACTGCGTCCAGTTCTGGAGTCCCCAACATAAGAAGGACATGGACCAGTTGGAGAGGGTCCAGAGGAGGGCCACGAAGATGATCAGAGGGCTGGAGGACCTGTCCTATGAGGACAGGCTGAGAGAGTTGGGGCTGTTCAGCAGGTAAAAGTATGTATTACATAATATATATATCTATACCTAATATGTATTTCTGCGTAACATTATTTTTGTGTCTGGAACCTTCTATTCAAGCTTGTACTGGATTTCTTTAATACATTCTCGACTCACTATAGACTGACACTGAAGAAAATATCCATATGATGATGGATCACTAAACTTCATAGAATTCCTTCATAGATCTAAGGAAAATAAGAATTACATGGAAATGTGTAATAAGAACACAACCTCAGTTGTAACTACTGACAAGATCAGATGTTTAAGTCATCAGGGAATGCTTTGCGCAAAATTCTGTAAGGTAATGAAATTAGAATAATTTTGGGCTGCTTTAATTATATTTTTTAAATTCATTTGATTATGTTTTCATTTTGGATATTATGGACACAGCTATGAATTTTCTGTATTATCTGATCTGGCAAGCAATAAGACTTGCAAATGGAAGTCTTGAATTTTTATTCTGCTGTTCCCTCAAATCAAAATTTCCTAATGCATCTACAAAGTAAAGGTGGATGGCAGAAATCCCTGGATTTTAACTAAATAGGTTATGAACAAATTTTAATTAAACAGGTTTTTTTTTAGTGGATTTACTTTCTTTTTAAAAAATAAGTATTTTTTGTTGCAATTTTATTTACGGGTCCCCTTTTCCACATGCATCTCATGATCTTTTAATGTTTGTTTATATAAAGGTGTCGTGGTTTAAACCCAATCAGCAAATGAATACCACAAGGTTCTCCCTCCCCTGCCCCAGTGAGATAGGGGACAGAATCAGGAAGAAAGGAAAACTCATGGTTTGAGATAAAGACAGTTTATTAGGATAGCAAATAAAGATGATAATGATAACTAAATATAGGATTACTAAAACATACAGAATGAGCGATGCACAATTTCTCACTACCCGACAACCTGCTCATCGATGCAGCCTGTCCCGAGCAACAATCACGGTATCAGTTGTCCTAGTGATTAAGATCACTGCAGTCAATTAAGCAGTTAAACCTTAGTAATGGTCTACTTGAGGATGATTTGTGTCTACTTTTTTTTTTTGCAGAGACTGCACTGCCTTTCTTACCTTGAAATATTAAAAGATGTATCCAAACTCAATTGAGATAAATGACTGAATTCCTGCTTATTTGAACTGCTCCAAGGTTTTCCCATAAAATATGTAACAAAAGAAATTAACTGAGCATAAACTACTTTGGAAAAACTCCATGAAAACCAATGTGTGATTTTATTTAGACAAATAAAATGTGCTGTATCACTTTCCACAGTGAATTGTAAAATCTGTGGTGCATTCATTGATGTGCTGTTGTTGTTAACAAACCCCACTGAATTACTTGTGAAGTGATCGCCTGTTTTCTGTCTTCACCTCAACTTACCTTGCCCCACAAGGTGCAATTATAAGAGGATAAAACTGTTACTGTCTCTCAGCTCTTACAGCATAACGCTGGCTACGGAGTCCTTTTGTCCTCTTCAAGATCTTCTGTGGAATAAAGTGTTTTTATGCTAAGTATGGCTATTGTCTGTCCTCTTGGCATACAGAGTATAAACATTATTCTTAAAATACTTGAAATAAGTGAGGTATGTCTCAGCACAAAAAGAAATATGATCTTAAATTTTGCCTAAAGATAGCTAATTGGAGTATTTCTAATGTCAAACATTAACAATTCTGAGTGTCAACTGAATATTTCACTGTGAGCTTCGCAGGATTCTGAACCTAACTGAAAATTGTTATTTGTTATGATGCAGCTATACAGTAATATGTCCTTGTTCAGGTGGCCTCTTTTCAGAGGTGAGCTTTCCATCACTGAAGAGGCTGAAAACCCACAACTAAATAAAGAGACACTATTAGATTCTTTAAAATAGTCATTTTCACCCATTTAATTACATTCTTTTAGATTATTTTAAAAATCTAGAAGCAATGTTGAATTCTCATGTATTCAACAGAATATATTCTGCAAAATAATAAAATACTTTAAAAATTACAAATTAGGATTTCAGGATTGTATTTTACCTTATTTTGTTATTTTCCTGTTATTAGTTGCTATTTTATCATTTATAGCATTATCCATTATATATTGCATACAGCTATACATATTTATAAATTATTTTTACTATCATTTTGTTGATTCTTTTTCACTAATTAAAAAATGCTAGAAATATACACAGTTAAAACAAGAGCCACAGAGTACATTCTTGTTTTGTTTACATGTATAGAGATGCGTGTGTGCACGTGTATTTTTCTTCATAAATATCTCAGTCATATTTTAAAGAATTTCCATAAAAAAAGTGTAAATTACACTGGGATCTCATGATAGTTGGATTTCAACACATGCTGTGAGATAGTCAAGGTCTGTGAAGGACTGGTCATTTCCCCGCTGAAACGCTATTTTCTACATATATAATATGGAAGGGTAACTAGTTTGCATAGGTATAGCTGGATCTTCTATTAGCTGACATATTTTATTTTCTCACCTCTCAGTCAGACTGTCCATGTCCTTTTTTGAGACTCGGTCTCCAAAGGGAGAACATAAGAACAGAGAAACACCAGGCAAGAAAGAACAAATGAGACTCTTTTTTCCTCTAGGTCTTGGGTCAAATCAAGTTTTAAATCTCTTTCACATTCTTGATATAAAGCAAAAAATCCCACTTTAGTTCTCTTTGCACAAAAATCAGCTAAATGGGTTCTTGCCAGGCTATAGACTCTTGCGCGAGGAAAGCATTTTGTTTTGGTCACTGTGCTTCTTTGCCATACTTTACTAATGGTATTTCACTAATTTTTTTCTACAATGACACAGAAAATCTGAAAATTACTTTGAAAGATAGTGGCCTTTTCATGCTCATATTTTTTGTTATCAGTGCAGTGCTGCTGTGATGAGGTTACTACATTTTAAAAAGACTAAAGGTAGGTGAAGAGAATGTGATTTACGTTTTATTGTGTCTTTTAAGAGAATACTGAAATGCTTAAGTGATAAAAGGACAATGCTTTCACTTCAGTCAGACTGTCCTTTAACAAGTAGCAAGGCAAACAAGAGTTGATATTCTCTATTTGTTTTCCTGCTGCTGTATTTATTACAATTTTCTTAACTAGAAAGCACCGAAAAAAAGTAACCTTCCCTTCAAAAAACCTAAATCCAAACCAAAACATTAAACAAAGAAAAACAAAAAAGCAAAATAGGAAACTAGTTTTATTAGGTGGGATAAAGGCACTATTTATATCAGACAGAAGCCAGTTTCTGCACTCTTCAGAACTCTGACTGCTTTCTGCATTGTTACCAGAAGCAACCATGCCAAAACACAGGCAAAACAATACTGAGTAGGAGTAAAGACGTAATAAATACGGAATTAATGAGGTCCTTATCACAAAATTGCATAGTCTTCAAAAAGGATGATAACAAAATAGAGAATTCAGGAAAGAACTACAATAATGATCTGAGGTCAGGAAAAAAATATCTTATAATGAGACCCTCAAGAAACTTCCATTCACTTTGTTTACCACAAAGAAAGTTAAAATGTTACTTGATCTTGGCCATTACATACCTACATGCAGAAGAGTCCTTTGGTATTAGACTCTACTTTGATCTTACAGAGAAAAGAAAAAAAGACAAAGATCTACTTTTGAAAGAAAAAAAAATAGGTAATATTTTTGTAGAAAAAAAACCTGCAAAGTTTTTAAAAACAAGGTTCATTAACTGATCAATAGTTTTCATTTGGAATGCAGTGGGATTCTAACACTTAAATCCTTTAGATTATGATTGGGTAAATTCCTTAAAAGATATTGGAAGGAGAAAGTAGATCCCATGGGATGAACACTGGGGCAGGGGAGAAAAGGAGAAAGCACATGTAGCTCAGCACTGGTTACATCACAATGCTCACAAATACTGTAGCAGTAATTCACCATGCTTTCATGCTCCAGTAGTCAAAAAATACATCCATCTAAACTCCTCACACAGTTGTCAGCCCTCTCCAGCCCCTCCTGGTGTTGTCTTCTTCAGAGGTACACAGAGTCTGATTGCAAATATCCTCCAATGCTTCCTGTGTCTGCTGCCTCAGCTTGAGCTCTTTACGAAGAATATGAGGACATTATTATTTGCATTTATTGCCCACAGTCCCTGTCCTTAAGAGCTGAAAAGCTTTGTCCCACTAGGGGATAAGGGTCTTTATTTTTTCTGTTTCTCTGTGCACTCTTTCCTCTTTCTATCTCAGTGCTTTACACAGGCAAGGTCACAAAATGTTTTATCTTCTCTCCTCTGTCATAATGATCTTGCCCTAACAGCACAGATATCCCAAAGGTTTTTTTCTCCTCCCTCTCTATCGAGGTTTGGCTTCTCTACCCAAAGTCCAGGTCATATCCCTCCAACCAAAACTTTGGGGCTGGTGGTTGCTTTTTGTGCAAAAACACCAAGCAGGACAAGGTCTGCTGCTGGCAAATGAGGTGCTTGAAAGAGAAGAGAAGCAAAAATCTCCCTAAAAAGCTCCTTGTCCTTCTTCCCCTTTGAACCACTCCATTATCTACATTTAACTGCTATCCTCTTCAATGGATCCCTGTTCTGAACTGTGGTTTCAAATTATTTTGAAGGTAAACCTTAAAAATTTATTAGGTTACTTACATATTACTTTACTTTCACTGTCAGGTGATTTATATGTCTAGCTGCAAGTATTTGAGGGTTTTTTTTGAGGGAGAAAACATGTCATTTGTCCCGAGAAAAAATGTGCAGAATGCTTTCACAGCTCTGCAGAAACTCTTTTTCTTTCTCTGGATAGAAGTAATTTCCTTTCCAATTAATGCAAGGTTCAAGCCTAAGGGGATAATGGACCATATAATAGTCAAGATCCAGGACATCAGATCAGAGAAGGAAGAATTTAACTAGAGAGGAAAGTTACTCTGAAATTGCTTTATTTTTTAAAAAATGCTATTAGGGAACCATTAACATCTTAGATGACATATGAACTGTGAGACTCTAGGCAATTTCAATCTTCTTGTTCTGGTTGCTGACTCCAGCTGCGTCTCTGCTTCCTGCTAGGGAAAGAGCTTGATGTGCCCTCTTCCCCATTATTTGCCTTGGTGTCTATGAGAAGAAACATGGGACAAAATATATTTAGGCCATGTTACACTGTCCAGCCCTTTTCTGCCATAGAGCTGCTGTCTTAGAGCTCTTTTCGTAAACTGGCCAGACTCTCTCTTCCATATTATAGGAGTTTTTTTCACTCTTGCTATATTGAAAGTGCTGCTCCAGTGCTCCATTTTTCTTTGAGAATCTGTATTTCCCATGAAATTAGGTAAGAATATACATTAATAAGGTGTTTTCAGAAACACATTTCTGGCTTTTTTTTTTTTTCTTTTTGCCAGGGATTTCCTGTTAAAAAGACCAAGAAAAATAATCAGATATTAAATTGTGTGATACAAGTATTCAGCAATATCTCTGTGCAGAAAAATCAATTTACTGTGTCATGAACTGCTTCCTATTCCGCTGTGTTTATACTTTCCCATTAAGGGTTAAGCGTTTTGCAATAGTGAATCCCTTTTTGTACTTTTCTTTTGTATGTGTCTGAGCAACCTACAAAACTGTTCCTGTAAAACATTTTTCCTCTTTTTTCACGACCCTAGGAATCTGCTGTTATATCTTTCTGTCACTGGTGATTAATAATAATATTGAGATGTCCATTGCCTCTGCTTGGTTATGCACCTACATTATATGAAAGTGATGAATATTTTTTTTATTTAGACAGTTAGCTTTTTCTCAGTGAAAAAAAAAAACAACAAACCCAACAACAGAAAAACAACAAAAGAGTTTGAACTGAACACGTTGCTGTAAGGCAAGGAGATGATTGATTGGGTAGATACAGAACAACTGGAGAGATGTGTGTCCTCATCTGTGTAATAGGTTGTGCAAGGTGCTGGAGTTAGGTGGGGAGACACAAGAGAGGATAAAAATATTTTCTATTATCTGGAGGTCTTTTTTGCAACATCAACATGAATGGAAAGGTCACCTAGGAAGCTGTACTACCAATTCAGAAACTATGTCGGATTCAAAACACACTGCACTTGCCTGCTATTCAAATGAAACAATGGCTGTTTTAGCACTAAAAGTTTTATTATGATATGAGTAATGCTGGACATAAGCTGTTATGTGATAATGGTTGTGATGTCTGTCTACTGAATATTTTTGAGATCTTATGAATATTTTTTGGTCAGAATATAATTTTATTCTCTTTGACACCCTTTCTAAACATTACAATATCTCAGGTGACAACTAATGATTTTTATCAGTCTCCTGCCCCAGTTATTTTACTACAATCTTTGTCTTGTTTTCCTTGTCACAGGCAAATATAAAATGTTGCTAATCCATATATAAAATTATGAAGTGAATTTAGGAATCTTTAAGGACAGAAATTTCAATGTATATCACTGTCATTTTACTTGCTTACAGGTATAAGCTTGGTTTTATAATGGCAGAAACATTCAGACATTCTACAATTAATCAAAGACAGTTTGCTTTTAGTTTTCTAACTTCACCAAAGCACAGTGATAAGCAGCCACAAAATCAGTCTACTCAGTCTCAGTGATGATGGACAAAAAGCCAGAATTAGATTAAGTAAGGAATCAAATAATCAGTTTGTGAGAAGAAGGATGAGGAGGATGGTCCTGGGCTGCATAAAAAGATGCATGACCAGCAGGTTGGGGGAGGTGATTCTCCCTCTGCTCTGCTCATGAGACCCCACTGGAGTACTATGTCCAGCAGTGAGGTCTTCAGCACGAGAAAGACATGTACTTTTTTGAGGGGGTCCAGAGGAAGACCGTGAAAATGATCAGAGGGCTGGAAGAGCTCTCCTATGAAGAAAGACTTGAGAGAATTGAGGTTGTCTAGTCTGGAGAAGAGAAGTTTTGGAAATAATTTATTGTGGCCTTTCAATGTATGAAGGGGCTTACAAAAAGATAGAGAGAGGCTTTTTACCAAGGTCTGCAGTGACAGGACCAGGGGCAAACACTTTCAATGGGAAGAAGGTAGATTTAGACTGGATATAAGGAAGAAACTCTTTATGACGAGGGTAATAAGACACTGGAATAGGTTGTTCAGAGAAGTTATAGATGCTTCATCCCTGGAAAAGTTTAAAGTCAGGTTAGATGGGGCTTTGAGCAACCTATGTAGTGAAAGACATCCCTGTCTGTGCCAAGGGGGTTGAACTAGATGATCTTTAGTGGTTCCTCCCAACGCAAACTATGCTGTAGTTCTAGGATAAGATAGAATAAAACCCATGGAATCCAAGCTGTATATTTTAACTTATTGTAAGAAATCAAGTATGTTAAGACATAACAAAAATGTTAAACATTAAATCAAATATAACAGTTTATGTTATGGCTAACTGTTTGGGGCATTGAAATGACATTAATATTTGTATTGGGTTTGTATGGAAATGTTTTGGTAGCAGGGATAGTTTTGTTTCTGTTTCTCACTATTCTGCTCTATTTTTAATTTGCAATAAATTAAACTCATCTTCCCCAAGTTAAGTCTGGTTTGCCTGTGATGGTTTGATGAGTGATCTCCTTGTGATTATCTCAAGCTATGAATTTTTTTTTGTCTTATTTTCTCCCCATCTTCTACTGAGGGTGGGGAGTAAGAGAGTGGTCAGCATCTGGCAGCCAGGCAAGGTTAACCCACCACACTGTTACGTGGGTAGATGTTAGGCTTTTATAAAAATATAGAGTTTGACAGAAAACACCCAATGCATAGTAATTCAAATTCTGAATGCAAATACCTGCTCTGTTAAGTTATATGTTTGTTGCTGTAAGCATGCAAGAAAATCTCTCACATCTTTAAATGTCCCTTCCAATCCTAATACTTCTGTTCTAACACATTTCTCATTCTTATGAACATAGAATCATAGAATGGTTAGGGTTGGAAGGGACCTTCAAAGGTCATCTAGTACAAACCCCCTGCAAGGACCAGGGACATCCCTGACTAGATCAGGTTGCTCAGAGCTGCATCCAACCTGGCCTTGAATGTTTCCAGGGATGGGGCATCCACCACTTCTCTGGGCAATCTGTTCCAGTATTCTACCACCCTCATTGTAAGTTTTTTTTCTTAATTTCTAATCTGAATATACCTCCCTCTATTTTAAAACCATTATCCCTTGTCCTGTTACAACAGGCCCTATGATACAGAAGGTGATTATGGCTCTGATTTAGTTGTTCTGTGGTTAAAATTGCACAGACTGCTTGGAATAAGATGGCTTTTTTTTTTTTTTTTAATGCTAGCTTCAGTCTTTATCTTCTGAAATGTCTACCCATTGTTACATTTTGATCCACTTTTAAATTTTCACCTTCTTTATTTCTAATATTTACCTTGCAAATGTGCTGATACTGACTTCCTAGCCTTTCTGTTTATTTTTAAATTATTTCATGATCTGTTAAACTTTCTTTACTGCATCTGTAAAATTTAGTTTGCACAGATCATTATTCAGCAATTCAACTAACTTGATCAATTAACTGGCATAATTAAAAATCCAAAAATCTGTAAGTAATTATTAAAAATATGATTTACTCTTTTTTTTTTTTTTTTATCTAAACTAACTCCACAAGCTAGCAGAACAGGTGTTAGCACAGGCTCTGTCACTAAGGTGCTGCTACTCTTCTCATTCTAAGTACTTAACAAAGAGCTAGGCCATTGCAAATGAAAATCCCCAAAAGAGCATGTCATGTTATGTCATTGCAAACTCAATCAGCTTGTGAAATGGATCATTAAGTATTAAATTTTGTGAGAGTGATTAATAAAGGATACAAACAGAAACTAGCATTAGGATTTGTAGGAGAAAGATCTTTTATATGTATGATTTTAGACAAAGGAAAAGTGGCTCAGATAGAAGCAAAATCAAGAGCTGGAAGAGTTAATCTCATTACATTTTCTTCTGCAGAGAAACAAAACCATGATTACGTTGCAAATATCTAAAATACATAAATGTTATCCTGGTATATACTTTCTGATGTCCATTATTGCATGCATGAGTGGAGGAAAACAGCAGCAGATCTATGCAGATGTGAAAATGAACTGCCTGAAAGACCACTTCTATATTCACATGTCACAAAATTCTCAAAATGTGTTGTAATTCAAATGTATTATTTTACTCAGCTTATACAACAATGTGCCCACACTTAATATTTCCTGTAAGTTGAGGCTTCTGAGATATATGTTATATAAAAGATTAAACTCAGCCTCAAATGTCTCAAAGTAAAGAAAACAAGGCTGTATTGAATAAATAGGGTGGAAAAAAAGAGGGAAATTAAATTTCTTTTTGAGTGTTAAATCTTCTTTTATAAATTATACTTTAATTACTAAAGTAGGAAAAGATATTTTGTAGGCTGTAAACTAGACAAGTTATTGGAGAAATGGGAAGCTAAATGAAATTGTTGTATTAGATTTTCAGAGGGGGCTAATTTCCAGACAAATTTTTGTAATTTACTGCAAATTAGTAGGAATGAAACTGATAGTCCACTTCTGAGGATTCATGTCTGAAACCCTGTCTGGTAGTGTAGTAAAGAAAGTCCAACCTCTTCACCCCATCCCTGCTAATTATACCAAGTCACTCATTCATTCAAAGTTTTGATGCAAGCTTTGAACGACTATGTTCTCCTTTCACACAAGGGCATAAAGGATAAAAAGGTCGGTGACATACAGCAGTACATGTTTGAAAACCATTTAATGAGGTAGTCTGCATAAAAATGAGCTTTTTCCTTTGAAACTAGCAACATATAAAGTTTAGAGGATATATGCCAAAGTAACCTTAGCTTCTCATAATGCACTTCCTTGGGTTAATTCATTAAAAATGCTAAATTGTCTGTCTTATGAAAGAGAAGGACATCCTTAAGCATGAAAACCTTTCTCACATACCTTTGTGAAAAAGATGGACATCTCTCTGAAGGCTAGTCTCAAAATGTAATAAGTTAATTGTTTCTCACATATCATTTTCCAGCTTTCTTATGAGAAGAATACGGGATTGGGAAATGTATGCCTTATGCACTCGTCTCCTTCAATATATAGCAGATTGGGCCATATTTAACTTTGTCCTTTAGGTAGGGAAATTATGAGCAACAAGAGATGAGACACGGGTAGTAGGTTAGACTCTGAGTCTTTGAAAATCTCATCTGTGGAAAGCTAGCTGTTAACATTCTTGGGAATATCTGAGATACAAATTTTTTAATATTACTCCTCAATAATGAAATGCACAAAAAAAAAAAATCACAGTATGTAGCTATCCTCATTTAGCAAAGGTATAAATGACTTGATTTTATCCATAAATTGTTTTCCTCAGGTGGAATCTTTAGGACGTCATTTGCACAACTTGGTATAGATCTTAAATATATCTATAAACAAATCTAAGCCTTTCTGGAGAAGAACATCTTGCTGTTGTCATTGGCACAGAACCTAAGATTTGTTCTACTTTGATGAGTTTACAGTCATAACACAGAATAATTAACGACACTAAAAGTTGTTTTGAGAATCCATACTAATGAGTTTATGACATAAATGATCGCATACAGTGAAAAAATAGAACTTTATTAACAATGAAATTATTCAGTAACTAATATGCTTATGGTAATGCTGTTAAGAATGGACTGTGAATTTTTATGGATAGACATACATTTGTTTTATTAGAGAAAAATGAATTTCTTCATTTTACAGAAGTATGTTTTCTATTGTTTTAAAATGTTATGTTTTCAATAGAAGAAGTAAAATATCTTTTAAAGTTGAACTCTTAAAGGTTTAATTGAAGACAAATTTGTTTGGAAAGTTATTTTACAATGAAAAAAATCAAATTATACACACTATATGGACTTGACATGGACTGCAAACAGAACAACTTTACTTGAAAGCTACTTATTCATGCAAAAAAGAGCGAAGAACGTTTTATATGTTGTGCTTGTGAAGTATTTTTTTGTCTTTTAGTCAAAACTCTTCAATTAATTCATAACTTTCTTCTTTAAAGTGTAAAATCTTTTGGAATTTATGCTAAAAAATGTCTCTTACTCTGACAATTTTCTGTATCTGTGGATAGACTAGTATCTTTCCTTTCTAAAACAACAGATTATTGCATGTTTCTAGCTGTGAATATTATAGCTGAAACACTAAACATAACCTGCTAATAAGTTATTGAGACCCTATGAGATTAAGAGTGACAACAGCAGATGGAAGATAAACATGCACCATTGGCTGCATTTGAAAGTGTCAAAAAATAAGCTATGAAGCTGAACAACTAGTAGCACAGAACAAAGATACTTAATCTCAGAGGAAAATAACAGCTGAATGAGAAATTATTTTTGATATCTGGTTTCTGTAAAGGCAAAATCATATTTGTGTAGAAGGTGTACTTAAGTAGGATGCTGATCTTACACTGGCTTTCTGCACAGAAGTAGAAGTGACTTTTATCTTGTAGTCCTGAAATCCTTACCCAGCTACTCTTGATTTATTGTCATGATTTTAAACTTATTTCTGTTCTACTCTTTCTCTATTCCAGCTGATTCTGGCTGAGCACCTTCTAAGAATATATCAAGAGTCATAAGTAAGAACTGACACATATTTATTACTTCTTCGTTACCTGATCTCTAGGGTCAGAGTTGTCTATGACATATGGTGGTGAACAACTTTGGGATGCTTCCATTGTGTTTTCTCCAATTCTATGATTCAACTGCATCACATTTTCAGGTATGGTTGAGGTTAAGTAGGTCTATGAGTTAGCAGTTGGTTACTTACTTTTTACTCATGTCATACGGGGAGTCTGCATGTAAGTAGGACCAGAAAGAGTTCATTCTCCACTGACAGAGTAACTGGTACTATTCACCTGTCATTCATTCTTCAGTCAGGAAGAACAGGGCATGGATTCACAAGGCCTTGGGCAGAAACTAATTTTTAGACATCCAGTGAGTCTTGAGGAGAAACTTTACTGAACTTCAACCAAGTGGGAAAATGTCTATGCAGTGGTACAGAAGGATAAGATTAATGAAATTTGTGAGAAATTTGGAAACAAGTGCAAACTTTTCAGTAATGAACAAATGTGGACATCCATTGTCTACAATTTAAAAACTGAGAGCCATTTAAAACTTCTTACTTCAGCAGAGAAGAAAGGCAAGGAAAGATACAAGATATCTGTCTAGCAGAAAGCAATTGTCATTATTCCATTTTTAAATTATAGGAAGGTGTGAATGATAGAAAATTGATGACCTTAGTTTTTTGATCAATATTATAATTGTGCTGTACATCTTTTCCAGTAGTAATACCCAGAAGATAGTAAAGCTCGATTGTCTATAAATAATCCATGTACCAGAGACCTTCATCATAGAAAATGCATTCTTGCCATATGATCATAACCAGTGTTCTACTGTGACAAATGGAGGTCAGATAAAAGAGAATAGACATTTTACTAGGTGAGATTTTGACATTGCTGCCAAATAAGGATTCAAATTACATTGGAATAAAGAGGAAAAATGGGGAGGTTGTAAATTATGGATGATAAGTTTAGTGGTTAACCAATCAATCTAAATAAATTTGAGTTTACTATTTCATAAAATCAGTGGTTAAATATGTATGTAAATTATGTCTTTCAAGACACCACAAAACATCTTTATTATGACAAGCTACTTGAGTTTACTATGAAAATATTTATCTGTGCTTCAACATATTCAATAATCCTGTGCGTGGTTTTAAGAATCTGAAATTTATGAGGAAAATGATAAATTGATAAATGACCATGCAAAACAACTCAAGTTTCTGACATTCTAGGGATGTAAGTGAAGATTTTGAGCCTACTTTTTCCAATAAAGGGCTTGATTATTTTTTTGCATCACAATATGAAATTGACTCTAGTCAGACAGGAGTGTATTCGATACATAGAGTCACTATGACCTTTAGAGAACAGGAACATTTATCTAAGCATACATCCAGGGATTGTTGGACTAGGATAGTGACATAGCAGTTAAGAGAAATGCCTGTCCTAGCACACCTCTAGGGGAAGTCAGAGTGAAAACAAGTTCAATGAAATCCCCAGGAAATGAGTTTACTATTTTGGTAAATGCATTAGGGGAAAAAGATCTTTTAAGAATTGTTTTGTTAAGGGTTTGAAAGTAAATGCAATTTCTAATAGGGAACAACATGGTATTAACTTACTCGACAGAGTTGCTCTTTGATTTTTCTGAAACTTTAAAAATGCTTTGAACTCTTCAGAGAAAAAACACTATGTATATGTAAAGGATTATTACTGGATTAGCACCCAGCAGCCAGTTACGGGGAATAACTAGCATTTTAGTGTGGAAATGCTTGCAAGTTTTGTTTCTCTGCTTTTATCCATGTTTTCCAGCTAATAGTCCCGTTTCCTCAAATGGTAGAAGATTATTTAGGAGTCAATTTCTCAGCAACTGCTATATATGGAAACAGTTTTGATTTCTTTTTGTCAGTGTTGAAAATTTTTTTTAAAAAAAACAGGCTTATTTTGTAGTATACATTCTTATATATGTCTCTGGCATCCTGACTTAGAAGCTGTTGCTGACTACAGTACCGACCTTGGCTAGACTCCACTCTAGCAGAGGAGAAAATGAAGAAAAAGGATGAATGCAAACAAAACTGTTATTCATCAAGCAAAGCTATAAGGAGGACTGTGAGCACAGGGAAGCTGGAAAACATGATAAACGGAGAAGATAGAGAAAAATTATCTCCTCCAGCAGTGAGCTTTTCGAAAATCTGAGCAGTGGGACAAGAACAAAGGGGCTGATCAAGAAATCCATCTCCACACTACACCAACAAATCAGGCATAATTTATGCAGAAAGGATGATAAAGAAAGAAAGGGTGAAAAAAAGCCCAAATGACAACCAGACTACATGGAGGCTAAAGAAGCTCTTTGATAGGAAGAACAAGAAATTCACAAAGGAAGATAAGATACAACAAGAGTAAGGAAATTCTTATATTTTTTTCTGAATGTAACAGGCTAGGAAATTTTAATAACCTTCTAATCACCTTGAGATTGTTGAGAGTAATGAAGAAGGCCAATTAAGTGTGAGGATGTACACAGCAGAAAGGGAAGTAGCTGACACATTGACAACACAAGGCCTAATTGCGAATCACAGGAATGTTTACAAACCAATGAAAAATGTTAAGTATTTATTTCCATAAGAACATTGAACATAACATCAACATGCACTTCGAATGTGCGAATTTCAAGGCAATGAAAAAAGGTCAAAAATAAACACTGAACTGCAAATCTGAACATATGACAGAAATCTTTGCACGCAGGTAACAAAGTACAGTTCAATGGTTGTCAGGTAAGCTGAAGTTCCTGGCAGAGATTTTTTTCCAAGCAGTGAAACTGATTGGAAAGCTTACAGGCTACTGTCAGGAGAAATGAGATCTCTCTGAAAAGACAGAAAATGACCCCCTGAAGTCAATGACATAATTTCCACTTACATTCTCCATACAAAACGAAGTTGAACAGCAACTAGATCATAATTCTAAAACAGGAAGGGAGGTGTCTATATTATTAGAATATATACTGTTTCCCTTCCTTACCTTTTACTACTAGAATAAAGACTCCTCATTTAATCACTATAGCAACCATGATGTCTTCATGTAGTCCTTGGTCCCACCTGCACAGCAATGCATCAGGGGATGGATGTGTCCCCTGCTCTTTTAGGACTGCTCAGGATCTGGCAAAGTTTGCATGTTAAGTGGTCCTGTCTCTTTCCCTTTTGCATTTGGTATTGTCTTCCAAAAAAACCCTCTGGCAGAGTCTTCCTTTTGTTATTTATTTTATGCTCTAAAAGGAAATGCTGAAAGAATCTTTTCCTCTGTTTTAGCAAACCATCTATTTGAGTCTTCTGTTAAATAATGTTGCAATCTCAGGAAAAAGTACAACTGCTCAGTCACAGGTAACATCCAATTGTCACTTTCTGGATAGCTAAAATGTGAGCTTCACAATCTTATCGAGCACCAGGCAAGATGCAGAATATTCATTTCTTTTAATGTGAGTTTCAGCAGGAAGAAAAAAATCTCATTCTGTATGTTTAAGGTTGCTTATCAGTCTGCCAACCTCACTGCTTCTTCAGCACAGCTTTGCATAGAATCAGAGGGTGTATCATTCAATGATCCAACCGTGAATGCATTGCTGTGTTATGTAAGCTACATTATATTCTTTCTGTCTTGATTTTAGGGATTTATCTGATTCATCCAGCAAGATTCTCTTCCATCACTTGGGCAGCAGGCAGACACTGCTTTTAGGACAGAGTTATTGCGGTAAACTCAGAAGAGTTTGGGAGTCAAACAGCTCTCTATAGGAGTTCAATTTTAAGAATTTGCACTCTTAAGAATGGATCTAATTACTTCGAATATCAAGATTAGGAAATCTATATAACTTGTAAATAAATTGGAAAATTTATGTACCACAATCTAAATATATGATTTGTAGAATGAGGATTGTGCTGAAGTTATTTTTGTATTTTCTTAAACCTTCTGTACTTCTGACATTACAACTTAGTAGTTTCCTCTTAATTGTGGTAAGAATAAAAAATTTCTCTTCCACCTACAGTATTAAATATTTTATATGCCTTGAAATCTGTGTTAATGAATACATTTCTTTATTTCAGGGAAGAGCTATAAAGTTTTGAGCTATACTGTGATTCCTGACTTCTTTCTTTATAACACTCTATAAATTTGGTAATACATATGAGTTGACTATATCATGTAATTTCTTTGCAATTATTTCCATTGAAATAATTAATTTATTTTAGTGGATATTAATATAAGACTTTTTAATCTATGTAAATAACCTGACTTGGAACCCAAAGATGTTGTATATGCCTGGAACAGGAAATTTCTCAATCTGTGGGACTTCTTCAGGTTTACAGTAATGTGGCATTGGCAAAATGACAATTGACTCCACAACATGCCCAAATAACAGCATAGTTGTTCATGAATTTAGCCCGATAGCTTTAAAGTTTTGATCACAGCAACAACAACATATACCAAATATTAATTCCTATTTCCCTTATCCTTAAGTAAACCAAATAAACCCCCTATGAAGGCATAAAATTAATAGCATGTAATTACAGCTTAAATGATAATAAAACCAAACTAGTTGCTGCAGGTGCAGGAATAATAATAAGTAGAATGTTTGTAGTTAATGTCTTTAATGTTTGTAAAAGAAACATTTTAACCAGCAGATAAATGTCAGTTTTTCTCACAAAGACCACGTTAAAAAGGTAGATGTGAATGGATGTACTCTATCAGCAGAGAATAAAGAAAGGTGCAAAGAGGGCAGAGGTTTCCAGTGCACTGCTTAAATATCTAATTTAAAAAAAAGAGTATTTTAGGCTTTTGAAACCCGTGGCTTTATCTTTACATGACTATGCAGCTTTGAGATTAATTTATGTGTTCAGATTGGGTTGAACACAAGTAAAATTGAAAATGAAAGCTGTCAGCCATAGATACTGTGCAATGACTATGAGTACTAGTGGAGCTAATGAACCAGGTCTCCAGCAACGAGGCTGCAAAATGGTGGAAGTGGGGCTAAGGACCCGGGTAACATACTGAGGAATAACACAGGACCATATGCTTTTTGGAGATTCCCAGTGTCTCGCAGATATTGTAATTTATTTACTTTTTAGTGAACTTAAGAGTGTGAGATTTTCCTCATCATGCAGAAATTTTAGCTTTTATAACCATCAAAGAGTCTTTGAGACATAAAGTATCCTGAAGCCTGACAGGATCCACCGGTCCTGATGGGGGAAACAGGGTTTTTTTTGCTCATAAGCTGGCAGGACTGCTTGAGAGGGCTTTAAACTAGGATTGATGGGGAAGGGTATACCATTAGGAATGCTGAAGGCAAGCCAAGGAATGACATGGCACTATCTGAGGCTGGCAATATTAATAGAGGAATCTATGCTGCTCCAAGATGTATTGAAGGTTTAAGAGCACATCTGAAATGCATCTACATGAATGCACGCAGTACGAGAAACAAATAGGATGAACTGGAAGCCTTAGCAATTTCCCAGAGCTGTGATACCACTGGTATTAGCGAAACTTGGCGGAATGAGTCTCACAACTGAAGTGCTGGGATGGAGGGCTTATAGGCCCTTCAGAAGGGACAGGCAGGTCAGGCGATGTGGAGGAGTTCAACTATGTAAAGGAGAAGTTTGTACAGCCCTTACAGTTAGAAAAGATGCGGCTGAAGATTAGGGGGATGAAAAACAAATGAGATGTCACTATGGATGTTTACTGCCAATTGCCCAGCCAAGACATTAACACTGATGAGCTATCTACAAGCAATTAGGAAAAAAATTCTGGATTGGTAACCGTTGTCCTTATGGGACATTTCAACTTCCCAGGAATCAGCTGGGAATATTGCTGTAACAAGCAAGTCTGTGAAATTCACAAAGTATGTCGAATATAACTTCCTGCCAGAAGTACTCAGTGAGCCAACTAGGAAAAGTGCCCTCCTAAACTTGTTATTTGTGAATAGAGAAGGAGTTGCGGGAGATATGATGGTAGGTGGCTGTCTTGCCCACAGTGATCGCAAAACAGTTGAGTTTAAAATTTTTTATGTAAATATTAAAAGATCAGCAGAGTTGCTACACTGGATTTCAAGAGGTCAAGCTTTAAGCTGCTCAGGTACTTAGCAGTTTCCCCTAGGAATCTGCTTTTGAGGGCTTAGGGGTCAATGAGTGCTGATTAGTTTTGAAAAGCTACTGTTTAAAAGCAATGGCAAGCCCACTGGGTCACATGTCAAGCAAGCAGGGCAGAAGGCCACCTTGGCTGCACAGGGAACTCTTCCTGGAACTTGAGAGGAAAAAGAGATTGGACGATCTCTGGAAGCAATGCCAGGCTTTGCAGAAAGACCACAGAACCTTTGTTTGCATATGCAGGGAGAAGACATGAAAGGCCAAATCTCAACCAGAGTTGAAACTCGCCAGTATTGTGCCCAACAACAAAAAAGGATTTTTTAAATGTGTTGATAGCAAGAGGAGGTCCAAGGAAAACATTGGACCAGTATTTAATGAAGATGGTCACTTGTCAAATAGGGATGAAGAAAAAGCAGAGATATTTAATGCTTTTTTTTTTTTTTGTATCAGTCTTTAATAATACTGATAGACCTTGTGCTGCCTGATTGGAGTACCACAACTACAGGAGCAGTAACTTTGCAGTTGTGGACACTGAAAATTAAGGGACCAGTTGTATCAGTTGAATGTTGATAAATCCATGGGCTATGGTGGGATTTATCCCAGAGTATGAAAGGAGTTAGCAGATGTTACAGCAAGACTCCTCTCAATCATCTGCCAAAGGTCTTTGGAATCTGGGGAGGTCCTTCGTGACTGGAAGCTAGCCAATGTTATTCCAATTTACAAGAAGGGCATGAGGGAAGACCCAGAAAACTACAGACCGCTTAGCCTAGCCTCAGTACCTGGAAAATTTTGGAAAGATCTCACTGTTTGCTATTGAAAGACATTTCAAGGAAAATACAATCATCAGGCACAGACAACATGGGTTCACAAAGGGAAAGTCCCGCCTAACTAATCCGGTATCCTTCTATGATAAGGTCCTCTGCCTAGTGTGTGAAGGGAAGGCAGTGATGCTGCAGCTTTTTCTGGATTTTAGTAAGGCTTTTGATACTGTCCCTCATAGCACCCTTCCAGACAAGCTATATGGTGCACTGTGTGAAGAACTTGCTGAACGGCAGAGCTCCAGGGATTGTAATGAATTAGGCTACATTTGTATGACAGCCAGTCACTAGTGGTATTCCTCGGCACTCAATTCTAGGGTTAGTGTTGTTCAAGATTTTTGGCAATGATCTGCAGGCAGAAGTTGAATGTGCCCTTAGTAAATTTCTTGATAATGTCGAAGTGAGAGGTGCTATTGACTATCTTGAGTGATAAGATGCCTTGCAGAGTGATCTGGAGAGACTGGAGCATTGGGCAATCATCAATGGCATGGAGTTTAATAAGAACAAATGCCAGATTCTGCCCCTGGGATGGACTAACACTGGGCACAAGTATCAATTGGGTAAGGAGTGGCTGGAGAACAGCTGTGCGGAAAGGGATCTGGGGGTGCTGGTTGATAGCAGGCTCATCATGAGTCAGCAGTGTCCCCTGGCAGCCATGAGGGCAAACTGCATCCTGAGGTGCATCAAACACTACACTTGCCAAAAGTTATTATTATTCTGCTGTATTTAGTGTTGGTGTGGTCTCACCTTGAGTACTGTGTGCAGTTCTGAGCCCTATAATTTAAGAAGGGTGCTAAGGTACTTGAAGGTGTCCAGAGGAGGGTAACAAAGCTGGTGGAAGAGCAGGAAGGCATACTCAATGAGGAGCGGCTAAGGGCACTGGGCTACTCTAGTTTGGAGAAGAGGAAACTGATGGATGACCTCATTGCTCTCTACAGCTTCCTGAGGAGGGGAAGAGGAGAGGGAGGTCCTGATCTCTCCTCCCTGGTATCTAATAACAGGACATGTGGGAATGGTTCAAAGCTGTATCAGAAGAGGTTCAGACTAGACATAAGGAAATATTTCTTTACCAAGAAGGTTGTCAAATGCTGGAACAGGCTTCCTAGAGAGGTGGCCATGCCCTGTTCCTGTCAGTGTTTAAAAGGCATTTGCACAGTGCTCAAAAAATAGAGGCATTTGGACAATGCTTTTAATAATATACTCTTAACTTTTGATCAGCCCTGAAGCGGTCAGGCAGTTGGACTAGATGATCAATGTAGGTCCCTTCCAGCTGAAACAATTCTATTCTATTCTATTCTATTCTATTCTATTCTATTCTATTCTATTCTATTCTATTCTATTCTATTCTATGCTATGCTATGCTATGCTATGCTATGCTATGCTATGCTATTCTATTCTTCTCTTCTATTCTTCTCTTCTATTCCATCCCATTCCATTCGAAGAGAGTGCTGTTTTTCTCTGACTATACAGAGAATGACAATCTCTACCTTTTTTGCACATCAGATTGTTACCGTGCTTTATTTTTCCTGCATTCTTGCACAATGACAAATGGCTGCAAGCGAGCAGCTGTGTGGTGCTTAGTTGCCAGCTGGGAATAAACCATGACACAAAGATTGCTGTGTGTATTAGTGTGAATTATTCAAATGTTCCACTATTTTATTAGTGGTTGGTGACATTATTGAGCAGACTGCTTTACTTTTTTTTTTTTAACACACTTAAAGAGAACTTCCTTACAAATCTTATTCCCCTAATTCTATCCTTTACATGCTGAAATACAACAGCTTGCCATAAAACCCTTGTTTCTTTTTATTTTGAACATAGTATTTTCTGCTCTATAGGTTCTGACACCATTTTTTAAACTAGAGATAGCTCACAGAACATGAACTAAGGAATACTTTTCTCCTAGCTGAACATGGGCCTCAGTATTTTTTTTAAAACTGTAGTCTGTAGGTTTGTATTTTGAATCCCTGATTTGCCCTTGCTTGGCCTTCCTTAAAATATTCTTCCGCCCCATCCCGCCCCTTTTTTTTTGGGCTACTCTTTTAACCGAGGAACCTGTGGACATAGAATGCTATGACATTATTGAAATCATATTAGAATCATTCTCTTTTTCTAAGTAAATAAATTTTTTATATATGCATTGTAATACTGTGTTTCATTTAGACTGCAAACGCAAGTAAATTCATATTGCATATATCCGCGCTGACATGTTTTTCTCTGTACAGTATGTGGGTTTTTTGGAGGTTTTGTTTGAATATAGTCCTCTATTAAATTATTATACAATGAATGATATGAAAGCAGTATGAAGGAATGGAAAAAATGATTAGTCTTAAAAAAAGATAATTTGTAATTACGTATGTGTAGAATTACGAGCTATTTTTTAAATTTCTCTTTGTCGGTAGTGTATCAGTTTTGTACAAATAGTAAACATGAAATTGCAGCAGAAACTGTGTGAAGAAAGAAGTTCTTAGCATACAAATCCATGGTGTAAAGGATACAGACATTGAGAACAGATGGTCTGCCAACCAAAGAGAACTAAAGCAAATGGAGAAAACAACATTAAAACAAAATTTAATTTTGCAGTCTCAGAGGGAAATTTAACAGTCTATTCAGAACTTAAAATAAACCTCCTCCCATAGCTCTGTTCTCTTCTCTGGTGTCAAACAATCCCTTCTTTAAGATTTTTTTCATTTCAAAGTCAGCAAAAAGGATTTTCCAAACCTCCCTGTCTCAAGGTTAACACAAAATGAATCTTTGTATTTTTACTTTCCTTAGGGTCAGATAGCATCAAGGCCAAGCTCTCTTTCCTGAAGTTTAAAGTAAAAATAACATAAGACACAGCTGTCTCGAGGCAGTTTTCTTTCCCTAAGAAATGTCTTTACTGTTTCCCAACAGACAACTATCTTATTTCCTTACTTTTTTTTTCATAATTCCGTAGACTCTCAGTCATTCAAAAGCCAATATTCTCCAAAGTCTTCTTTCCAAATAATAATTCCTATTTAATAGCATATAAATGTGCCTCTACTTTGTAACCTAGTATCCTTACTGAGAACTCTGGTCCTATAGATAACAAACCGCTTAAGATGCTTCTTTGTTTCAAAATCAGGAAATTTCAAGACCATATACAAAATGATCTTGTCTATCCTAAAACAGAATCAGTTCAGATTGAATCAAACATTGACATGTTTGCTGTATTATGAAAGCTATGCAGGCCTGTCTTCCCGTATTTTTCAATAAGAGTATTTTTCTTTTCTCTTTAATGCCCTAACATCAGTGTAGATTAATCTGTGCAATAGAGATTTTCAGAGATAACAATTAAAGAGTATTTGAACAAAGTTACATGCTATTTTGACTAAGAAGCACATGCTGATGGCAGGTTATATTTCCCAATACTTGCCCAAGTGGACAGTAGACAAAGATATAACTACTCGATCAGGCTCTTTTCCAGATATACATCATTCTAAGTTCATTAACCTGAGTATGTAAATTACAAGCTACTCCTTTAATAGACAGTTCTAAAAGATATTTACTTCATTTAATGCCCTGGCTGCTAGGGAAAACAAAGACTTAAACTCTCCCACATGGGCACGGACCTGACCCAAAATCCTGAGTCTGGTCTTATCAGATGTCTGAAACTTGCACTTAGATTTTGCAGCTCAACATTCTCTTCAGAAAAGGTTTTAACCATGGAAGGTTCAAAATTCTATGATGATTTAGGATGCTGCCATCTTCCTGTAGAAGGAAAATGAAAAATGTGAGTATTCCCTAATCTTTTTCAGACAAAATAAGGTTGTTTCACTTAACTGTGTGGTGAAGACAGTTGAATGAAACTGAAATTACCCAGTTTCACCTGAGGAGAGGACATCTATCCATGTCTTTACCTATTTTTATACATTGCTTTTCTTTTGCCCGCTCTTAGCAAATAAAATATGTACTTAGTTTGGATTACTACCTAAGAAGCAGGTTATTTTTAAAGCAAACATGAGCTGCTCTCTTAAGTAATATTGGCCAAATTAGTCCTCCTTGCTAATTTGTGCAATAAAATTTCTGTATTGTCTGATGTAGTTGCAAATAACAGTTAATTAGAAAATACATAAATGACAGTCATCATCGTAACATCTCCATTAACACCAGGAAAGGTAATCCTTTTTTTATTGCTGCATTTTGGTTTTTTTTTTTTTTTTCAGACTATTTTCTTATATAGTTATGTGTGAAAAACAAATCAAAAGTTTTAAAGCTCTAAAGATGTAATTGAAAATTTATTTCCCCAAACCAAATATTCAGATTCTTTAGCTCTGTAGGTAATCCTTAGGCTTGTTAACATTATCTGGATAAAGAATTATAGCATCTGGATAAAGAATTATAGCCATGTGTCTTTCAGCTCTTTTCAAGAAATGTGTTTTATCTTTGAGCTGCTACGGCTTTCTTGGCTTCAATGAAAAGAGACAGCTCTGACCTCCATTTGGCAGTGGATGAAGGTATTCGTGGCATTTTGCTTAGAGACAATCTACACTCTGTCACAAAAATCAAACTAAGATTTATAAGATAATGCTGAAGTGACCTACACATTGTATCTTCATTAAAGGAAAGAAACACAGAGAAACCAGTATAGCTGCATTCTTCTGAAGAAAAAGCAGCGACAACAAAAACTGGAAAAGTGAGCAGAGGGATAGGTGAATAAAGGAGCAAAATGGTACACAAACACTTTGACTTTTCTTGAGTATAACTGGTATGTGGAATAAAGACCAAAGTTTGATTTTAACCCAAATTCCTGAGGTTAGATCAAAGGAATTTCTACTACCTTGATGTAAGCTTAGAATTCCTAAATTTATCCATATACTATTTTCATGGTTCTATTTCAAATCCTTGTTGGTCAGAGTAGGAGTAAAAAAAATTACAATAAAAGGATTTAAAACTAGGTTTTAAGCAGATCACTGAGTTATCCCCTAGTGTGTATTTCTCTGCTGACAGTGTTTTCGTAATTTGAGATTTACTTTAAATCCTCTTAGGAGGCTAAAGTAAATAAAGAACATTTGCCAAATTTCCCACTCAAACTATTAATAGGAATTGCGTAGTTAACCAGTGATAGCTGGAGAATTGTATTATAATGCTTGAATATTACTTTAAAATGTATTTTATTCTTTGTGTAAAGCATTCTCTGAAATAGATTCAACTCACTGTTTATATACTGACGAGTGTTGTCCTGCTGAGATTCACTTTTAAGCTATAGCAGCAGAAATGTACTGGACATACACAAAATTCCAAATCTTAGCCCTATATAGGATTCATAGTAGGATTTCATATTCAGATGAATTTATTTAATCTCTATCTCTTCTCCTTTTGCTAAGCAAAAAAATACGTTTGCTGCATTCACAGAAATATCTAATAGCATTTTTGCAGAAGAATTCCTGGATTTTTCAATTTAGTAAGCCCTATATGCTCGAAGAGGGGCATTTTAAGTGTGAGGGACTATCTTAGAGACTCAGCACTTGAGTCCCAGTCTGGCAGTTTATCATACCTGCAGCATAATGGTCAGTCTGGCCAAGCTTTATAGATGCTGGGCACTGAAGCGCAAGGGAGTTAAAGTCTTTTATGCATGACGAGTCTCTATGTGGGTTTAAATAGTGAGAGACAAAGGAAAATAGGTACACGGATAGCCTTTATTAGTACTCTTGCAGTCTGTGGTCTTGTAGCCAATAGAAGCGGGATTTCTCCATATTACCAATTTCAGATTACAGCTTTACTGATCTTGAGATTCAGAGAATTACTATCTTATTACACACAGTGTCTCATGTCTCACCTCAGAAAGACAGACTTCAGTTCTGTATGGTGCATTTCCAAATTCTAGAGGTTCTTTTTTTTTTTTTTTCTAATCTCATTAGCTCTTTCAAATGTGATTTGATGGTTGGAAAATATGTGTAAATTGCATCCTTGATCATTAAATATGCTATCATCATCTGTGCTTCTGTCACGTCTTGTAATTTACCTATTTACAGTATGACCATCATTACAGTATCTATTGCCTTGTAACTTCTGAAAGACAAAGCTTTGGCATTTATTGCAATATGTATGTGCTTATGTCTATATGAGAGAATCATAAAATTGTTTTTGTTAAAAGGGAACTCTGGAGATCATCTGGTTATACTGACTGCTCAGACATGGGCCAATTTTGATCAGGTTCTTTAGGGACCATGCGCTCACAATTCTTTATACATAAAGGGCCATACATTCCCAGGGTTAGGTACATTCCAAATATCAATGCAATGCATGCAACTCATCTTTTGATGTATACACACCCCTATAAAATAGTGAGTGTTGCACTTATTCTCCATCATAATATAGTACTCTAAGCTCTTTTCAGAGAGCATAGGACTCAGAAAGAACTAACAACGTTCGGTCAGCAAGTTGCACTTTTCTGTCCTCCATGCATAAGAAAAGAAACTGCAGCCATGTAGACAGGTCTATTTGATCATCACTGAATAAATCTGCACCTGCTCTCCAATGAAATGTAGCCTGGAAATCTGGTATACTAGCAACTCACTAGGCAGATCATGGTTTGCAAGGATCTACTGGTTATGCTTTAGTGCTTGTAGACTTTAATTTGAATGTAGGGTTAAATGAAGAAACATTTTTAAAGTGGAAAAAAAGGAGCAGATGTGAAGAATTTAAAATATGGCATTTTCAACATTTTACTTCAAACAATAAGCAGCAGGAGTTTCTAGTAGGGACAGTCCACCTGAAAGTTCTTCCTTATCTAGTCCTTCCCAGAGGTAAATAGTTCTATACAGCTCTATTCCAGAAGTGGATCTCGTATGACACATACCTATTCCCTTTCTTGGCCAGTTATTTTCCCATCTCTTTCCTTGCAGATCTGAAGCCTCTGTAATACCAGTTACTGCTTTTCTGCACTTGGTTCTTTAGAGATATCTTGTTCTGATTGCAGGTCACTTTTAGCTTAAATAGTTCAAGTTTGCACATTACTACATTTTGTGCTTCTTGGTCAAGATGTCCTGCAGAGATTTTTTTTTTTTTTTTGTAGTTTTCATCCCCTGTTATCTAGGGGGAGAGAATGATCTGTCATGTTTATCCCTGAGGGCCAGAGCTTAGTGAGAGAACAGTTGGTGGAAGTATAGCTGGTTCATCACACAAGAGAATAAAATTTACAAATGAAAGAGGAAAAACGCAGTCTTACATAGGGTAGCTAAAGAAGAGAGATTTGTATTAGAAACTAGTTTATTTCCCTTATCATAGTATGAATAAATTCTGGACTTAGCTACCCCAGAAGACTAGACGCTGAGCAAAATGCTACACAGCTGAGCCAATTCATTCCAGCTGAAGATCTATATTTATGTCAGCATAATTTTAAAAGATGTCTGAAAACTTAGGTGACTGAATGGACAGTGAAGAAGAAAATACGCAAAACAACTCCATGCTAGATAGAGGTGATAAGGGGGAAAGGACCGCATAGAAATAAGGACAATAAGTTAATTACAACTATATGCGTATGCGCTTAAAAGATACGGCATTTATTGATTATTGCTGTGAATACTAATACATATATGATGCTTTATGCTTTACTAACTAACTATTGTGAAAACTATCCAAAAAGGGGGGAAGTCTCGCATGCTTCACAAGGCAGTTCCTGATAAGAACCAAGGGAATGAAGGAGGGAGTCTCGCATAATCTCAAGGGAAAGACTAAGAGGAGCCAGGAGTTTGGAAACAGGAGGGCATCCGTCACATAAATCTCCTTGCTCAAGGAAACCAAGGACAAGAATCGGCTCAGACCGATAAGAATACTGCTAGATTGCAAGACCATCAAATTCCAGGCAAAGGTGCACGAGGAAGACCTACGGCCTTCCTCCCAAAAGACCACCGAAGACCCCTGCCCACAATTTTTGGGAGGATTTGCGCAAGCGCAAGGGACTGATAAGCTAATTAACATACGAAGCGAGAGTAGGCGGGTTTAGGTAATGAATATGTATAGGCGTATTGTGAAACTTTCTGAATATGTAATACTTGGTTGTATAAATTTAAAGTGAGTTGCCACGTAAGGCGCGCACGGTTTTGGTGGGACTACCCCCCCGTGCTGCCCAGCGCTGAATAAACATACCTACTTTACAATCTCACAGATTGTGGAGTCCGTTTTCCGCACGTCAGAGGCAATGCATTTTACCAAAACTGCTTTTAAACATTCATTTAAACCATATTTGGGTTGGTCTCCACTTTTGCAAAAGTCTGTTTGTGTCAGAGAGGGAGAGAGGAAGAAGGAATGTGAAAGAAAATAAATCAATGTGAAATTATTAAGGTAGCAGACCTTCATTTTGATTTCCTAAATCAATGGTAGCTACTTCATCAGCATTCTTTTTTTTTTTTTTTTTTCCTTTAGTAGTTGCCAATTACCAAAAAGCTTGATAAACTCTTTCAGTTTATGTAAAAGGAACATTTATAAAATGCTTCAAGATTTTGCCTGCTTAGTATAGCCTCATGATTACACTTCACTATTTAAAATAGAAGTAGCGGCTTTTACACAGTTGTCAGAGATTGCTTAAAATGAACCAGTTTATATTATGTTTTCTAATTGGTTGTTCAGAATTTCTTTCATAAGTAATGATTCCTGACAACTAACAGCACTCAACTGAGAAGTGCTCATTCCTTTGTTTTACCACAATCTTCCTGCTTGGTACTAACAAATCGGTGCTTCTGTAGAAGGAGTATCAGAGGATTCTGCTCCTCTGCCTCTAGCCTGTGCACTTGACAAGCATTAGCATACTTTTATTTCTGTTTGCAGATAAGACCTACAATATAATAACAAAATTCTGATTCTGCCACTATTCTGTTAGCCAAGCATGGGAAACTATCCACAGTATTGATCAGCTAAGAGGAGCAATAAAGTTTTTCTATTATTTCTCTGTTTTTAAACTTCAGGTTTAGCTGACATATATTGACTTGTCTCACTTAGGAATATGATTATATTTTTTTTCCTAGAAGCCAAAAACCCATGATCTTCTAATAAACACAGTAGGCATGAACCACAAACTTTGGCTATTTTTCCTTTACTTATTGTAGCATAGAGATGTATCACCATGTGTCTGGTAAGTTTTTGTCATCACTGGGAAAGAAAGACATATTTCTAGGAATAGAAATGGGATTACAACAGCCTAAGTGTTGGCAACTGAATTTAGGGTCATTTAAAATACCTGGAAGTGCTTTTTAAAAAACTTTTTAAAATGTAAATGAGATAGATTTCAAGTGGGCAATTAGTACCTAGAAAGTTTAGCAGCATGGTACTTGGGTCTCCATACACTGATAAACTGCCAGGGCCCTGAGGATATTGATGGCCTCCCCAGCCCTGGGGCTCCCCCGCCACCCACGACTTCATTTCAGGGATCCCTCCCTCTACCTACCCAGGGCCCAGGACCCCATTTCCGCCCCTGCTCCTGGCTGGGGCTGTGGGAGGAGCCTGGCAGTTAGGCCATCCCCTACAGGCCTGGGAAGGCCCTGGCCCTTGCTGAGCCCAGGTGCTGGCGCGAGGATTGGGTACCTTTTTTTTAACTCCACAGCTACGCAGCATGTCTGTAGCTTAAGTTTATGTTTGATTCATTAACTCAGTATGACACCTTCACAAACTACAAAGAGTGATTCTCAGAGAAAGAGACAGTAAGGTAAAACACAACGACAATAATCTCAGCTGGGCTGCTGATCATGCTGGCAGGTGCATGCATACATGATAGCAGCAGCAGCAAGGGAGTGCCAACACCTATAGCTCCCAAGGGCCCAGTCAGCAAAGGGCTTCGAACCTTGTGAAGTACAAAGATATGTATCTTTTGAGTGTCCCTGTACAGGGACAACTTCACAGGAAAAGAGAACTTTTTAAGTAGTGATGAAATTGCATTCACAAATGCGTAATCCACTGATGATCAGCATGTGAGAGGAACTTAAGCAGGCTAAAAGCTCACCTATTCTAAATGACTAAGAGAGTATCTAATATCCCATTGTTTCTTTTTCTTTTTTTTTTTTTTTTAATTTAAAAAAACCTGAACTTATGTTCCTGGACACTTCCATACCTCCCCTCTGTCATACTAAGCCCTGTGTCTCTGTAGAGCAAGTATTTCTGTCAGCATGTGTGGCCAGTCTCAGGGCTATGCAGTGTTGCATTCAAAAAATGTTCCCAGCTTCAGTGCTTTAGAAAAGCGAGTTTTGTGATGCGGCTTCTCCTGTGTCTGCTACTAGTAGGAGTCTTGCTGCATCTGCCATGACTCTGCTTTGGTGACTCTTGTCAGCAGCTGTCTCAACAATATCCTACAAACCAGGTGAACTCCAAACTCTATAACTGCGTTAAAGATAAAAAAGAAAGTAAATTCATTTTAAACACAATTGACATTGTATCTAAGACAACTAGAAAGTTCCAAAACTGTAACAGAATTATTGTGAGAGACTCTCAGGGCAGAATTAGCATTGATTTGTTTGCCTTACTTCCACATGGCCATTCCTCAAAACGTAATTAGATTTTGCCTCAGAATAATCTTAACTTCGAAACCTAGTAAAATAACCTTACGTTTTAGGATATGTTGATATTTCATATAGTGTTTTTAGTGTCATTTAGGTATTCTTAATCTCACATTCACTTTAAATAGATATATACATACATATTTTTTTATAAATACCTGTGTACATATGCAGTTATGCTAGATAAATAATACTAGTATTCTCTGATTTCCTGTATCATCTGAGCTGTTCCTTTAGTACTGAGCTTTTGTTTTGAGACTAAATGTCCCAACAGACCTTTTCAAATCATGTGGCTAATGTGCAGGAATTCTTAGACCCTAAAATCACAGATAAAGTGGACCGTACTCAGAATTAAGTGCGTATATATATATATATATATATATATATTTATGTCGTAGTTACTTTATTATTTACTAGTTATAAATGGACATGAATGCTGTTTCTGATGAGCACTATACCATATTGGTACAATGAATTAATAAATGTTGAGGCTGAATAGAAGAAAGAACACTTACTCAGGATGTAGTAACTAGGATTTTGTAGGGATTGCATTCTATAAAAGAAATAAACAGGGATACTTCTTTCTTGTCAGGTGAGGCTGGAATCCAAAAAGCAATTTAGTCTCTCAGTAACTATCAACCCCATTTTTCTTTTTTCTTTTTGGCTTTTCTATGACTCCTAATAGTTTTGCCCATATGTAAACTGTGACCTTGCAAAGCAGTGAGTAGAATTAATTTATCAACTTGAAAGTCTTCATTGTTAGTATCATTTTTGCTTTGTGTCACCTTAATTTGTGATTGTTAATGTCAGATGAGTTTATCCTCTGTAACACTACACTTGAAGAGCTGAGAGTTAGAATCTCTGAAGTATATTTCTCAATATAGATTTGTAGTCTATAATTCAGAATATTTAAATATACTATTTCAGTATTTTGTTCATGGTTGTTAATAATGCATTCTTAATACATTTTTTTCTGCATTTTTCTCCATTTAACAAATGTTGTTGGCTTGTTGATATAATAACTCAGGCAATGAAGAAAATTTAATTTTTTTTTTCAGAATCCCAGCAAATGGATTAGATACTGAGAAGGTAACAATTCTGTGACTTGTGTGATCTATAAATATTCTACCATTTTAAGAAGTAAAATCCCTTAATGTTTTATGCAGATTTCTAGTACTTTCAGTGGGACCTCACTTAATGCTGTAAGTTCCAACTACAGTTGGAACAGTTTTATTTCTCTGCTACTATATAGGAGAGGGTTCAGGGAATACTGTACTGTAAGGGCATTATGATTTTTAAAACATACATTTCAGGAGCTGAAAAATCAACTATCTACACATTGCAATGGAAAGAAATCTCATGTGTAAGAAGTCTGTAAAAAGGCTGAAGTCATCATAATGCCTTTTAGGATAAGGCCCGTGAATCTTTACTTGTGATGCAGTGAATTTTAAAAATTGAAAAAATTCCCATCCAGATCTACAATTAAATGCTGGAGGTGATACTAGAAGAATAAAATCTTGACTCAGTTTGGCAAACAAGGGGCACCAAAATAACAGTAAAATGGTATGGGTAAAAAACCCTCAAGAATAGTCAGAAAGATGACTTGAATGTTTACTAGAAAATTACATATGGCAGCCCAATCCTCAGTACAGTCTGGAAACCTACAGTTTTCAGAATTCATAGAAGTCTGATTTGGAGGATGGAGATCTAAACAAAATATAAACTTTCAGCGACTTTTTTTTTTTCTCTGTGAGAACAGGAAGAGGGACAGTTAGTCATAGTTTATTGATGCTAAATACTTCACTGTCAAAACAGTATTGAAGAATTTTGTTCAGATTTTCAGAGTATTTTTAACTTTTATTGTTTAGTACAAAAATGCCAAACACATTTTGAATTGAAGCCAGTAAAATTTTTTAGTTGTGCCATCATAGTGTCCTGCTTTCTCAGTCTGGTTGTTTTATGGTTTGCTTCTAGGAGAATCTGCCTTATACTAGGTATTTTCCTGACCTTATACTTTTGCTGGGAAAGGCAGTTTACACCCCTGTGAAGCTGCACTTTGCCTCAGACTGCAGCTCTTCTCCAAGTAGGTTGCTTTACCCAGTATGAGATTTCGCTGCTGCTCGGTTTTGCTGCTGGTGGTCTTTACAATGTGAAAGATGCTATGACTTGTAGACTGAAAATTTCCTCACTGTCCTGGAAGACAAGTATTCCTTGACTTCCTCTACTGTTGTATAATGTTCTACTACTTATTTCTTTTATTTCTTGCTGACAACATTCTTCAGCCTCAGATATGCTATGCTCTTGACCAGTACTTTAGGCTTGGATAAATACAGATCTCATCTGCTTTTGCTATTCAGATTTTTGGTGCTCCATATGTTCTGTCTTAATCTTTCAGGTTGTTGAGAGATGTCTTTTTTTTTTTTTTTTAAAGTGTCTTTTCATTCTGGAATTAATAGATATGCTACATATCATCTATTCAGTTGCTGTTAGCAGTAACGATCATCATATTGGCAAATAAAACAAAGGCTGCAATCGTCAAGACAATGTGAATTATTAATCTTTTATCCTACTGGCCTATGCCTGTTTTTTAATCTGGCAAGAGGACTAGCATGAATAGGATTGTATTTAGATAGGTGTTTACATTCCATTATTGTGGCTATAAAACATCTGCCTGACCCAAGCTTTAACAATATTCACGTAAGCTTGGTGCACTCAGAATCAGATGCCCTTAACATAAGAATACCACTAAATAAGATAGAAGGTTATTATTAATACTATTAAAAATGCTCCACATTATAAATGAAATTGGGTTACACACAGGTAACTGCAATTTCTACAACTGTGCTGTGAAAACAATATTTCAGGCTTACCACTTAAAATATGTTATAACATCCCAAGGCTTAAATGTTACCAAGAAAAAAAAAAGGATGATACTTTTTAATAGTAATATTTTGAATTCTGAAATACTCTACTGTGCTTGATGGATTAAAACAGCAGGCAATGTATTTGTAATATTTTTAAGATAGGTTCAACTGCCTCAAAAGTATGCTTAAGAATTACTTATGACTTGATTGAAAGATGCTTTTCAGATTGTCTCCACAGCTCATCAAAGAGGTGTAAGAGTTTAGTAAGATTACAGTAACACAAAATACTTTTAAGTGGGATTCCTCCAGTTGTATTTATTTTCCACAGTGTGTGTAATCTTCAGCATCACAAATCATCGTGAGTGTCAGGGTGATAATCAGGATTAACTGTATCACATTGATTTTACTGCTGCTTAGAGTAGCATCTGCTGTGGTTATGAGCAAGGCTTTAAATCACTGTAAATGTGAACAGTGATAATAAAAATATTTGTGTCTGGAATCCCAATCCTGTTGCAGAGTAGGCAGCTGACCGCAGTAAACTTCACACCTCTTCTGTTTAACTGGAAAGAAATAACTGGACATCCTTCAGAAAGTGCAGGAGCATATTCAAATAATGAACATGAAAGAGATCTTATAGGAAAAAAAAACATTGAAAAGACACTATTTAACTTCAGTTGGGTGCTTAAACTTTTGTGCAGGCTAGTCTCTTAAAGTGGCAGGTGAGACATTGGGAGGTGGCAACTGGTACTATATATCATGGTGACATAAATGTTCTGTGGAGGAGGAGATGGAAAGACAGCAGCCTGCTTTTGTTAATCACTTGGCAGTTGACAGGGACCATTTTAAGCACCTGCAGGCATGGTGCTATTCTTTGCAACAGCCCTTGTGCTTGCACCAAACATTTGAAGCCTGTCTCGAGAGTTTATTCTTCCTTTAATACGTATGTGTTACACAAAACTTACAGCTATTGACTTAGTATAGTAGTGGGGACTGAAAACTTCTTTTAAATGAGTGCATCGGCTCACATAGGTTTTTAATACTTTGATAGGTGGCACTGAGAAGTAGCAAATCCTTACTCTTTATATTCACCAAGTGTATCTTAAATAGCTAACATGAATACTAACATATTTCTCACCATTAAAATCTTTGTGTAATGATTAAGTCTAGTAGAAAGCTTTATACATGTACATTGACATAGGCTCAGAAGGGAGTCTGATTTAACCCCATCAAGTCATTTATTGGGAAAGGACACATTTGCATCACATGAATTCTCAGCTGATGAGGTAGCTGATAACTCTTTGTGGGATACCCAGCATGAGGGGATGTCTAAGAACCAGTCTCATGTAGCTATGGATGAGCAGGAGACTTACAATATTCTAGTTGCATTAATTACTGAGACTCTGGATTACAGGAATTCCTAAAGGTTCACTTTTATTTATTTTTAATGAAATTTCTACTAAGTAGAGACATTCATATGGAAGGACTTTGCTCCAAATAACTAGTTGCTGTTTAGATAGACAAAGCCAGGAGGATGTAGCTAGCCTGAGAAATGGGACTCAGCACTAAAAAGCTACAAATTTGTTAACCCTGACTTGAATGAAGTGCAGATGACATATGGAAATCAAACCTGCTAATATGATGTGGTTTTGCTTTGAGTTTTCTTTTTTTTATATCTATTTTCCTACTAATAGGGCCCAAACTTATATAGCAAACCTCATTTTTTCTTATTTTACCTACCTTTTGTCTGGTGTAAAGAGAAATTTCAGGGTTATCTGCCAAAAGCTTCATACTCTAGAGAATAAAAAGTGTAAAAAAATATAGTGAATTGCTCTTGAAATGCCTTGTGTCCCCTGTAGTATAAAGAACCTGCTGAGTTTGGAAAAGTTTCCTTCTTAACTGCAAATTGCATTAGCAACTTTCTAGTTTGAAGTTCTTACACTTAACAGGTCCGCAGCTTTGTAAATAGGACAGAAACAGTTTCTCCAGGATACACTGTCTACTCTTCTTGTGCCTCAAACAGAATGATGTGTATTTCTGTCAATAAATGACACTTTAATATTGGTCTTTTAAGTTTCAAATTCTATGTTTAATTCAAACCTTACTTCATCTATCTGTGCATACATACATACTTATGTTACATACACACATACAAACTCCCTTGAATAGTTTTTTTTTGTTGTAGGTGCTATTATTTACACTAACTTTTCTTCTCCCAATAATGATAATGTTACACAACAGGGGTTTTTGTTGTTGTTGTTGTTTTATTTTTAATATTTCCTTTAAAAAGAAAATCTAGAATGTCAACATTATATTTATGTACTTCAGCTGTTATGGCTGGAGATGAATGTCTAGATAATTGTTCAAGCTTGTCTTGCTTTCATTATGGTAAAATTATAGACCAGTTAATACTAATGGACACAGGAAACAGGAATATGCTTAGGAGACATGAATAGTTTCATTGAGAACTTGAAAAAATGGCTGCCTTTCACGCTGCAGTAAGAATTTTAGGAAGACAATTAAAGTTAGGCGTTTAACTAGAAAATACTTTCTCAAATTTGGTCATGCTAAGCCCAAGGAAGGAGCATGATAGGTTCACAGGTGTGACTGGTCAGAAAGCAAAGCTGCAGTAAGCTTTCTGCCTCGTTTCAGGACAATGTAATGCATTAGGAACAGAATAAATTCTCAACAGAAGAAATGTAGGTGAACATTAGGGAAAAAATTATAATCTCCACTTAAGAAATATCAGCTGGTAAAATGAAGAAGAAACACTTTCCTAAGAGGAAGAGAACAAGGAGAGAGGGGAAAAAAACCCCATAGATCATTGTACAAGGACAGTGAGGTATAGCAATCCTGATTTCATATCTGTCTGAAGGATCAGCAAAAGAGGTTATCATGTCCTTTTGTAAGGACAGTTAGACCAGAACAGAAATGTGGAGTTGACGTGAAGCCAAGGAAGTGAGGAAATGGAGATAGATTAGTACTAAGATCCATTTTCAAGAGACTGGCAGTAAGAGTTGTGAGGTGGGATAGAAAGAGAATTACAATCAAGTGAGAATGCCTTTATAATAGTAGGGAGAAAAATCAATGAATGCAGAGGAAGATGCTAGGGAGGGGTAAAGATTAATGATAAAAGAAAGTGAGTAAGGGAGCACTGCAGGTCAGGAAACAGAGTGGATGAGGTTAAGTTGATTAGATCTGAAGTAGGTCAGTGAATTAAACTTAATTTACATATAGTAGTTTTGATCATCTTTAAAGGAACCTGTAATTCAGTATGACAAAGCAGGACTGCACACCTAAAATCTATTTCTGTTCCTTCAGAAAAAATCTTTCAAGTATTAAATAGGAGACTAAAGATTACCAAACTGCAATAACTATTAAGAATAGTATCTGTCTAGATTTTTAAAGGAAAATTTAAAAAAAAATGCTTTTAGTAAAACAGAGAATATATTAAAACTAATTTTGCAAAATTCATCTGAAAGAAGGTAATCATATTATATAGAAATTTTCCCAGAATCTCTCAGCTTTTCGTTTTATGGTAGTCCTCAAAAAGGCCAAATTATGTTTCATCTCTTTTAAAGCCCTCAGGGCCTTACCTAAATGTATTTGTAAGAAGAGATAGACAGAACTTCTTCAAAGACCTGTCAATTTTGCTTACGGATCTTGAGGAGAGCTTTTGACAGAATGATTTACGTACTTCTTTCTAGGTACTGACCTGGGCTAAAAGGGTTTTTTTTCCATGAGTTATAAGCTCAAATAATGAGTGGAGCTCCCTAATGACAGGATTTTAGTGTAGTTAGCCCACAGTTCATATTCAGGAATATAATTTATATAATTTTCTAAATATCTACATGTATACGATCTGCATGAAAAGAATGAACATTAATTTGGTTTTTGTTGAAACTGATGAGATTTTTTATTTGCTTGTGTTGTGGTTTTGCTTAGTGAGGGGGCCCTAAGGTGGCAGCTTCTGTAGGAAATTGCTAGAAGTCGCTCCCCTTTGTTCAGTGGACTCGACAGGGCCTAGGGCGGACCCGCTGCTGGCCAAGGCTGAGCCGATTGGGAGCAGAATGTCCCGTGATAGCGCCTCTGCGATAACGTATTTAAGAAGGGGAAAAACAAGAAAAAAAAGGAGAAGAGAAGATGTGATGAAGCTGAGCAAGGGCAGAGGCCCAGAGAGGGAGGCACAGGCCTCCGGGGCCTTGCAGGCTCACCCTCTGGCCTCTCGCCAGGCGGCCGACTGGGCCCAACTCAGCCCAGTCCAGCTGCAAGAGGTGGAGAGGAGATGAGATGGGATGAATAACGTGAAGAGATCCTGAGAGGCTTCTGCCAGCCTGTTGTGAAGAATGAACTTTTCTTGTGAGAGAAACAGCTGCAAACACCAAGGTCAATGAAAGAGGGGTAGGAGTAATGCGGCTCCTGGCCAAGATTCCCCTGCAGCCTGTGGTGACGACCATGGTGGAGCAGGTTGTCCCCCTGCAGCCCATGGAGGTCCACGGAGGAGCAGAGATCCACTTGGAGCTTGGAGCCTGTGAAAGACCCCACACCGGGGGAGGTGGATGCCTGAATGTGGCTGTGTCCCGTGGAGGGCCCGCTGGGACAGCCATTCTGGAGAGACTGCACTCCGTGGAAGAGATACTCCGGAGCAGTTTAATGAAGGACTGTGGAGTATGGGTGGGACCCCACACTGGAGCAGGGGAGGGATGTGAGGAGTTCTTCCCCCAACTGTGAAGCAGCGGCGTAAAACAACGCATAATGGACTGACCGCGACCCCCATTCCCTCTTCCCCCCTGTGCCACTCGGGGGGGGGGAAGGTAGATAATGTTAAGCTCGGGAAGTGGGAGGGGTGGAGGAGGTTATCTTGTTTCTCTGTCTCATTATTCTGCTAGTTGTAGTAATAAATGAATAGTTTTCCCCAAGTCGAGTCTGTTTTTGCCCGTGACGGTAAGGATTTCTCCCTGTCCTTATCTCAAACCTCGAGTCGTTTTTCTTAAATTATCTCTCCCTATTTTCTCGGAGGGTGGGGGGAGTGAGAGAGAGACTGCGTAGTCTGGTCTGGACCGGCGCTAAAATATGACGGCTTGTTTTGCAGTAAGATTAGGTTATTAAGCCTGTTGTTGACTGAAAAAGCAGATAGCCTAAGTTTGTGTAAATGAAAAAAAAAATCTTAAACCAGTGCAAAAAAAAAACTCCATGAAACTGTAACATGAGACAAAAAGCTTGCTTTGAATAAACTTGATTTTGAGTGAGTGTGTGTCACTGGCTTCACAGAGGTACACAAAGGATGAGAGAGACATGCATGGATTTTTATGTCTGGTTTTACCACACACAAGCTCTGTTACTGAGAAAAGATGGAGAGACCACAATGAAGAGAGACTGAAGAGTTCCTTGCTAAAATTCCTATGGATGATTGTTGTTGCTTGAAGGGATGCAAAGAACATCATGGTCAGGATGAGCTGAAATATTTATCTTCCTACCATTTTAAAGAAACAGAAAGATGTTTCCTGGATGAAATCCTGACCTATATGGACAAGAGTGCAAAAAGCTGTGAGAGCCAAGCTGAAAATTCCTTCCTCTTAATTTCAATTTCAAATTCTTTTGAAGATATGGCTTGTGCTCAGAATGCTCTTTCTAGAATAGCATTAGCTTGTCTGAATACAGTTAACTACTGTAGAAGAGAAACAGGATTTTCCAGTCATTCAGATACAAAAAAAGATCTTAAAGGGACAAGGAGCAGGGGTTTTTGTTTTGTTTATATAGAAGTATTGATGCCATGTTTATTTAGTGGTCTTGGGGTATTTTTTTTTTCTGCTGAGTCACATAAGAACAGGGAATCTAACTTGTAAGATAAAAAAGCATATGCTAAATGTCATTAAAGTCTTGCTGAATTTTTTTGTCTTGCAAAAGTAATTATTGTTGCTTTACAGGCAACTATGGAAAAGAAAAGTGAAAATTTCTGTACAATTGTTCAGCACCTTACATATAGATACAGTTTTTTTCAGTTCCAGTTGCTTCTCCTGAACAGACTGTATCTGGCATGTTTTTCCCTGTAGTTAGTGACGTGTTCTGAGGGATGATGCAGTGCTGTTTGTGGTATAAACAGTTTCAGAGAAAGGTCTTCTCTTTCCTTTTGCCCTTCTCAATTTAAAATTGAAGTATATGTTGAATACGATCTGTTTCCAGTTCCTTCCTCCCCTTTTCTTTCTGATGTTTTGGAAAAGAGGGTGAGGTTTTGTCATCAGTGTGCTCTGTTTCAAAGCCAAATTGCGACAATCGGACAGACAGTGTTATCTGACAGAAACTGATAGGATACTGGGCACAGCCTTTTGCAAGCCTAAATCCACACAAGACAGAGCTACCACTCACACTGTGATGCCACATATGAAGCGGAACCTGTGAAAAATGATGTGCAAGTCATCCAACACCTCAGAAGTTACA
>WHYT01016611.1:592359-664091 GCA_009806455.1 Tetrax tetrax | reverse complement strand
GGTGGACAAGAAGATCAGCATGAGCCAGCAATGTGTGCTTGCAGCCCAGAAAGCCAACTGCATCCTGAGCTGCATCAAAAGAACTGTGGCCAGCAGGTCAAGGGAGGTGATTCTCCCCCTCTACTCCGCTCTCGTGAGACTCCACCTGGAGTACTGCATCCAGCTCTGGAGTCTCCAACATAAGAAAGACACGGAGCTGTTGGAATGAGTCCAGAGGAGGGCCATGAAGATGATCAGAGGGCTGGAGAACCTCTCCTATGAGGACAGGCTGAGAGAGCCAGGAGAAAAGAAGGCTTCGGAGAGATGTTACTATAGCCCTCCAGTACCTAAAGGGGTCTTATAGGAAAGATAGGGAGAAACTCTTTAGCAGGGCCTGTTGTGAAAGTTTTAAAATAGAGGGAGGTAGACTAGATGTCAGGAAAAAATTAGTACAATGAGGGTGGCGCAACACTGGAACAGGTTACCCAAAGAGGCAGTAGATGCCTCATCCCTGGAAACATTCAAAGCCAGATTGGATGGGGCTCTGAGCAACCTGATCTAATGCAGATGTCCCTGCTCCAGGGGCTTTAACTAGATGACCTTTAAAGGTCCCTTCCAACCCAAACTATTCTACAATTCTATTCTGTGATTCTGTACGTGTCATGTCTGTGGCATGAGCTGTGGCGAATGAGTGTTCAAGACAGCTGTCTTTGAATTTTGTGGCCTAGGCAATCCAAGAAATATCTGTGTAGTTCTATCAGTAAGAAGCAGCTTATTAAGCTGTATTGCTGACATTTAATGATGGTAAAAAAGCTCAGAGTAACAAAACAAACAAGAAACCCAGGAAAGGTTCACCTCTGTTTTCATCAGTCCTAGGTGATCAGTAGAGAATAGATAATTTGTTAAGAACAGATTGTGAGGTGAGGCTTAGCACAAAGTTCAGTTCAGAGAAAGTACAAATGATTTTTATTTCTGATGACAGCCTGATCCATTCAGGTTGTGAATGAGGTTGCTCAGAGAACAGTATCTGAGTTTGCAGTGTAACAGCCCATACTCATTCTGTTGAACAGAATTACATACATAGAAAACATTTTTCTTTAAGGAAAGTTTGCCTTGATAAATGTGATTACTTATAGAAGTCTGCAAATTCACTATAAAACTCATCATATCTACAGCTGTAAAGCTGTAATTAAATAAGTTAAAGGTAGATCATGTTATAAGGATTGAAAAAGCTAGATTATTTGATAGTAGACCTAAAAATAGTGTTGTCTTGTCCAAATTTATAATTTAATTTATATTTCATAGTTTTTAATCCAAGACTGTCTCTGAAGGATTTTAGCATTAAGTAGTATTGCAAAAGAAAAAATGTAGTTAATAAGTTCTCATGAATAAATGTCTTTGAGTATTCCAGTGAAAACCTCTTGTAATTCAATGGAATCAGAAGACTTTGAAAAATAAATTTCATCCATTCATAGCTTATTCAACAGAAGTGTCTCATAGCATTGCCTGTCACACAGGATCATTGCAATTATTTGTTATATTTTTTATGTTGCGTCATTTGTGTAGAAAATTTTGATGATAAGCATGCTTTGTTTTGATGAAACTTCAGTCCAAAAAACCCAAAAGCAATCCTAAGAAAATACATAGATATTGTATGATTAAAACCATTGAGCTGTTCTTCATTTTTGTTGAAAGCTAGTCCTTCCATAGTCTAGAGCAGAATTAAATAATTTTTTTTTTTTTTTGTGAGGAGCGTGTTCCTTTTTTTTTCCTTGTGCCCTTGTGGAAATGTACCCATCTGGACTAACTTATGTTCATCAGAAACATGGAAATTCATAGCCATTAAATAAGGACCTCCTAGAACTGTAGGTTTTGAATTCCCCATATAGCTATTCCCTGTTAGGCATGTTTGATCTGCAACGGAATGATAATTTCAGGACAGTTACAACCTTTCATACTCCTAACCAAGACAAAACAAAGGGCCTTTCTCTTCTAGAAAGTAAGTAGTTTACTCCCTTTCACATTGTTAGTAATATGTGAGAGAAAGCTTTGAATGCAGATGGAATTAAACACTGACCTGTGTTTAAGGGACAAAGGAGTAGTAAACTAGGAAAAAAAAAAGAGACTATTTCTGAGCTAGTTTCTATACTCAAAGAAGTCAGAGTGGGTCCGTTTCTCCTGGGATGTGCAGAGGCAAAAGTAAGGGTCCAGGGGAGGAAGATGGGAGCGAGCTGTAGCACTTGGGCAAAGAGTAGGTGCAGAGCTCCGGGTTGGGTGGATGGCTGTGGTTGAAAACTGGTACTTAGAGCAAGAGTGATAGAGGGCAATGGTAAGTTACAGTCCTGACAATAAATGCATTTTCACTTTGATTACCTTTTCCTCATGGACAGAGTAAGTTAAAATAGCTCTAAGCTTGCTGAATGCCATCAGCAGAAGTCGCCAGCTTGTAGCTGGTCCCTTTTAATTCTTTGGATCTTTGGCAAATATTTCCGTTATTCCCATGTCACAGGAAGTGGCTATCTTCCGTTTTTTTCACCTTGCAATTATTCCAGCCCAGTTTGTTTTTCTGTTCTTGTTCCCCTAGTTTCTTAGCCTATATCCTCTGTCTGCTTTTTTAATTTCCTTTTTTTTTCCCCCAATACACTGACTACTTATTGTGAAGAAAGAATAAACTTTAAGAAACATCTATTCTAGGGAAAAATAATTTTTGTAAACCTAATAACTACTGCAATGTGTTTTGCCTATTTTGAAACTAAAAGCTGTTCTTTCATCTTTTTATCTTATCAGCAAGTCTGATCAGTAACTGTTTTGCATTTTCTTCTATTGGAGAGGACAACATTTTCTGTATAAATTACTGGATGTTTGAAAACATTAAGATATTTAAAAGTGGTATTACTGTAACAACTAAAGCTGCTCAACAGGGAAAGGAGAAAACTGAAGTGTATGATTTGTTCCTGCTTGGCTGGTCAGTACATCATGGGATAAAGAGCTGCAATTTTGTGTGACAGGCAGACCTTGTGAGCTGTTGTCCTGGAAGCTGTGGACTCACTACTGATGTTCAGTATTGACTCATAACTGTGTAGTCATGACTTCACAGAGCCTCAAAAATTCCCCATTAGCTTTTCACTTCCTTTTTTCTTTGAAGGCAGTAAAGAGTCTTTGACAGGATATCTGTCACTCATCCTATCAAAGGAAATGAAAATGAGAAACATGGTATGTATACGAAATTGTTTTCTGGGTGATAATGGTGATTTAGAAAGTATCCATAACCCTTTATACCTGGAGGCCGGATTTGTAGGTCATTAGCAGAAACTAACTTCCAAGTTGCTGACATCTAATTCATCAGGATCCTATGCACACTGCTGGGTGGAGAGTGAACTATTTTCTGCTCATTAAATTAACCAAGTAATATCAAGACTCTTGGTACTGTAGAACACATTAGACTTAAATTATGTGGCATGACTTCCTAATTTATGCAGCAGACCTGCTACAGAATTACATGGTAATGTAAATTCCTTCCAAAATAATTCAGTAGCCTTTAGTTTAATGAAATAATTTTGAAAATTGAACAGTAAAATGAGACTATAAAACTGCATATTATTATTTGCATAATAGCAGAAAGCATAAGGACTGTGGGAAGAAGGACAATCTTTTGAAACAACTTGCTAGCTGGCAATTTAAGACATATGGTGACAGCAAGACAAAATGAGATGAAGCCAGCAGAGTTTGATTAGCTGGATGACACCAAGTGCTTGAAAGGAGTCTAGCACAGGAGATTGCCTAAAAGGGGCAAGAGTTCCCTGCACCTTATCCCATATGCAGGAAACACCCTAAAATACTCAGCAGCTGTTCGGCATGAATGGCTGCACTGAGCTGGCAATTCTCTTTCTACAGAAGAGCAAGAAACACAAAAATGCAAAAATAGAGAATACAGCAGGGAACTTGTCACTTTAGACGGAATTAAAACGTTAGTAGTTTTATGATGTAATTAGACTCTTGTGTCTTACTAGGAAAAAAAACCAAACTAGGTCACTGTGCAAATAGCCTCAAAAATTACATTGTATATATAACACTGAACTAAAATTAAGATCCTAGTTTAGAGATTCATTCAATGCTGCTGTAACAGAAATTTGAATCAGAGCCATATTTAATGTCTCATGGCAGGATTCTGGGATAAAAATATTTAATTTACCCATAATTTTTAAAAATCATGCTCTATTTAGACATCTCTCACATCAAATTCATTTATTTTAAGAATGTAGTTCTAGATTGTTTGCAATTACAGGGAGGGAAAAATAGAATTGCAGGAGTATTGTTTTTCAAAAAACTGTGATGCATAAATTTGATATTGTGTGTTAGTAGAAATAATGTTGTCAGTAAATATTCATAATAAATGCAAATTTTTTGCAAAATGTAAAATAAAAACTACAGTTTGGTTACTTTTATTCTGTGTCAAGTTTTTTTTTTTTCAGAAATTCTTTTTTTTCTTATTTCTAAACCTATCCTAGGATAAATACTTACAATGAATATTTGTAGAGACTAGATTTCACTGACATAATTACCAAGTTTAATCAGAAACTCAAAATAATTTTTATTCAAAATAAAATTGACTCAAAGCACAGTGTAAGGTGTACTTATTATTGATAGAGATAGGAAAAAAGAATGGAAAGAGCAAATAAACCTTTAAAATAGATGGTACAATTCAGTAAATTAGTAAGTAGAATCTTTAAGCAGATAGTGGATAGCATGAGAAAAGTTTCAGTTATTAAACTACCCTAATGACAAAGCTGTCTCCTCAGCAGAGCACACAAATAAAATTTTGAAAGATGTATGTTATCACTGTTTTCTCTCACTATTTCCAAAAATCTCAGTTAAACCCACACTGCTTTACTCCACTTTAAAATCCATTTAGACTAGATTTCCTTTTATAACAGGAAGCCCCAGGCCATCTATAAATAAAACAAGCATCTAAAAATCTGCTAATGCAGCACTGCCCCAGTGCATACTTTTACATACAACATTATTAAGTGGAAAGAAAATGCTATTGAGGTTATGAAATACTGCCTTACTTTATATAAAAAACTGGCACAACAGTTAACTCCAGCAGATCTTCAGTTTGCACTGGCAGATGCCTGATACTCTTTCAGAAGCCTGACAAAGGGTTGCTGACACTGTGCCTAGCCCAGGGGAGCTGTACCCCTTCATGTTCCCATGTAACATCTCCTTAAAAAATAGATCATATATTTGCTCTAGATGTGTGTTTAAACTGTAAGGAAGCTAAGCAGCCTTGCAAATTCCAGGTAAGCATTGCTGTTCCAACATTGAGCTTTAATTCAAGGGAATAAGAGTCAGGGCTCCTAGCAAAAAGTAGTAGAGGTAAGAATATTGAAGGATCCAAAATGTGTGAAACACAGAAGTTTTAAATAAAATGTGCATTTATTTACAAATCTGGTCGTTGCTTTCCCTTTCTCACCTCAGTAAAGTCCTAGTAGATAAAACAGTGGTATTTTTCCTTCACTCCTATTGTGTCAAAATTATTCTAAACGTAAGAGAGAAAAAACTAAATATTTTTTGGAATACTTCATTATAATTAACAGCTGGTGCCATCCTCAACAAAAGATAATAGCCACATTTATAACAATGTCAGCATTCATTGAAGCACACTGTCTGAAATGGGGAAAAGATTCAAATAATCTGTTTTTTTTTCTGAAAGGGGGGCAACTCAAACTATGAACATACAAATTACATTTGCCTAGTTAGTACCTACATTTGCTCTTAAAGCACTTATAAATACCAATATTTGTTCATATTATGTCAATCTGCTGTGTTTTGATTACTTACAGGATCAGGCTGAACAAATAAACAAGAATTCCAGCTGACTATTTCAAAAGGATAGATGCCTAGAATAATTTCTAATAAGGCTAAATACGGTGGTCATCAAGTTTCCAAGATTCAACAGCTTGCATTTGGAAAAGAGGGCATGGTGTGCTTTCAAATATAAGCAAGTAATGCCTTCCTTTTTGTTTTGTGAAAAAAGATATTATAATGAGGTTTCATTATTTCATTTAGGTTACTATAAATAACTGTATCTATAAATATTTCATCTTTGTCAGGATTTGATTGAAGAATAGGAAATGACAATAAAATATGTCAACTGGGGAAATATGTCTAATAGCAGATTAGAAGGCAATTCCAGCCTCCATGTGATATGGCAGTTAAAGTAACTGCCCTTCTCCTTTTTGGAAAAGAAGCTTACCCTACAAATCTACAAGTCTGCAGCAAATTCCTAATTGTGGAGGAGGGGGCTGGTGGATGGCAGGAAAGAATCTGCAGCTCCCTGTCAAAGTTTCAGTGGCCAATGACATCCTCTTCCAAAGAAAATAAGGTCAGGAGTATGCGCAAAGGCAAGTTAGTGGAAGTATCAGTTCTTTTTTTTTTTCTTACAGACCTTGCAATCTCCAGTTGATGCTGTTTGCAACTCTGTTCTAAGTGGATGCTTAGAGTTAGGGAGTTACAATATTAAAAATGTGTTTCAAAAGAATATGACTGTATAAGCTGTTCACCAAACTCTGCTAATAAAAGAGTTCCTGTCCGTTCTTCTTCCCCAGTCCATTACTTAACAGCAGTGGTGACAGCTGTTCGCAACCATTGTCTCTGGTGATTAATTTCAGCTCATCTTGATTTTGAGAGATATTCAGGCTTCTTGTTCACATATACTTGACTAAGAGTTCCTGCTGATTTTTAATAAACTTCTTAAAAATCAGAAAGGCCAAAAGATTATTACCTTCCTTCCTTGGAAAGTATGCTATTTGAAGTCCCATCCAGCTGAAGCTTCTGAAAACAGCCTTGCAGGGAAGGTGATGTATGTATTGATTAGACATTAGTGATGGCTATTAGATGTTCTGAGCAACACTGTCCTTGAAATGTCAAAATATCAAAAATATCATTGGTGTCATGATAATCTCCAAGGCAACATCAAAATTCCCATTTTTATAAAGAGAATCAATGAAGACCGAGGAAACTACAGGCTGGTCAGTTTCACCTCTGTGTCTGGCAAAATCATGGGGCAGATTCTCCTGGAAAGCATGCTAAGGCACATGGAGAGCAAGGAGATGATTGGTGACAGCCAACATAACTTCACTAAGGGCGTATCATGCCTGACCAATTTGGTGGCCTTCTATGACAAAATTACAGCTTTGGTGGACAAGGGACGAGCAACTGATATCACCTACCCGGACTTGTGCAAAGCATTTGATACTGTGATGTCCTTGTCTCTAAACTGGAAAGACATGGATTAGATGGATGGACCACTTGGTGGATGAAGAATGGGCTGGATGGCTGCACTCAAAGTGCATCAAGTCAATGGCTTGATATCCAAGTGGAGACTGGTGATGAGTGACATTCCTCAGGGGTTGGTATGGGGTAGAGTGCACTCTCAGCAAGTTTGCCAATTAAATCAAGATGTGTGGTGCATTTGACATTCTGGAGGGAAGGGATACCATCCAGAGGGTCCTTGAGAGGCCTATGAAAACCTCATGAAGTTCAAGGTCCTGCATATGCGTTGGGGCAATCCCAAGCACAAATACAGGCTGGGCAGAGAATGGATGAAGAGCAACCCTGAGGAGAAGGACTTGGAGGTGCTGGTGGACAAGAAGATCAGCATGAGCCAGCAATGTGTGCTTGCAGCCCAGAAAGCCAACTGCATCCTGAGCTGCATCAAAAGAACTGTGGCCAGCAGGTCAAGGGAGGTGATTCTCCCCCTCTACCCCGCTCTCGTGAGACTCCACCTGGAGTACTGCATCCAGCTCTGGAGTCTCCAACATAAGAAAGACACGGAGCTGTTGGAATGAGTCCAGAGGAGGGCCATGAAGATGATGAGAGGGCGGGAGCACCTCTCCTATGAGGACAGGCTGAGAGAATTGGGCGGTTCAGCCTGGAGAAGAGAAGGCTCCAGGGAGATGTTACTATGGCCCTCCAGTATCTTTAGGAAAGATGGGGAGAAACTCTTCAGCAGGGGTTGTTGCGAAAGGATGAGAGGTAGTGGTTTAAGATAGAGGGAGGTAGATTCAGATTAGGCATTAGGAAATTTTTTTTTTTTACAGTGAGGGTGGTGGAACACTGGGACAGGTTGCCCAGAGAGGTGGTAGATACCCGTGGAAACATTCAAGGCTGGGTTGGGCAGGGCTCTGAGCAACATGATATAGTTGGAGATGTCCCTGCTCCTCACAGGCGGTTGGACTAGATGACCTTTAAAGGTCTCTTCCAACCCAAACTGTTCTATGATTTTAAAATCTGTGTCTCAAAGCTGAGTGAAAGTCAGAGTTATGTCTTAATTTCTCCCTGCTCCAAGAGACAGTAGTACAAATAATGGCACTGGAGACTCTGGAGTAGCATTGTAGAAATTATGCTTCGTGGAGTAAGAGTTGTATTTTATGAATTGTATGAGGCTAGTGTGCATTTCATGTCTGATACAGGAAGCTAAAAATGCTTGTAGTCAATAATGATTTAGGGCCTATGTAATCATGCGGCTTGACCCACTTACTGATGCACCAGATACAATTATTGCTACTTAAAAAAAGGCAGTCATTAAAGAGTATAACTAAGTTTATAAGAGGATGAGGGAGGCTTTCTCCTCTTTGTAACACTAAATTCCACCATGGATATTTTGGCTTGAGTATCAAACACAACTTCATTTGTATAGTTTCTTTCTAAATGAAATGAATCTGTATTTTACAGCTGTATATATGTTAATATGTAAGGACTGAATTAAGCCAATAAGTTTTAGTTTATAGTTTACAGTAAGAGAAAAAATTCTGGATGACTAAAAGACAATTACCTGTTCCTCTCAACAAAAGACTATTTACTAAGGTAACACCATACCAACATGGAGTGATAAGTGAGAAGATCGATAATATGAGATACACCTATAGCTGTCAAAGTGGACACAAAAATCATGGGGGAGAAAGACATCTAAGAAAACAATTCAATTTCATCAAAGTAAATACCTTTTTCACCTAAAGACAGAGTTAATTAACAGAAGGATTAAGGGCCATTAAGCATAGCTAATTAGAACTGAATTAGAAGGTAGTATAATTGGACAGGTGCAAAATTTAGGTACTCTTTGGCTTTAAAAGAAAGTTAATATTTACCCTCTGTTCATTCAACTAAATTGACAGATAGGTTGAAAGCCAAAGTGTAGGGAACAAAACTGTCTGTGATCCATGGCAGTGAACACTGTTCATAGATTTTGCAAATGCACTTAGTGTATGTACTTCTCTGAAAAAGCCAGCTCTAAAAGTGGGTTGAGAACTGCTCCACAAAATTAAAATTTGAAGGAGGTAATTTAAATTATTTTGTGTGGAATCATAACTATGTTTCAGTCACATAGTTATGTCCCATTTGGTAAAGTTTGATAAAGCCTGAGCCATTGGTTTAGTAGATGAGAAAAATACAAGCCTTGAGCCTCCTCACTGGAAACAAATGGGAATTTAATAGAAACATAGATGAATTATTTTATATTTATTTGACACTTCTCCTGTTTTCTTAGAGCAACTGAACAACCCCTAGGGACTTTCTTTGGGGTTTTTTTTTTGGCTCAATATATTTTCACCTTACTCAAAGGAGGTAATACAGCTCTTGAATACCATCTTTCATAATTCCACCAACTGTGTCTTTCTCTTTGGTGTACTGTCATATAAGGAAAAATATTTTAAATGGAAATGTAAAAATATTATTTTATGGATTTCTTTTATTCTGTAAGGAAAGCACTATTGCCTAAGGAATTAAAATATGAAATACTTCAATATTAAAACCTTTAATAAGGGCACATTTTTGTTTTCGAATCTGCACTATGAACTTCTAGGAATTAAAATATGAGATAGTTCAATATTAAAACCTTTAATAAGAGCACATTTTTTATGATCTGCACTAGGAATATCATGTACTGAAGAGGCAAAATTGATCCAAAGCAGAATCAATGAAAGAGTTGTTAATATTTCATTGGGTGCTGTCTAATTCTTTTGAGTTTTTCTAGATTCCAGTTGTAGGAATTTGTTCATAATACTAAACAATAAGAACCATTTGTCACAAACTCCTTGATTTGGACAATACTGATGGCACACTGCTGAATTTTGGGAGTAGTAGGATAGGTAGATATTTGGATTTTTTTTTTGTTAATAACTTCGATCTGAAAGGCAATTTTTGATTAAATAAGTATTTTGAACTAGTAAAAAATATGCTCTCCTTCTACTCTAATCCAAATACTTTTGGGGTTTTTTTGCTTTGCTGATTCATCAACAGTTATGAGAGTTTAGTTTTTCTTATCATGGAAGATAATGTTTTTTAAAATTTCTAAGACTTTTTTTTAGGTTTTCTGTGATCACACTTGGTTAAGGCTTATCCATTTATGTTTATTATGTTGGAATGACACACCTACTATATATTAGACATATTTTACTGGCAGTAGAAAAAAACTATCTTAAATTATTTGTCCCATTTAGGGGTTTAATAGTAGCTGAAAGTAGTTAGGTTGCAAAATACAATTTGAAAGCTGTTAAACTAATTAAGCAACTAAATGGCTCTATAATAAACAGAAGATCTTGAAAACTACCTTCATTACTTCCAATAGGCATCGATGTGATGGGACATACCTGAAGATATGCCTGCCAGGAGACAGGTTTTGTCACCAGGGTGGACTGCAAACTCAGAAGTGTTCTTATGAACACCCTCAAAGCCTTCCAGGTCACTCCTTTTTAATCTTCAGTGGAGCCCAGGCTTAGATGTTGTTTAGATTGCCTAGAAATTACTTATGCTTTTTTTTTTTTTTTAAATGTTTCTTGTAAGCCTATTATATTTAAACTAGGGCCAAGGAGAAGCAACAAAAGCATGTCTAAGTTTCCCTTATTTTCTCGCTGTAGGAAAGGATTAAGTATACACATAATCAGTTTTTTTTTCTGTGTGCGTGATTCTTCAGTCCAAATAGCTTGCATGAACTCAATAGGACTACAGTTCACTTGTACTCTGAATAATCAGAAAATATTCTGTGTTGAAAGGTGTAGCTGAATAAATTAATCTAAGTTCCCTTCCATTTTTGTGATTGTTTGCTATCTTCAAAAATGTAATTGCTTAATTTGCATATTAATATAAAGGTATAGATGGATGCTATCCTCCACCTCATTGTGATTGTCAAGCCTTGGGATATGCGTACCAGTATATTGTGGAAATAAATGAATTAATGCCTTGAAGTCTTTTTCTAATCTGCATATAAAAATAGTCAGGAGCTGTTCACTCCCAGTGTTTCTTGTGTTCATCTATAATGAATATGGAGACTCTATTAAGAACTAAAGCCTCTTTTTAAAAATAAATAAGTATGATAAATTATCGTTCTAAGGACCAGCAATACAAAGTTGTCAGTCACCTCTTAACATTTAACAGTTTTTGAAGATATTTTAAAACTTCTTTGTACCAACATTCTGCAATAAATTTAGTCATTATGTTAATCTCATCAATTTAGCAAGATCAGTAGATCTATTAACTATGATTGGTATGCCTGGAAATTTTTCTAGTGGCATTAAAACACAGTGTGATAAGTAGCGTCTGTAATTTTCATTCAACTGTCAGATGAATCAGGTGGAATATACTACAAATTGTTCTTTCTTAAGTCATTGACATTTTTGCTTTAGTAAAGCTAGTTTAATCTGATCTGACTGGGCAGATGTTTCCACCCCTGCAGATTCTGTAGGAGTCAATGGAGCTTCAAACAATTTTATAGTCATTTGATACAACACTGGTATTACTGCATAAAGTGTATGCTGCAGAGGCTGCTGTCTTATCTGGAATATTAAAACAAGTGAATAAAAAATACCAGAACATGACTGGTAAAAAGACAGAAATTCTTAGTCTCCTTTCTTTTAGCAATACCAATTTGTTGATAACTTAAAATTATAAATCTTTCCTGATTTCTTAAATAAAACAATTCCCATTTTGGGATGGCTTTTTAACTTCTGTGCCAAAATTGAGCACAGTGTTGGCATAAAATGAAGGCATAATTCGTATTTTCTTTTCATTGATACTGTTGACAAAATTATTGAATTTGTCCATTGTTATGTTGTTAAACCTTTGGAAAATTTGGCTGGATAAAGTAAAAACACTCAAATGTTCTCCATTTTGAGGAGTTGTGGGGGGAAGGGAGGAGTGAAGGGCAGGAAGGAGAAAGTACCTCAGGTAAATTCATAGTTTGTAAATGTAAGTCTCTACTTTTGCAATAAGGCTAAAAAAACACACTAGCAATTATAATATTCTTTGCCTACATTTTGAAAAAATATATAATGAAAAAAGATTAAAATATGTCTGCAATGCTATTAATTAATAAATACATTTTAAAAGCTTTTATCTGGAGAGCCCGCGTGAGTATGTAAGTATAGATTTCCCCCTAAATAACAGATGCACAAGAAAACTTTGTTGCTGGAGAAAGCTTGGAAAGTTAATACATTCATTGACATGTTTATGTAGCTAATGTCTCCTACTATTAAGAATTTGGACCTAAATGTAAATTCCATCAGAGTGTAATGATTTTCTGCAGACCATGGTATAAACACACAGGTTAAACTCTATATTCTGTTTAAGCTATATGTTGCCATGCAGAAAATACAAATTTGTTAAATACACTCTTATAGTAAGGGCACTTCATTTTAAATTTTACAATTCACAGAAACAGTTTTGAAACATTTTTCACAACTCTAGTAATATAATTTGAAACAACATCTTGATATATCTTTCATTGTTCTTTCTAAGGGAATATATTTTACCTAAATAATATTATTTTTTCACCAAAATTCCAATATGTGGAAAATCAGCCAGAAATATCCTCAACTTTTATCCCTGTCTTCATTGCCATGAGAAATCCTTAGGAGTTGTAGCTGGTAGAGAAGATGTCTGATAAACTTTTGTTTCGTAGTCAAATCTCATTGCTGGAAATTATGTAAAGATTACTATGTAATGTCCTAGGTACCACTCATGAGTGTCTTTCACACAGCCACAGAGACACTAGGTTCATTGCCATATATCTTTCAATGTATTACTTCAATTTAGAGGGACTTAAAAGTCACAAAAACGTAGGAAGATGCCATCAAGTACTGAGAGTGTTTCAGGAGAAAAAATATCACTTTGATAACCTGGTTTGCCACGTTAGCTTTCATATCTGAAACAGAGTCTTGCAATGTATTAAAATCGGCTGCTTCAGAGATTCCTTGTCCGTTTTCTCATGACTTTGTCAATCTGCTTTTAAGGAGCTAGGACAGCTTTGAGAACTTCATTACAGAATACTTCATTTGAGCCCTGTGCTTAATCTTTCTTGAAACTCCAGTAGAAGCAGTGTATTCCCAGGTAATGGTGGGAGCAGATTAGAAGACAGGAAAATCAGTACATTTTTGGTATAGCAATATGTGATATCAGTGCCTCCTGCCAGTCAGGTTAATGAATGCCATAACAATACAAACTTAAAACTTAGAAATATATTTTATTTTCCATAGATGGAGAAAGAGGGCAGCCAGACCCTGTTAACACTCAAATCAGGGGAGGAAAGAAACCAGAAGGTCTTTTTTCTTTAATTAAGGAGAACCCTATAGTTACTCTCAGACGTTCAGTTCCCCTGGATGCTACTCCTAGCCTGACCTCTCCCCCTTATTTCTAAACTGAAAGTCTTTAAAATATTTGAACTCAAAATCGGGCCCTCTTGGAATAATTTCCATCACCTGCAAATATTATTTTAGCAAACAGATCCATCTCTCCCTCCAGGTCCTTAAGCATACAAATGCTCTCTTAAACTAGTGTGCAGAGTCCAATTCTTGATGTGCTTTTTGTTTAGCTAAAAATTCTGTGTAGTGAGTATTGCAGTCTCTAGACCTTGATAATCCCTTTAGGAATCTGTTAATCCTTTCTAGTATCACCAACCTTACTTTCTTCATTTCTCAATGATACTTTGTGATGACAACAGTAACACAATTTGAACCTTAATATGGATGTCCTCTGAATAACTAGCTACTGGAAACTGACCTTTGAATACCGACATTCCTATAGTGTATGTCTGAATATATATGTACATATTATTTATTATGCATCTATATTTATATTTGTACACCTACATATACATACACTACACACACACACACACACACTATAGTGAGCACAACAAGAATACATGATTCTCCATTATTCAGCACTTGTAAGAGTGCTTCTTAATTGTAGTGTGGTTCTGCAGTAGAAGAAAAACTTTGACAAACCAAAGCAACTGCAGCATAGCACCAACAAAATTATTTGAGGGCTGGAACATATAATAAATGAGAGTAGGCTGAGGGTGCTGGGTGTGATCAGACTGAAGAAGAGTGGGTTGAAGGCAAATCTTTTTGCATGTTTTGACTTTTCCAATAGTGGTTATGACGAAAAGGGCCCTGCCCCTCCTAGGAGATGCCCTGCACAAGGCTAGAGATGAGAGGCATGACATAAGATATTCTGCTTAAGTAAGGAATAAAAATCTCACCATAAAGGTACTTAAGCACTATCTTAGGTTGCCCTGATAGAGCTTGAGGAGATTCTCCAAACTTAACAGGAGCAACCTCATCTAACTTTGAAGGTAATGCTACTTCAAGCCATGTGACTTGCAAAAGCCCTTTCCAATTTAATTATTCAGTTATTCTGCAATTTGAAATGTTAAACAAAATTCAACATTGAAGAATAGTCATGATATTAGGTAACTAAATGGAATTGCTGTAAATAAGAGTGTTACGTCACAAGGTATGAAAAGTTACTTTCAAAAATAAGATTAAGACAATCATTCAAGCAGTGTGTTTTTATCCCTTTACACAGGGCAATATATTTTTCATTTTAATTGGTTATTAATGCTCATAGATAATTTCTGGATCTACCAAGGTCTGTTTTAACTTTAGCAAAGGTTTCTATTATCAACAGTGTAAACTGGTATTTTGTTTCATTGTCAAAATAATTAGATGGATTTCAGAGAGATCTTTAGGTACCGTGTTCAAAATAGTATTAGATCACTTGGAATTTTGGTCATATTTCACACTTGAATTTTTACTGAATTTCTGGAATGTGAGTAAATGATTTTACAGTTGAATCTTGAAAGCTGTGATATACATTACAAAAATCTCAAATCTGAAGTTGAGCCCAAGTGATGTTTGCCTTATCTGAAAGAGATTTTTTTTTTTTTTTTGTTTGTACTGTACACCGTACCTGATTCGTTATACTGATTTAGACTAACGAAGAAACTCTTGTCTGGCAGGTCAATATAATAGTAATGTAGACATTTTTATGAAGGTCTGTAAATATAGAAATAGCTAAAGTAAATGCAAATAGCCAAAAAAGCAAGGTTGGTGCTGGCAAACTGTTTTAACAATTCAGGGTGCCCAATCTAATCAGATCATTGGGATTCTAGGAAAAATATATTAGAGAAATTAGTATAATCATGAGATGACTACAGATAATCATAAACAATTTAATATAAAACCTCTGCAGTGTGCTAAATAAGGCAATATAGAAAGCTTTGTGATGAATGTGAGGAGTTATACCAAGCTGCGTAAATCTGGATCCTTGCACTCCATAGTATTATGTATTCAGAGGAAAAGTGGGTAGATCTGCGTGGACCTGACCTTAGGCAGCTGAGCTTGACCTGTGGGACCAAGCATGCTAAATCTATATCTAAATCTTATAGCTTCATATATAATTAAGTCTGTCCGTATGGTAACTGATATGCTATTCCCTTCCCTGTTTTGTCTTCACAAAATGTTGCTGACAGGTCTTTCTGATGATCTTTTAAAAGCTGAAGTGATCCAATCTATGCAAAGTAATTTAAATAATAAACCTGAGCTGGGGCAAAAGAAACTAGTCTGCAAACTTGGACTCAGCAAGGACTTGACTTTTGAAACTGCTGTACGAATCTGTTTAAGGCACTTTGTAAAGTACATTTCTTGAAGTTTGTGAGCTCCAGCTCCAGCTGCCCTACAGCTGAATGTTTTTTAGAAAGGAAAATACACTTTGTGGCATATGGGATTACATACTATCTCCTGGAAAGTCTAGTAGGCATCTGCTAGTTTCCTTTCAAGTTTGCTAGAAGCAAATGTGTGGAAAATAATATTGGAGGAGCCTCGTCATTAACCCAGACCACACTGCAGCATCCTGCACCTCAAGATGGCAAAGCCAGAGTAGAAGCATTGAGTGTGTTCACATTCATGGTGTTCCCTGATGTTAGTTGGCCTTTGTAGCTTTCAGACTGCTTTTTAATATGTTCCTTACCTATGCTGGCAGCTGTGGACCCCAGGCAGAGGGATTATGCTGGCCGTGCTCTCAGTCACTGCTCCAGAGCAGTGATAGCATGCCAGGAGCTCTTTTTGTACTGATCTAATCACATCCTGTGGTTCCTCTGTACAGAGAGGAATTTTCTCCTGGCTGTTTCTACTCTGCCTTTAGAGTAACATTTTAGCACTTTAAATGTCTCCTTTATGTTGTGCTCATCACTGAATAATCTTTTGCAAATTCTGAATAATGAATCACATAACCTATGCTAAAATAGATTACAACCAGAGACAGAACAACCATTAAGGCAATGTAAACTCTGCTGGTGGGTTATCCTATTTTGTACTGACCAAAATCTTGAAATTATTTTCATAGTTAGTTAGTAGATATGAGTATCTCTGACTATTTCTTCAGAAAGAAAGAACAGCTAGAAGGATCTGAGAACTAGAGGTGAAGACAGGAAGTTACAGTTCATTCTAAATCCAGAGGCTTTTACACTATGTTGCTGAAGAGCATGTATGCTTTTAAAGAGGTAGGTGGATTCGAGAATATTGTCTTACCTGTCTCTTCAAAGCACTTTCTCTCTTCTTGTCAGAACAAGTTGTCACTGGTTATTTATCTGGGAGTGATTTGTTCTTTTTGGAAGCGGTGGGGGGTGTGTGTGGGGGAAAGGAGAATTGGGGAGGTTCTGACTTGAAACTGAACCAGCTGTGCTGCATGTAGAAGTTCATTTTCCACAGAATTTATGTCATGTTAATAGAGGTCATATGAGTGTCAACAAAAAGCTGGATACATGTTTGGGTAATACTGTTATGTTCTTGCTGCTGAAGCCAAATGATGAGTGTGCTTGTCTTTCTATGTGGACTTGCGTGGACGCTGAAGATAATAACTGGATGGTGTATATCCTACAGCTGCTATATTTTTTATTAAATAAGAGATTGCAAATAGTACTAGGCCATCTACTATTGCAGTAGATTGCTGTATGAAAAGAAAACTACTCAGCTCTGAAAACTGGAAAGCATTCCGAATGTTTTTTCGGTTTTGTGGGTGGTGTTCGAGTAGTGGTACCCAAGTTGTGGCCATGGTAGGGTGGTCCTTAGCTGTTTATAGAATCATTTTGCATTAAAAAAAAATGAAATAAAGGTATATGTTGGTCTCTAAAAGTGGAGAATTTTTTCTCAATTATTTGGAAGGCATTGTTCTAAATAACAACAGCCTAGGCAGGAAGTTCTTTTGTGGAAGTTATTAATTGAAGATTATGAAAAATAACTCAAAGGAAAAAAAATGGTCATCTTTGTTTTTATAATTTTGTTTTGACCAGTTACCAATCTAAAAATCCTAAGTTATCTAAAACAACTGAGTAAAATAACTATTTCCATTGTTCGCTAAAGTCTTAGGTAATATATTTTTCCATGGCAAAACATTACCAACTTTTCAATGCCCTATGTCCAGGTATACACATTGAAATAGAGATTCCAGTTTAGTTATAGAGATTCAGGACGTTCAGGCCTGTAAGTTTTCACTAATTACTTAGCTGCTAGCTATTGCATCTAAATCTCAACTTTAACAATTTTTTTTTAGATTTTGTGAAATTACAATATTACCTTGCATAGACACCTCTGTATGAAATTAAAAGATTGGTGATTTTTTTCCTATTCTCCTTACTCATTTTCATTCCTGTTCCCTCTGATTTCAGATTTCCAGGGAACAGAACAGAATAAACTCTAGGTTCATATCCAAATCAATAGTTTTATGGATGAGCTAATAAGACGTTTTGGTAGAAACCCAGAGAGCTGGTTTGATGGGATGACAGAACGGCAGGATAGAATGGGTGGGATAAGATGACAGAATGCCATAGAATCATAAATCATAGAACTACAGAATGTTTTGGGTTGGAAGGGATCTTTGGAAATTATCTAGTTCAAAACTCCTGCCTTGGGCAGGGAGCCCTTCCACTACATCAGATTGTTCAAAGCCTCATCCAACCTGACCTTGAATTCTTTCAATTGTACAATCTAAACCTACCTCTTTTAAGTTTAAAACTGTTGCCCTTTGTCCTGTCACTATGGGCCCTCATAAAAAGTCTTTCTCTATGTTTCTTATAGGCCCTTTTTTATATAGTGAAAGGCCAGAACAAAATCTTCCCAGAGTCTTCTCTTCTCCAGGCTGAACAACATACTCTGTGTGACTAGAACATGTGAGTTAGGAGTCCTTTCAAAGTTGATCCCATGCTGAAAATGTTTTTCTCTATTAGTGTTGTCTTGGTTCCATTTCATGTTGGCGCTACCATTTAGGAATAAAAAACCTGAAAACTTTTTTTCAGAAATGTGCTTTCCTTCTTTAAGTATTTCTACCAGAGTAAATGTTCTTGTAACAGGAAAATGATGCTATGCTATAATCATATCTGTTCTGCAACATTGGTAAGTGCATAAGATTCTTAGGAATTTTAAGTTTATGTTTGACTTTTGTTACTCAAGTTTTTCAGCAAATAGAAATGAGTTAAAAAGGTAGAATTCATAATTATAAAAAAGTTTGAGTCTGTTATGTTAACATATGCTTGCAGATATTTTCAGAATATTTTTTTCCCTTTTTTATGTGAGTATTCTTTGAGTACTTGATCTTATTTAAAAAGAACAAAATTTAACCTCCAGATTTCTCCAGTACGTCAACAGGTATTTTCCCAACAGTATATATTCACAAAGAGATGCTTCTTTTGTATTGCTAACTAGTGTTTTCTTTTTTTTTTATGGAGATAACAATTACTTGAAGAATGAACCTAGCTAGTTCTTCACTGGTATTGTTTCCTCTTTACTGCTTCTTGGTGGTTCTAACTTCCCAAGCTCAGGAATATAGTCTAAATTATTTCCCAACTCTACTTTTGTAAATCTCTTCTCCACAAATTATTTTTATCTATTTGACATTCCTGTAAAAGAGAGGGCAGATCAATCCCTGAAACATGTATCACTTCTAATTTGTTTCTCTAGATCAGCTGTGCTATCCAACCACCAAGCTTGGTATTGATACTTACTAGCATTTTGTACATTTCAGCATTTTTTTTTTTTTATTAAGCATGTATTTGTTTCTTTAGTGACATCCTGCATAATATAAATACTACTCTACTAACATTTTGAAGTGCATGATAATGAAGTAATTTCACAATTTAGGATGTGTTTTATGGAGATGGAGTGATATGCACAAAGAACATTCAAGTAGGGGTTTTTTTTTCTTTTTTTTTTCTTTCTATCTTTCTTTCTTTTTTTTTTTTTTTCTAATTTGTCCTCCTTCATGCACTCCTGACCCCTACATTTACTTGATGTAGGGACTTCTGTCTTCTATATAACCCAGTGCATATGTACATATATACAATGCAGTCCAATCTTTAATTATAACATCCTACAAGTACTATAATTCAATTACTAACAATAAGTAATGTACTGTAAATCTGTGCATGAAATAAATATGAACATTTAATCCAGCATAAGAAGACACTGCTATTTCTGATGATACACAGAAAACCAGAAGTAATTCAAAGAACCATCTTCAAACAGAGGTTTTGTTCACATAGTTCCCATTCATACTATCTGACAAGATCCTCCTTGTAGCTCCAGCTCAGGAAAGATGCACTACATAATACATGAATAATTCCTTCTTTTACCATAGACCATCATCTAAGATAAAAGTCTTGCCATTTGGAAAAGACATATAAGTAGGGCAAAGTCCTCAGCTGGATCACCGGTCATAGGAGTGTAAGTTTGACAGTTGTTATTCATGCATTGGTTGCAGTCAGTTTCTGAATAAAAGGTCCTGCTATGCTTGACCTGCATGTCCCTTTCCCTTTAATAACACAAAGCCACAATTTCTTTTACACAGCACTTTCTCATTTCCTATTTGGAAGCTTAGGTTATATGAAAAAGGCAGCCTTTGATAAATTGCTCAGTCCTGTGTTCTCCTCTCAGATGACCTTTAATCAGTTCTTGACTTTTTTTTTTTTTTCTGTGAACTACATCCCCCTTAGGAAGGAGGTCTTTTTTACTCTTTTTTGGGGATACTGTTATCAGGGGCTGCACCACCACTTTTGAACATTTATTGATTTCTTTTCTTTGGAAAAAAAAAAGGTATTTAACTGCCTTCAAGCCTTTTAATGCCCTTAAGTATGTGTTAGAGGGAAGAGTTTATAGAACTAAAAGTAACATCGACAACTTATTCAATTGAAATGTGGAGTTCAATGCATGAAGCAAAATTTGTCAGAAATGAAAGTATGAATATATGCTTCTATTGCCAAAAGCCCAGAGTCATTATATGACTCTCTAACATACGTGATGAACACAAATTTATGTACACCTATTGAACAAAAAATCTGAAAATTTGCATTAGCTGTGGACAGAATTGTTAATGTCAAATAGGCTGCCAATGCTTGTGAAACCAAATAAAGTCCTCTCTCATACAATTCTGTTCCTTTTTGCTTAAATGGAACACCAGAATCTAGTGAACTTAGGTTTTGTATCCTTATATGTTGGCTTCATTGTCTGCTTACCATGCTTGAGACCGTACTTCAAGTTTTTATTTTTGTTTTTGGCAAGATCACCAGCTATTTTCCCCTCACTAGTTTCCCATCTCAGATTAAACAATTGATGGTGACCCATAAAGTTGCAGAATATTCCTCAAAGCATGGTAATAAAACAAGTCAGCACTGTCTCATAAATTGATTTAAAAAAAATAAACACTGGAATTTGTCTGTTGCTGAACACTCACATTTCCTTGTCACAAAGACTGGAAAAGTGTCTGACTTGCCATAGTCTTATTTTGGTTTAATACCTGTACAATTTTTCTCGGCTAGAACTGTTTTGGCACTGAGATAAGATCAAGAAAAGATCCAGATCTGTAAATCCATTTGCCAGCTAAAAATTATCTACTTTGCCTAACCTCCCTATAAACTCTTTCCCTGTCCTCAGGATGGAGAATTGATTTATGAAGTTGTGTAGTGTTTTTATGTAGTGCCCATCTATAAAGACCCAACAATGTTTTCACCTTTTCATGTTACTCAGCTAGGAGAAAAGGGAAGAAGCTGATTTTAAAATCAGGTTATCCTTCCTTAGTGGAGTTATTCTGGTGCAAAACTGCTGTAAAAGATTCACAAACCAGACTGAATCTTTTTAGTATCTTGTAGGTCATCAGCAATGTTACTGAATATTATGGTTTTATTTAGAGGGCTTTGCTGGCTGGAAACTTTTTGTAATATGGTGGCACAACTGTAGGAATCTCATACATATGTTCAAGTCTCACTAGAGACACAGTAGCTGTAGAAAAGTTGTAGGAAAAGCAATTACAGTTGCTGATAGTGGAAAATTATCCTGTATTATCAAGTTATTCCATAATATCATACTATCACCCATAAATAAATTTTAGCACAGGGAGAAGGGAGATAGCAAATTGAAAACATATGTCTAATGAAATAACAGATGCAAAGAATCATAGAATGGTTTGGGCTGGAAGGGCCCTTTAAAGGTCATCTATTCCAAAATCTCTGCAAGGAGCAGGGACATCTTCAACAAGATCCAGTTGCTCAGAGCCCCGTCCAACCAGGCCTTCAATGTTTCCAGGGATGGAGCACCTACACAGAATCACAGAATCATAGAACAGTTAATGTTAGAAGGGACCTTTAAAGGTCATCTAGTCCACCCCCCACTGCAAGAAGCAGGGACATCTTCAACTAGTTCAGGTTGCTCAGAGCCTCACCCAACCTGGCCTTGAATATTTCCAGGGATGGGGCATCAACCACCTGCCCACATCTCTGTGGGCAACCTGTTCCAGTGTTTTACCACCCTCATTGTAAAAAAAATCTTCCTTATATCTAGTCTGAGTCTACTCTCTTTTAGTTTAAAACCAGTACTCCTTATCCTATCACAATAGACCTACTAAAAAGTCTGTCCTCATCTTTCTTATAAACCCAATTTGAGTAGTGAAAGGCTGCAAGAATTTCTCCCCAGAGCCTTCTGTTCTCCAGGCTGAACAACCTCAACTCTGTTAGCCTTTCCTCACAGGAGAGGTGTTCCATCCCTCTGATCATTTTTGTGAGCCTCCTCTGAACTTGATCCGACAGGTCCATATCTTTCCTGTGCTGAGTACTCCAGAGCTTGATGCAGTACTGCAGCTGCAGCTGAGGTCTCACCAGAGCGGAGTAGAGGGCCAGAATTACTGCCCTTGACCTACTGACCGTGTTCCTTTTGATGCAGCCACCAATATTGCTGGCTTTCTGGGCCGTGAGCACACATTGCCAGCTCGTGTTCAGTTTTTCAATCACTAGTACCCTGAAGTCCTTGTCCATGTGGCTATTCTCAATCCCCTCATCCGCCAGCCTCTATTGATATCAGAGGTTGCCTCAATCCAGCTGCAGGACCACTTGTCAAGCTGGTCCAGGTCCCTCTGAATGGCATCCCATCCCTCAGGTATACAATGAAGGACTTGAGTCCTTCCAAAGTACAACACCAAAAGTCTCCCGTGTGATTCCTGTAGTTAAGAATCTTACAACACATCTTAAAAGTAGAATAGTATCAGGTAGAAGAGAAATGAGACAAAGAAAGGAAGAGAAATTAAATTACTGACTTCTAACACCCACATCAGAGCCCATATCAGTGTCTGGAAAGAGTTAAGTGAAATTAGTTACTCTTTCTATAGTTAAGGTATGATTGGGGTTCGTAGCATCTCAAGTCTCTGTAGCTGTCCAGAGATGGAGACAATCGGTCACATTGAGCATAGGTTTAATTCAATCCACTAGAATAACATGTAGCAAATGAGAAGTCAAAAGGAAGACCATTGTAAACTGAGATTACACTTTGCAAAAATAATGAGAATGATTTGCCATAGAAAAAGGAAATAAATGTAAGACATGAACTGTGACAAAACACTTAATTTTTGAGGACTACAAATTAAATGCAGGAGATGTGGAAGGGGCATGTGCCTTCAAATATAAGGAAGAACAGACTACTTGATGAAGATCACACAAACAAAAACTGAATATACGGTTATTGTTATAATAATTTACATTTTGAATTATCATCTTGATGCAGATATGAAGCCTCAGGAGTGAGAGAATAAAAAATAATTCAAACAGCAATTATTGTAAAGCATGGTCAGAATCTGGAATAGCACAGAAGACCTGGTAAGATGGCAGCATTCTACAAAGAAAATTAGCAACCACAAGTTTGTGTTTGAGTGCAAAAAAAGACTCCTTCAAGTTAAAAATAGACATTACTGAAGAATGAAGAGAGTAATTTAATGCATAATTTAATGATGGGATAATAAAACAAATAAACATATTCTAGAGAGATGTTGTTGAAAACATGAACTGTGAAGCAACTTAGAAGGAAACAGAATGTTGCCAGTCTTCCCACCAAATTCTGAAATTTTAGTCTCAGTCTTTTATAAAGTAACCTTATTGATGAGACACTGTTAAAAAAAAAAATCAAATTAATAATATAGGCAAACCCAGTTTTGAAAAAAAAAAATCTATTCTAATGCAGGAATGATGGTCACAGCAACATCTTTCCTTAATATGTCCTACAGAATTCTAGTTTTGATTTTCAGGGTAACCTTCAGACACTTAAGTCCTGACCAAGTACTAAATTTTCCTTTGTAATTTATAAGTGTCTCTTCCTCACTGTCTTCGTCAGACCTTTTGAATCTGTTTGTGTTCAGAGGAGAAAGATGGGGAGAGGCTGTTCAGTAGGGCCTGTTGTGATAGGGCAAAGGGTAATGGTTTTAAAATAGAGGGAGGTAGATTTAGATTGGATATTAGGAAAAAAAATTTCACAATGCGAGTTGTAGAACATTGGAACAGGTTGCCCAGAGAGGTGGTGGATGCCCCATCCCTGGAAACATTCATGGCCAGGCTGGATGAGGCTCTGAGCAACCTGATCTAGTCGGGGATGTCCCTGCTCCTTGCAGGGGGCTTGGACTAGATGACCTTTGAAGGTCCCTTCCAACTCTAACCATTCTATGATTCTATGATTCTATGATTTCCAAAATGCTTCAGTAATTTAAAATTTCTCTCTGTGACTACTATAAGATAATAGAATGATAGATAAAGTTTCTTGGGTTTTCTGAACTGTGTAGTAGTGAGAGTTGTTCAGCCTTAGGCAAATTACTAATCCTTTTTGAAGTTTCGTTCATCTACATGTAAAATACGCCTAATAAAATATCCAGAAGTTGCAAGTATGAGATTTAAGCTAGACAAATAGCTTATAGCAGTAGCACTAAATTTGGCATAATTAATTGAATTGCAGTGAAACTAATCCTACTGGCAGCAGTAAAATTATTCAATCACGTAAGTTTTATTCAGTTGCTAGTCATCTAAATGCTCTAACTGAAGTAAATACAATGCCCCGTCTTTCTCCCCAGTGTAGGGCAGTAACAGCAGCAGTAAGTATATTTTTGCTGCTGTTGATTCTTACAGAGCACTTAAGCAAAGGGAGAGTAACATTTACAAATTCTGATGAAACCGAAGTGTTCTTTAGGTGGCTAGTGAATTACTATTGAAACAGACATAGTCTTAATTTCAGCCTACTGAAAAGACACAAAGACGTAATCAGAGGAAACAATTTTATGAAAGTGATTGGAAAATAGAAACATGATAGCACATAGAAGATAGTTTAGAGAAAATCAAGTAGTGTGTTCCTGAAAAAAACCAAATGCATGACAGCTTTTTGTTTAAACAATCAGTTCTGTTTGTACTTTTCTATTATTACAAATTCAAAGTTCCTTGGAATTTTAAGCTTCCTACTGGCAAAGAGGAAATCCATAATTATTGTGGCATTTATAAGCGCTATTAAACTTAGTAAAGCTAATAATGACATGAACAAGGAAACAAGGCAAAACCTTCTCATCAGTCAATACGATTCTGCTTACTTTTCAAAAAGTAACAATTTGACAGTTAGGAGCTTAGCTTTGCTATTTGAGAGCCCATTGAGAACAACTCCTAAACTGTTTTATGTAAAAAAATCTTGAAATAGTTCTGATAAATTATAAAGCAATTAAATATCTTAGTTAACAATAACTTAATTAGATAACTTAAAGGTAAAAAAAGATGCTAAACAAAACTGACCGTGGTGGAATTGCATTCATAAGAAAATTACTGGATCTGACTTTCAAGGTCCTTGCACATTTCTGATTTGTCTACATTCTGCAAATTCTAAACTATTGTTACAGACTTCTATAGATGCATTTATATTTTTCTGTTACCAAGATACAGCTACCAAGTTATGAAACAGATGTGCTACTGTAGACACACCTCTGCAGAAGAAAAACAACAGCTCTTTACTTAAGATTTTAAGATTTTCCCAAACACTCATAGCAAAAAAGAAAACAATAAACACATGGATGATTAACACAACTGTGAAAGTCTCTGACATGATACAGTCATTGAGCCATAAAACCACTGGACATACTGTCTAATTAAAAGAACCATAACAAAAATCTCATGCACCAATATTTGTGATCACATATAACTAGAATTACTAGATGCAGCTCTAGACAAAACATTAGACACTTAGAAAAAAACCACAACCTTATCAAGTTAGAGAATTTTTAAGTTTTTCTGTCTATGGCATACAACTACTAAGTTCCCTTTAATCCTCCAAACCTTTTTAATTCTAGTACTGAAACATTCCCAAGCTTTGTAAGTTCTAACTGTGATCTGGAATTTCCCCCATGTGATAATATCTAGCTGTTTGCAACACTGAAGCAGTAAGATAACTTTGTGTTTCTGTGCTGGCACTTAAATTGTACTGACATAGAATACAGCGTTTAGAAATACTAGAATCACAGAATGATTTGGGTTGGGAGGGACCTTCAAAGACCATCTAGTCCAACCCCCCTTGCCACATCTTTCACTATATCAGGTTGTTCAAATCTCCGTCGAACTTGACTTTGAAAACTTCCAACATTTCCAAATATCTTGGGTATATTCTTCAATCCATTTTAAATTTTCCGTTTTGTTCCATTTAAACTGCAAAATCTATTTTCTCCAATTACATTGGAGTGAGGAAAAGAAAAGAGTTCCCATAGTAGAATATAGGATATTTATAGCATTGGAAGATTTCTCAGGCAAGAAAGAGTAGGAAGGAAATTCCTAGAAAAAGAAATTGGAAGGGGGCTGATGTTTGGAAGATATTAGATACTTCAGGGCTTTTCTAATTATCTCAAATTTTAATTATATCTAATTAAGCTTAATAAAGAAACGGTATGGTTGTGATAGCTGTTTTTATTGAACATGCAGCTTTATAAAAAATATTTAAAAACTCCGTCTTTCCTGGGACAAAGAACTATATGTACCAGAGAAATATGCTGACAAAGTAAGGAGGAGGGGTGGATTTTGGAAGCCATATTAGACATTATTCAACTTTGTATGACTTAATGTTTCTAAATAAATATTATAAAGTTTTAAGTTATTCTAAAAATTTCTACTTAATTCTAAAAATCTAGCTTTGGTTCTTTAGCCTAGTGCTCAAATTAATCACATTTGATATAGGAAATTCCCTCTTTACATTCCTTACCCTAATTGAGCACTGTAGGCACATGATCTTGGTCTTCTCCAACAATTCCTGACCGTGCTTAGTTACTGATTTGTGACTAGTTACTGATTTGTGACTAGGTCCCGTCAGATGTGCCTGAAACAATTCAACCCTTTTTGCCCTACGTAAAAACACATCACCTTGGCCCTGACAAAAAATATCACTAGCACTTGAAAGACTAGTAATAGCTTTGCTGAGACTACCTTTGAAAATTTCTTATATTCAGACAGTTTATAATTTATAGAATTATAGAGTCATAAAATACTTAGAGTTGGAACGGACTTTTAAAGGTCATTTAGTCCAACCCCCCTGCAAGGAGCAGGGACATCTTCAACTAGATCAGGTTGCTCAGAGCCCCAGCCAACCTGGCCATGAATGTTTCCAGGGATGGGGCATCTACCACCTCTCTGGGCAACCTGTTCCAGTATTTCACCACTCTCATTGTAAAAAATTTCTTCCTTATACCTGGTCTCATTCTATCCTCCCTATTGCTTACTACCATGTCCATGCACCAGGACATATTTCTGAAAGCTCTGTTCTCCGTCTCCTTGTAAAATGATTTTATTTTGCATTTTAATGATTTTCTTTAAAAATTGGTCACATAAGATATATGTAGAACTTTATTCAGAAGAGCCCAGGAAAGCAAACTTTTTATTATTAAATTTTTCAGTGGCCTCCTGTATACATACAAAAGACAAAGACTTTGGATCTAGTGGTCAAAGGAAGGAGAATGCCTTTGAATTTTCCAGGGAGCTAGCACATAGCCTTCCAGACAGAAACTTGGCTCCCTTTAGTAAAGCTGAGTGTAGGTATTATGAAGTCTCTTTGTCCATTTTGAGGTCAAAAAAGTATCAGTCTTTCTACATGGCACTGTCATGGGTATTTGACAGAAATAAATTAATTTATACACACTAGATCTACCGTTGTCACAACATTAGCTAAAGTAACAAAATTTCTATTACTTCTCATTTGTGAAGACCAGCCAATGCAAGTAATAAAAATCTGAGAATAAGTCCACATAAGTTTAATGATCTCATACACAAAAAATATTTTTCCTTCTTTATGTAAGGGAAAATAAATGCATATAAATAGAATGGTGCAGAAAGAAAAATAGGTTTAAAGAAATAAAGGAAGATAGTCATAAGAAGTAATAAGGTTTTGCTGCTGTATCTTTAGGATGGCTAAATTGACACAAATCCATTGATATGCAGAAGAAAAGTACAGCATATAAACAACAAGGTCATCTTGTGATATTTTGGGTCATCATGGAGTTGCAGCTGGGTTTGAAAGCCTGGCAGATGCTTAAAGTTGCTTTATACTTTATTAGTTGTTTTTTTTTTTTACCTGATTCCTGCAGGCTTGTTTGAACAACAGCAGATCCTTTTGAATCTTCTAACCTAATAAAGCATCATCATAGTATCTTTGGATTGCATTGAAACATTCTTCATTTGTTCCAGACATTTCAGGTTTTCTGAGATTCTGTGGGAAACATAGGCGATTGCCAGTTGAGATACATAAAGCTTACGGTTGCATTATCAGATTGATACACCGTAGATTTTTGGTTTTAAAAAAGAACCAGATTTTATATTTTCATACTAGACTTCAATTTTTATTATCTTGTAATTCTGAAGTACACAATTTTGGTGTAAATAAGTAACTGCTGAATTGTTCCTTTGAAATTCTGGAGTTACTCTGAGGAAACTCTCACTTACTATCCTTCAACTAATAATTGCTATTTCATTTGTGTAGATTCTTTTCTATACTCCCTTGATGACATGAAATGTAGTATTTGATTTGTTGCAAACACATCATTTAATCAACTTTTAAATTTCAGTCAAGTAATTGGAAGCACTTTGCTGGTAAGAAAGGAAAGAGTAATAGTTTTCCCTGCTGACATACTTTTGCTTTATTTTAATTTGTTACAAGTTGTCCTTATCTAATTCTGAACAAAGCTAATAATATCTGAAAGTGAATGTTAAATGTAGCCAACAGTTTATGGACAGTTTCCATATTTTGCAGGAATTAACTTTTTTTGGTCCTTTTAATCTGCTTTCCTTTCCAGTATGAAGAGGAAAGAGAACCTGTAGAATGATTAAGCATGATTTGTACTTCTTTTAACAAATTAAAACAAAGTGTAGATCACTGCAATATGTCCACATTAATTAAGTATTCTGGAGATGTGTATTTGACAAGCAGATATTATTTGTGTTTACAGTATGTCATTTGAATGCAAAATTAATATCCCTATGCAAGAAAACTCCATATTTTCTAAAAGACACATTTAAGCTTGTTGGCTTTGTGCCGTAGTTGTTGATAGGATACTTTTTATTCTCTTGTCTTTAGTAGCATGCTGTTGTGGTTTTGTTTAGTGAGGGGGGCCTTAAGGTGGAAGCTTCTGTAGGAAACTGCTGGAAGTTGCTCCCCTTTGTTCAGTGGTCTCGTCCGGGCCCTAGGGTGGACCCGCTGCTGGCCAAGGCCAGGCCAATTGGTAGCAGAATGTTCTGTGATAACACCTCTGTGATAACGTATTTAAGAAGGGGAAAACAGAAAAAAAAGAAGAAGAGAAGATGTGATGAAGCTGAGCAAGGGCAGAGGCCCAGAGGGGGAGGCGCAGGCCTCGGGGCCTTGCAGACCTCACTCTCTGGCCTCTTACCAAGCGGCCGACTGGGCCCAACTCAGCCCGGCCTGGCTGCAAGAAGTGGAGAGGAGATGAGATGGATGATGTGAAGAGACTCTGAGAGGCGTCTGCCAGCCTGTTGTGAAGAACTTTTCTTGTGAGAGAAACGGCTGCAGACGCCAAGTGAAGAAAGAGAGGGAGGACTAATGTGAACCAAGTTTCCCCTGCAGCCTGTGGTGACAACCGTGATGGAGCAGGTTGTCCCCCTGCAGCCCGTGGAAGCCCACCGAGGAGCAGAGTTCCACCTGCAGTCCATGGAGGACCCTATGGTGGGGCAGGTGGATGCCTGAAAGCGGCTGGCCTGTGGAGAGCCCTCTGGGGCAGCCGTTCTAGAGAGGCTACACTCCATGGAAGAGATGACCAACGCCAGAGCAGTTTAATGAAGGACTGTGGCGTATGGGTGGGACCCCACAACAGAGCAGGGGAGGAATGTGAGGAGTTCTTCCCAAAACTATGAAGCAGCGGCGTAAAACAACGCATGATGAACTGACCGCAACCCCCACTTCCTCTTCCCCCCTGTGCCACTCACGGGGGAAGGTAGTAGAGATAATGTTAAGCTTGGGAGGAGGCAATGGTGGGGGGAGGTTATCTCATTCTCTGTCTCATTATCCTGCTAGTTTTAGAAATAAATGAATAGTTTTCCCAAAGTCGAGTCTGTTTTGGTAGCTTTAAGGATTTCTCCTGTCCTTATCTCAAACCTTGAGCTGTTTTTCTTACATTATTTCCCCCTGTTCTCTCGGAGGGTGGGGGGAGTGAGAGAGAGACTGCGTAGTCTGGTCCCAATCGGGGCTGAACTACTACACATGCACTTTCAGCACTTAGACTTTCACTTGTACGTTATAATTACCTTCATACTATCACTTGGATTCTGATCCCCCCATAGAATGATTTTTTACACTGATTTACTTGCTAGTGTGATCAGAAAAGAGATAATAATGATCAGTGAAAAAATCCAACCCTTAAAGTAATTTAATCTCCAGCCCTTAACAGTGGCTGAAGTCCTTAGTCCTTAACACAGCAAAAAGACGCTGACACAATTATCTTCCCATATAATTTACAACAAGCAAGTGTGCAATATGTAAACAGATGGATTTCTAGAGGTTCAGACTGGAGCAGATAATCTGGATTTCAGGGAACTTGTTAGCAGTTAGACTGTTAGCAGTCAAATGCTATTGAGACGATCTAAGCAGCCGTGAGATAATAACATTCTGCTAGGCTGGAAATATTATGCAGATCTCACTGGCAGCTAAGCCTGACCTAGTGAGGGGGCTCTTTGGAGTGTGATGTGGGCACATCTTTCCTGTGTTTTTTTCAGCAGCTGTTTTTGCTCTTTTGAAAACTTGAAGGTAGGAAAATAGAAGGCTAGAGCTTTCTGAGTGTGGGTCTAAATAGACCTCACATAGTTGTGATTGAAGACAAAATAAAAAAATCAAGATCTATATTTACGTACCTAAATGAATGAGCAAGAGTTGTGCAAGTCACATATGAAGGGACTAAATGGTAATTATTTCTTGAAGATGTCCTTTCCAGAAAGTTATAAAGTTTTTGTAATATGACTATTGAGTTGTAGCAACTACAAATGTACAGAAATATGTGCAGGCCTTACATGTTGTATAATCCATTCGATATACTGATGTAATCAGTAAGGTAAGTGACGTAATGTATTAAGCACTTAAATTACTGCATATTATACCATCAACATCTTTTCAGTAAATCCACTGCATTGACATTCTATTTTTCATGAAGTTATTAGCACAAAAGTCACTGTATTTCGAAGAGAAAACACAAAGAACAATCCCTTCTAGAAAGATTAATCATATCTAAAATAGCACTGTTTTCAATATCACAGTGCTTTAAGTAAAAAAAAAATTGAAAAATTCAAAGTTAAGAGCTGAAAGCTTGTAGAGAAAAAGCATTAACTTAGAAAATAATTATAATCTGTTTCTTGCCATGGTCTAAATTTAAGTATCTCTCATGAAAACTTGCCTTTCACTTAATGAGAACATATTTATTCAGAACTTCTATATTTTTAACATTTGAATAATTTAGTTAATAAAAGACACTTCCTAAGTCTAGTACCTTTTCCTCTCAGGGTAATCCTACTGATATCAGTGGGATCAACTGATTTATTTGTTACTTTATAATATTGATCATAATTAGATATTTTAATTTTGCCAGTACCAAAGACTAAATATCTCTAGCCATGAGAAATGTAACGTTTTGTTTATAGCAGTTTTGAGAGAGTGAACACAGACACAGAATTTAGGAAACAATCTGCATGAGAGAGTAACTTTAAAGCCTCCAAAGCAAATATTAGCATAGTGTCAAGGGGGAAAAGTCTCAAATGGTGAAACAGCACTTGGGAAACCAAACAAGAAAAGAAGAGAACAAAAAGGAGAACTTGTTTAAATACTGTGCAACTATGCTAAAACAAATACAAATAGAAATATAACATATATATTAATGCAATTAAAGTTTACTAAATATAATCTCCTGCAAGATTATTACCTCTGACATCTCTGTATTTGTTCATCTTTCTAAATTAAAGACAGACACTCACTTTGTTGTAATGAACGTTTTCTATTTTCAATGTTTTTAGTATAGGTACTAACACTGAATAGACTTTCAACATTCTGTGCAACATGTAGTCTGTCACATTTGGTGTACTTTCAGATACATTGGAACAGAGTGCTATAGGAAATGCATCACTAAATTAACCCTTTGACAACTAGTATTTAGTAGGTGGTAATACTAGGTGGACAAAGGAGATTTCTTGGCCAAAAAAAAAAAAAAAAAAAAGGCAAGTATTGAAGATATTGATGATGGCAAAAGTCACACAAGCTGATTATGAATGAGAACCAGTGTGCAACAAGGCCTTGGCTTTCATTTGGCAAAAATGTCTGGTGGCAGTAAACAGAAATACTGCCAAGATCTACTGCAGTTATGTAATTGACAGCCCTTCAGATTGTACCTATTAAAATCTTTCTGTAATCAATTAACATTTCTGTAGACCACCAGATTAGCCATGTTGGCACAAGCTCTCATTCTGATGATTAATATTAAAGAAAGCATGTCTTTACTTTTCCTCCTTGATTTTATTTTCCTTCTTTTTCAGGTCAGCCTGCCTTTTTCTTCTGTTTCATAAACATACGACAGTCTAATTTATAATTATTATGGTCTGCTGTTAGTCCGTATCCTGTTAATGACTCAGTGCCCAAGGAGTGTAATGGTCTCTATCTTTTCAGAGCTACTTTAAAACATCTACAGCATACTCAACAACTTTCATACTTCCAGTGTTGAACAGCAACTTCAGTGTTGAAAGCCCTTCTTTGCATCATCAAACTGTAAAATATGATAAAAGGAATCCTTTTACAATCTATTCTAATTAGCTATATATTTACTGGGCTTTATATTGAACACTAACTAGAAATTTTTCTATGCTTTTTAAAAGACTGTAAAGCAATTCTAACTTCCCACAGAGTAATATTTTTTACTTGTATAGAGATAGTGAATTCTTTTACTTTTTATGTTCTTGTCCGCTGTCAGGATCAATCACTGAAGTAATGCTTTTTTGAATATCTTAGGTTTTCTCTTCCATTTAAGTTATGTAAATTACACAGAGAACTCATGACATTTTTTACTATCTACGGATTTAATAGGCTAGTCTTAAGTTATTGCATGGCTACACAAAAAATCTCAATGCTGCACTAGTTAGTACCTTTATTGCAAAAAAAACCCCAACGTAACAAAGATGCAACAAAAGATGAAAAAAAAAGTAATAAAGAGGCCTGGGAAAAGAAAACAGTACATATAGAGAACTATATGGCCCTTAATGTCAATAAGCTATCAACAAGATTTTGTTTCAATTACTAATACAATCTATTTTTTAACTTCAGTTTAGAAGCCTTAAATTGGTAATTTAATCTTAATCTTAAAGAGAAAAACATAATGATTCATTCTTCCTTCCTAGGAGAATATCTGAGATTCTCTGGCTAACTGGCATAGTTAATGTGGTTACAGATGTGTGTGTACTGGAAAGAGGAAATACTCAGCTCCATGTACTTAAAGAAAATAATAAAAGCAAGGAGGAAAGATGATAGGATTTCCAATGCCTGTTGAACTTGTGAATTTCACTGGAAGTTCTAGTATTTATTTGAACTTGCTCCTGATAATGAACTGTTCACTATAGGTAGAAGACTGGAATTGAAAGGGATCTTTTTGGGGCTTTTGGTGCAGTATATATTCTATAGCATTTTTTTACATAATTACTTATGTGTGCACACATGGACGTATATGAACACAAAAGTAGAACTAGAGAAAATAATTGCTGACTGTAGTATAGAAGAATACTGTTTAAGCAAGATCCTTGATTCCATGGACACCATCGCATTACCAAAACCAATCAGAACTATCCAGCTGGAAACAACCACTTTTTACTAATTGAAAGAGTGAAAAAATTCCATTTAATTCAAACTACAACTATGCTTGGTTCTTGGGTCAGACGATTTCCTGAAAATATTCTCACAGTGCCAGGCTGATGATTACTTAGTATTTCTTTAAGCCCTTCCAGATGCAAATGTGAAAGAAGTAGATAACATACTTTCATTAAGCTTCTGATAGTTCTCACCTTCACTTACAGTCCTCTTCTGTCTGAGGAAGAAGCTGTGTTATCCCTAACAGCAATTGTATCTTGAAATGAGTGACAGGACAAAAACAGTCCTCAAGAGCCTGAGTTTTCAATGAATTTTTAAAAAAACCTAAATCACAAAACCCTGAGAAAATTAGCATCTATAGCAAATTTCAAAATATGGTAAAATCTTAATAAAGCATTTAGTTCTAAGCAAGTATTTTTATCATACATAGTAGGAAAAAAAAATGTATTTATGGGAAATGTTCCCCTAATCATTAATTTAGAAGCACATTACATTCAGTAGAAAGTTCACTATAGAATTTGGTAAATCTTTTTTCAGATGCTAAGAATCAGGAAAACCAGGATTCCATTGCCTCTTGAGAAAAATGACTTAATGACATTTTGATTCTTCAAGATCACTCTAGAGTCCAATGAATGAAACAAAGGTTTTTCTGTGGAGAGACAAGAATTTTTTGAAAGCTTCCACATATGCTATAATGGATCATTTCCTGAAGTGTTTCTTCACTTTCTGTAAAAATAAGCAGAGAAACTTTATTTTTACAATGTGTCTTTGAATGATGGATCATGTGTAAGCATGAGAATTCACTGTCCAAACGTGAAAACTGAGGAGTTTCTGATAATTAGTCACAAATAAACAATCCAAATACGTGGAACAGAACTCACAGAAAATTAAAACTAACAGTAATTTCTATGGTGATATGAAAACAGCAAATGAAGAACTGAAATTAAGGACTTTTCCCCCTCACCCTCCTCCCATCTTTTTACAAGTGTAAAAACACAGGTGACGATTTATCAGTTTATGTTACTCAAGCATACTTTATGTAGCTGGACAGTCACGCAAATAATTGTGAACACTGGAACTTTTACAGAGTTTAGTGCCAATTAATATCCGTTCAATAATTTGCAATTTCAAATTTGGCTTGCTGTGTCTCTGCTAGTATGATTTTAAAAATTCTTTTATTTGAAATGTTATCATTAGTGATATTAACAGGAAAATGAGTAAACAGTTGAACATAATAATTTGTGACTAATTGTTCAAGTAAGTGTTACTCAACAGCCAAAAAGTTGATGTATGGGATGCATACAAATACAACTATAAACCATTTCCAAAGACAGAACAGGATTTTAAATTATCATAAACATTAACATAATTCCGTGGTTTGCTGTCATTAGTACATCTGAAAATTTTATTCTGTTTCACAGGTATTTTTCTTACCCTAAATAGCAAATATGCTCCCAAACATACAGAAATACTTTTTACTGTGACCACTTACAGGTGGTCTTTGATAGTGCTTTGATATCGTCAAATGAAAGATGGAAATGAAGTATAAAATATTTCTATTATTTCTTTATCTATTAAAATATGAGATTAAAGATGAGATAAATTAGCCTTGAGAAGTGTTGCCAAGAATTTCTAACTTGTGAAATCTGGAAAGCAAGTGTTACTGAGTAATACAATGTGCACAATTCATGACCATTGTGTAGTTTCCTGAGTTAATGCCTAGAGCATTCTTGCAGATATAAGCAAGCTCAATCACGAAGTTCTAATCCACAAGACAAAAAAAACCAGATTGTACTTTTGTACTATGTATAATGAGACAGATGCCCTTTGATTTTTTGGTGTAGGTAAGAGAGGAAACAGAATACATAAATAATTTATTTGATTTAAAATTATGCAGATATAACAGATTTAACTATTCGTACTTTTAAAATTCAAATGGAAATGATTTTTATAAAGTAAAATGGAAAAGTATGTTGTTGTGGTAGTGTAGCGAGAGAAATGATGCCTAAGTTTCAGTCCTTATAAAATATCTCTCTTCATTGCTTTAATAGGCTTTAAGAGAAGAAAAAAAACCAAACAAACAACAAATTAAATAAAAAAAATTATCAAAAAGATTTATTTAAGAAACAAATGTAACATTTCGTGTTTTGACTCATCCAAATTTAATATCTTTTAGAGTATCATTTATCAGCTCTCAGCTGGGCTGTAATATCCCTTCTGCTTTTCATTCTTAACCTCATTGAATGTACTGGAAAACTACGGGTTGTAACTCTTTCAATTTCACCCTAAACCATTTTGAGTTCTCATGGACTCAGGTGAAACTGTTTATATCAGCATGTGTAATTGTCTGCTCCAAGTCAAACTTTGCTCCAGAATTATCATTCTGCTTGACCTGTCAGCCATCAGTCAACCTACAGATGTATAGTGCAGATTATGTGTTCACCTCACTTGGTTCTCTTGACTTCATCTACTCCCGATTTTCTTCAAAGACTATCTCATTCTTAACCCTGTGGGTATGTGCTAGGGTCATCATAGAATCATAGAATGGCTAGAGTTGGAAGGGACCTTCAAAGGTCATCTAGTCCAACCCCCCTGCAAGAAGCAGGGACGTCCCCAACTAGATCAGGTTGCTCAGAGCCTCATCCAGCCTGGCCTTGAATGTTTCCAGGGATGGGGCATCCACCACCTCTCTGGGCAACCTGTTCCAGTGCTCTACAACTCTCATTGTGAAAATTTTTTTCCTAATAGCCAGTCTAAATTTACCTCCCTCTAATTTAAACCCATTACCCCTTGTCCTATCACAAAGGGCCCTACTGAACATCCTCTCACCATGTTTCCTGTAGGCCCCCTTGAGGTACTGGAAGATGGCTATCAGGTCTCCCCAGAGCCTTCTCTTCTCCAGGCTGAACAGCCCCAACTCTCTTAGCCTGTCCTCATAGGACAGGTCCTCCAGCCCTCTGATCATCTTCGTGGCTCTCCTCTGGACCTTCTCCAACTGGTCCATGTCCTTCTTATGTTGGGGGCTCCAGAACTGGACGCAGTACTCCAGGTGGGGTCTCACCAGGGCAAAGTAGAGGGGGAGAATCACCTCCCTTGACCTGCTGGCCATGCTCCTCTTGATGCAGCCCAGGATGCGGTTGGCCTTCTGGGCCACAAGGGCGCATTGCCGGCTCATGTTGAGCTTCTCGTCCACCAGCACTCCCAAGTCCTTCTCCTCAGGGCTGGTCTTGATCCATTCTCCGCCCAGCCTGTATTTGTGCCTGGGATTTATAGCCCTGGCCAGATTCGATTCCGTCAGGGCTTTAGCCTTCCTCACCCAATCCCTGGCTGCTCGGACAGCCTCTTTGTAGTCCTCCCGGGCTACCTGTGTCTGCTTCCACTCTCTATAGTCTTCCTTCTTTACTTTCAGTTGGTCCAGGAGTTCCTTGCTGATCCACACTCGCCTCCTGGCCTTTTTGCCCTCCTTGTTCTTCATTGGGATGCACCTCTGCTGAGCTTGGAGGAGGTGCTCCTTAAATGTGGACCAACTTTCCTGGGCCCCCCTTCCCTCCACGGCCGCCTCCCATGCACTTTGCCCATGAGGTTCCAGAAGAGACTGAAGTCCTTACATTCCACTTAGTTTTGTGTAAGTATTTTACTGGCCTCTGTCCTTCAGGTCTTCTTTTATCTCCTGATATTTATTTTAGCTGTATTACCTCATCAGTAGCTACAAAACTACTGCCCACTACCGTGCAGGCTACCCTATTCAATATTAATTTACTGTAAAAAAAAGTCCTGTTTAAGAGAAACTATATCTTACAGTTTCAGGGATGTTTGTATGTTAAGATGATGGTAAACTTGACTAAAATGCTGTACTCAAAATATCGTATCTTTTGCATTGCAAAGTACTTAGGAAGGGGGACGAGATTTTTTTTGGATCTTTCAATTGGGTCTACAAAAATATTCCTTTTCTAGATGTTGCCAAAAGCAGAACAAGGCTTAAATAAATGAGAAATAGTATATTTGGAAATGTCACATAAAAGTAAGAAAGCACACACACAAAAAAATCCTACTAAAAATGCATCTATGAAGCCAATTTATAAAAAAAAAAAAAGCAGAATAGCAATGCTTCTGTTAAGGGAAAAACATCCAGGAAGCCACTGAGACAGTTTCTAATGAAATGCAAAGTCCAGAAGATATTCTAGAAGAAGAAGAAACATATACCCAAGAGGACAAGGTAGTCATGAAATGCTGTTTAGTGGCATTAAACTTCATTCAGATGCTTAACAGCATTATGCTGCAGAAAGGATTTACCACAGTATCCTCACTATTACTATCAAGATCAGAGCAGCATATTTTTTTGTTACAAACATGCATATTGGAAGAAACAATATTGATTAAATATTGCCAAATAAAAAATATTTCATAGCAAAACCTGTTTACTTTCATTAAAATTAATCACTGCAAATCTGGAAATGATTAATTGTGCTATAAAAACAAGACTTATTTCATGTAAGAAAGACTAGAAATAAAAGATTTTACAGGAAACAATATAAACAGAAGGATGATTTTATAAAAGCCTTATTTTTTTGTTTATGATCAAACAAAGAAATGTATCATATAGCTATACAATTTCTGGAGGGTTATTTCACCAAGGATGATCGAGTGCTTAAGTCAAGGCTGAAAGCTGATAACAGATGTTAAGGTAGTTCTGAGTGTACGAGCTTCACATGAAAGACATGATATCAAAACTGTTTACTCATTCAGTATTAGCAGATCACGAAAAAAAAACCCCACATTTGTCTGCCAGATAGAGAAATTGAATAATGTCTTCTGGACAAAACTTAGTTTTTTGAGCTACATGCAGAAAAATTTGCTGTCATAACACTTTTTGCCACTATTTATTATGAAGTCATTAACAGATATTTTTAAGTTTATTCACATATTACATAAAGTGGACCACTACTTACATTACGGAAAAGCTGACTAATGTGTGTTCTAGATTTGAGAAAATATCATTAGCTTCAAAGTAAGGCATTATACTGCCAAAAATCCTCATATGCATCCTACCTGAGACAAAATACTGGCATGATAGAGGAGCAATACTTGGAGAGGAATAGCATCATGGAAATTAAATTTCTGTTCAGTCTCCATTTTTTAGCTCACAATTTGAGAAGCCATTGACTACCAGAAAGACTACTAACCAGAGAATATTTGCTATATTGCTGTATAGCACTGATAAAAAGAAAGTATCAGAGAAGGTGATAGGTCTTTTCTTCAATGGATCTAGAAAGATAATGTCATGTACTTGAATTGTTACATGCAATAATCTGTTTTGCACTTGTGTCTCAGAAAGCCAAGATGCTCTGGATACTTGCAGATAACAGTATGTTAACTCATCTGCAATGCGGAAGTACTGATACTGTTAGTCTGTAAATTATGCAGACACTAGAGGTTCTCAACAGACCTTTGGATTTTAGCCAGCAGAGGAGGAATATTATGGAGACCATGCAGTATCATCTTGAGATGTACAAACTACATTTGTTTTGGTGAAGATGAACTGGGAGATTGTCGTAGTTCAGCCCCGATCCGGACCAGACTACGCAGTCTCTCTCTCACTCCCCCCACCCTCCGAGAGAATAGGGAGAGATAATTTAAGAAAAACGACTCGAGGTTTGAGATAAGGACAGGGAGAAATCCTTACCGTCACGGGCAAAAACAGACTCGACTTGGGGAAAACTATTCGTTTATTACTACAACTAGCAGGATAATGAGACAGAGAAACAAGATAACCTCCTCCACCCCTCCCACTTCCCAAGCTTAACATTATCTACCTTCCCCCCACCCCGAGCAGCACAGGGGGGAAGAGGGAATGGGGATTGTGGTCAGTCCATTATGCGTTGTTTTATGCCGCTGCTTCACAGTTGGGGGAAGAAACTCCTCACATCCCTCCCCTGCTCCAGTGTGGGGTCCCACACATACGCCACAGTTCTTCATTAAACTGCTCCGGCGTAGGTTATCTCTTCCATGGAGTGCAGTCTCTCCAGAACGGCTGTCCCAGCGGGCCCTCCACGGGCCACAGCCGCATTGAGGCATCCACCTCCTCCGGTGTGGAGTCTTTCATGGGCTTCAAGCTCCAAGTGGATCTCTGCTCCTCCGTTGACCTCCATGGGCTGCAGGGGACAACCTGCTCCACCATGGTCGTCACCACAGGCTGCAGGGGAATCTTGGCCAGGAGACACATTACTCCTCCCCCTCCTTCACTGACCTTGGTGTCTGCAGCTGTTTCTCTCACAAGAAAAGTTCATTCTTCACAACAGGCTGGCAGAAGCCTCTCAGGATCTCTTCACGGTATTCATCCCATCTCATCTCCTCTCCACCTCTTGCAGCTGGACTGGGCTGAGTTGGGCCCAGTCGGCCACCTGGCGAGAGGCCAGAGGGTGAGGCCTGCAAGGCCCCGGAGGCCTGTGCCTCCCCCTCTGGGCCTCTGCCCTTGCTCAGCTTCGTCACATCTTCTTTTCTCTTTTTTTTCTGTTTTCCCCTTCTTAAATACGTTATCGCAGAGGCGCTATCACGGGACATTCTGCTCCCAATCGGCTCAGCCTTGTCCAGCAGCGGGTCCGCCCTAGGCCCGGTCGAGTCCACTGAACAAAGGGGAGCGACTTCTACCAGTTTCCTACAGAAGCTACCACCTTAGGCCCCCCTCACTAAGCAAAACCACAACAGAAATGTACTCCAGCAGACTACCTAATGCAACACAGTCATCAGCAGATCAATGGGCCATGACACCAGACTGGAATATACTACAATGAAGGTGGTGGAACACTGGAATGGGTTGCCCAGAGAGGTGGTAGATGCCTCAACCCTGGAAACATTCAAGTTCGGGTTGGACAGGGGTCTGGTCTAGTTGGAGATGTACAAGTCTAGTTGGATGCTTCTTGCAGGGGGCTTGGACTAGATTACCTTTAAAGGTCCCTTCCAATCCTAACTCTTCTATGATTCTGTGATTCTATCACAATAGGCCTACTGAAGTGTTTCTCCCTGTCTTTCTTATGAGCCCCCTTTAGGTACTGAAAGACTGCTATAAGGCCTTCCCAGAGCCTTCTCTTCTCTAACCTGAAGAGCCCCAAATATCTCAGCCTGTCCCCGAAAGAGAGGTGCTCCAACCCTCTGATCATCTTCATGGCCCTCCTCTGGACCTGATATAAAACCCTCCAGAATATGTATGGGATAAACACTGGGTTCTCAGCACCAACTATCTTGCTCTGCAAGTCTCTTCTCACTAGAGCTCATGTAGATATAACCTGAAAAACTTTTCTACAGAACTTAGCTCAGACTTCTGATTTCATAACTGGAGTTTAGCTGTAGAAATCTTAGAGGAGTAATTTATTAGATTAGAGAGAATTTCTACTATGTTCACATGATAACTAAGTTCACAGTACTTCCTTACTTAGGATAGGAACCTGAATATGCTAGCAATGGTTGCAATGGCATCAATTCTATTTGGAACAATTCTTTATAGCTTTCTAGATCATTTTCGTTGATTCAATTTTGAAATTCTTACAATGTGGTAGAAGTTATAAAGGAATTAGTATAAATAGCAGAAGGATGGATAAACTGGGAGCATTTAGCTGTATTTTCAGAAATTGCACAAATTCATGTACCAGCTATACATGTAAAAAAAAAAAACCACAGTGCCAAAAAAAGTATAAAATTGACTTGCCATATCCTAGCAATCTGTATAGGATTATGTCCATATTCTACAGTTCACCTGCAGTGTAAAGCTACTGTCATGAATCAAAGAATAAAAAAATGGATAGATAACGGACATCGTAGCAATAAGTGCATCATCAGTGCTCAGAATAATCCTGGAATTTTTGAAGTTCAATTGTTTCACAATTGCCAATATAAGAAATGGATGTATGTTAGTAAAAGAGTGCACAGAAGTGTGTGAGCTAGATTCTTCTTCATTAACACTGAACTCTTACAATGTAGGCATCAAATCCAATCTAGTCATCTGAGATTTTCACTGTAATCAATGGAGAAAAGTATGCATTACTAGAGTGCAGTTCATCTCATCTTAAAGCAGATATCTGAAATAAAGTAGCCTAATTCTGTATGTACTAATTAGGATAAGACTGATCACACCCATTAAATGCCTGTTTATTGAAAAGGAAGGCTTAAGTGACCAGGTCAGATAAGAAGGTAAACTTTCAAAGTAAGTTGAATCTCATCCATAGTATTTTACAGGTGCCTTACAGTATATTTAACACATCTTCATAGTTACCACCTGCTAGAAGGGCAACAAAGCTGGTGAGGGGTCTGGAGCACAAGTCTTACGAGGAGTGGCTGAGAGAGTTGGGATTGTTTAGTCTGGAGAAGAGGAGACTCGGGGGAGATCTCATTGCACTCTATAGCTTCTTGAAGGCAGGTTGTGATGAGCAGGGGTTTGGCCTCTTCTCCCAGGCAACAAGCAGGACCCGAGGAAATGGCCACAAGTTGTACCAGAGGAGGTTTAGGTTGGACGTGAGGAAAAATTTTTTCTCCCAAAGAGTGGTCAGGCACTGGAATGGCCTGCCCAGGGAGGTGGTGGAGTCGCCGTCCCTGGCAGCGTTCAAGAGGCGGCTTGATGAGGAGCTACAAGATACGGTTTAGTAGCTGTGGCAGCAATGGTAGTGGGAAGACGGTTGGACTAGATGATCTTATAGGTCCCATCCAACCATGTGATTCTTTGATTCTATTCTCTACACTGGCAGTCACCTAAAGATTGCTCTAGCTAACTAAGATCTGTGCTACATATAGCTCCAAAAAGCATTCTAACAATTTACCGCCTGAGGTGCTACCAATAGATGGGGTTTTTTAAAAATATTTTTTTTTATGTCAGCTCATTGATAATGAAAGAAGGGATTTTATTGTTTGTATATTTCATCCTACTGATTGCATTGCAGGTGTTCAGTGTTCATTCGTATGTTCGTAGTTCCATAGTATGGTATGTATATGTGACACAGAGAAGTAGCCACTGATAAAGTGTACTTGAAAAGACTTTTATTATCTTATATTTTCAAATATCTGAGAAGCTGGAGATCTTGAAGCATTTTCATATGAGTCATGTTCAATCAATTTCTGCCTAAAGATGTCAAAAACCAGGATATAATCACTGATTTGATTTCAAAGAATAATATAGCAATTTCATACTCTTAGCTTATTTCTGTATGCTTTGATTTATGAAATTACTCTTTCTCTAGACTATCTTTGACTTCCAGCATCATGTTTGCAAAAATTATGAGAGTTCTTGCATGTCAAAACTTATTTTTAACTTAGCTTTTAAGCTGTTATAAGGTTATTTCCACTGACCGAAGTACATTTCGCACTAGAATATTCATAAGCATTGTAGTAAATGTCATGTTATTAAAATAATTAATTGAAGTGAACTCACAGAGACTCAAATAGATCTATTATTTCCAGAGAAAAAAAATAGATTGTTATCTTAAGTTTTCCCCTGCCTGTGTTTAGTTCTAGAAATTAGTCAGCTACTGAGCATTTTAATTAGTATGTGAAAATTTTATAAGTCAGGATATTTTCCTCAGCAACTCTAATGTCTTCAATCAAAATATCTATCAATTCACTGAATAATTAAAATCTGGAAGTCAAGACGTGTACCAAAATGTATACCATGTTGAACATAATTTCACAAAGGAAAACTAACTCCACTTTGGGAACATCTTGGCTGAAACTATAAAATCTGCATCAGTAATGGAGTGGAATGTGTAGTTCTGTGCAGATATATGTGCAAGGCTTCAGTTCAATATGTAATTAGTTAAATAGGGGAATAATATATTGTAGGTACACTTGCTCTTCAAGGTTTGCTTAATAAAAATGCAAGACTCTTTTAATTCCCTTATTTATGTATCAGATTTCTTCTTAGTTATTACTATGAGTTCTTCTTAGTTATTACTATTAGTTATTACTACTTAATTCTTACTATTATACTTGAAAGGAGAAAAAGCTGTTAAATAAGATGAATTAAGTTATCATTATTTTGGGATACTCTTTTTTTTTCTCTTATAATGAACTCTTAAAATAGTTTCTGTCTCTTGCTTAGGGAAAAGTTTGATACATGGAGAAATGGGTCTGTAGGGAATAAATAGTTGTTCCAGCTGTATTTTGTAACTCTATTTATGATTAATAGATACTGATTACAGAACTAAAGTCATTGTTGCTTCATGGACTTTTGGATGAAACCAGCATATGGATGCTATATACATGACAGCTTTGAAATGTATTTGTATTTTTTTTTTAAACTGAATTTTAGAAATACGGTGAAGGAAAGGAGGAGCAAACAGACAATTTAACTCTAAACTTGGGTGAAACCCAGGGTCAGTAGTAATTGAAGACAAAAAGTCAGTATGTCCTGGGATCTTCACATATCTTGTTATTACTTTAGCAGACATTAAAAACTCTCAGTTTAAATTTCATTATTTTGTGTAATAAGAAGAAGTCCTCAGATGATTCAGTCTGTGGGGCATGTTGAAGCCTTATCTTTCTTGGTTCAGCCTCTAGAAAATGTAATAAAGCTACCTGCTTATAAAGTGGCTATTTATTCATAAGCTGTATTATGCCAGTGCCAACATAATAGCTATCTTTGTAATACTATGTTTCTTTAATTCAGGAGGCCGTTTTACATAGAAGGAATAGGATTTAACAGCAATAATGATAACATTGTATATTTGTAGATCACGCTATCTGTAGAATTTAGAACATACTACAACTAAAATTCTTGTTAAGAGACTGTCACCTGCGGCATAAAAATCTCTATTCCAAAATACTTTAGAAGGATATGTATTTTTTTAAAGCTGTAAACCATTTTATTAAAATTAAAGATCGCATTTAACAAAAACTACAGAGTTGTAAAGTTAGTCTCAAAATGACCAACACCAGCTAAGTCTATTGGTAATGAAGACACTGGCCACACAGTCATTTTCTTTAGTTAAGGATTTAGATCTCAGGAATTTAAACTATGTGTAGACCATACTCATGGATCTGAGTGAAAAATCATACCAAAGTGAACCTTTAATCAGCTAGTTATTTTTCTCCTTTTCAAAATATCAGATGGGATATTATCACACCTCAGATTTTGTTACAAGTTATTTCCCTGCTGGAATTTCACTTCCTTGATCTCCTCTGTTAAATCTGCTGAAGTACTGTAACTTGATCCTCCACAGGACTTTTTGCAGGGACTTTTTACTGAATAAATTAGCTCCTTTTGCATAAGTGTATAGACAGCCAGAGTTTGCATTCCTCTGATTTTGCAGCTGCCATTTAGACTAATTGTATGCACTTTCGAAAAATATAAGTCCTTCCTTTTTCAAGGTGAGTTTTATACCCTCTGGAGACAGTATTTTTACAAAAGTCTCTAGGTGGACTTTTGGGGACAGGGCAGGGAGGGAGGAGACACTGAAAAGTTTTCCAGCAGTGGTAGTAAAAACTTTTACCTCCACATAACAACATAGTTTTAGAGCATGGCAAATGACTGCTTCTGACGCTCTCTGTGTCCTTTACTTTATGCATCTGCTACCTTGTGCTCACATATAAGGAACAGCATTTTTAAATAGTCTGTATGAACCTGTTGGCATCTGCTGCAGATTTCCAAAACACTGAGGAGGGGAGAAAAAAAAACACTATTCCAAAATTGAACTAAAGAGTTTTTAATTACTGTAAACCATCAATAATAATACTCAATTTTGATTACGCATATGCATCTAAATTAAAAAAAAAAATTAAAAGTAACTATTTTTGGTACTCCAGTGGTAATATCAATATGCAGAATACATTTTTATGTTTGCTTGTTTTTTTTTATTCCAGCTGGTCTAGACATGATTTAAGATCTCATATACTTTCCATCTAGGAAACAAAATGAAACTGATAGGCACACTATTTGTCTGAGGGATTGGTCTTTAATCAGGGCTTGGTTATTAAAAATCTATAAATTCAACTATTACTTTCTGATCCAGATTTAAAGTGAATTTTCAAAAATATAAAATAGAGTTACTTTTGATCATGGCTTTTGATTTGCCTTGTGTTTTAGCTATGGTTGGTCACAAAGCTTATGTTAAGTCATCCCCAAGACAGCATTAGTGTATAAGACGTAGACAATTATTTGTACAACCAACTTACTTGATTTGGGTATGATTCAGAGTACCCTTAGGAGCCTGACAGCTAGTCAAAAGAGCAAGCAAGCGTATAAAAACTAGTATTCACAACACTTAAATACCTAAGTCAAGTGCTGTAAACATGTTTATTTGTGGTTTTCTTATAGACTGGGATTCAGTTCTAATAAAGTCCTTATAGTAAGTGGAGGGCTGCTACAGTCTCTCTGTGAGCTGGTGACAGAAATACAATTCATAGAATCATAGAAATCATAGAATCATAGAATAGTTGGAAGGGACCTTTAAGGATCATCTAGTCCAACTCCCCTGCAAGGAGCCAGGACATCTCCAACCAGATCAGGTTGTTCAGAGCCTCGCTCAACATGGTATTCAATGTTTCCAGGGATAGGGCATCAACCATCAACCAGCTCTCTGGGTAACTTGTTCCAGTGTTCCACCATCCTCACTCTGCAAAATTTTTTCCTGATGTCTAGTCTAATCTACCTCCTATTTTAAAACCAGCATCCCTTGTCCTTTCACTCTCTGCTGAAGAGTATCTCCCCATCTTTCCTATAAGCCCCCTTTAGGTACTGGAAGACTGCTATAAGGTCTCCCTGAAGCCTCTTCTTCTCCAGGCATTTCCTTTCTTTAGCTTGAGTTTGAAACAGCATTTGGGCTGCCATTTCTCTTAGCAGTGGATTTCAGTGCATTGCTCCATTTCTACGCCATAAAAAAAAACTAGAAGGTACCATTCATTTCTTTTCAGGATCTGAAATTTCTCTGAAATTGCTAAATAAACATTTTGCCATAGAGATTAGGGTTCTACTCTATGTAGGTGGACAGCCTTCAACTCTTAAGTGAAATCGGTGGAAGCTAACAACTTTCACGATAAGGCTAAGAGTTGCTGAATGCCAGGTCCTGACTGAAACACTTTCAGCCCTGACTGTCTGTGATGCATGTCCTGAATAGCACCTCATCCGAAACAGCATTAAAAATCTTTAAATACTCTTTTCCTCTTTTTTTTTTGAAAACTATATCTTTTTTCCTTAATCTTTTTATTGATCTGTTTTTCTTTTAATGTGTTTTTTTTTTTTTTGTTTGGTTTTATTTTTTAATACAAAGCACTTGGAGACTTTTTTTTTTTTTTTTTTTTTAAAGGTGCTATAAATAATGAAGTTGTTAGAGAGCTGGTATAGACAGCTGAAATTTAAAAGTTCCGTAAAGGTTAGATGGCTTTAGCAGTCTCCTGTAATCTTCACATTGCAATCTTGAAGATCCCCTTAAATTTCTGCACAAGACTATTGTCTCTCAGACAGCTAAATTCATATCATTTTCCCTGCAGATGTCAGAGAAAGTCCTTTTTGACCCTTTAAAAAGTAGTAATTTTCTCGACTATTTCAAGTAACCAGTGTTATACTTAAGGCTGGGTATTTGTTGGTAAAGTCAAAGACAAATTCAGAAAATTTTACATGCATATTAAATATCCATAGCTGATATTTTTAAAAGTTTGAAATTAGGTTTCTGTCTGGATTCTGACAATAACAAACAAGTGGAAAATAAATTGTCTGTAACTCTAAGAGTTAATAAAAACTTCTGGAGTATATTGAAGGTGCAGAGAAAAACCTAAGTTAAGAGACAGTGCTGCAACTATATGATCATTGAACATATTTTTTTCAATTCCACTCCTATCATCCACTTCATAGAACCATTAAGTTTGGAAAAGACCTTTAAGATTTTTGAGTCCAACCATTAAGCTATCTCTGTGTCGTGGTTTAATTACAGTCAGCAACCAAGTACCACAGGGTTGCTCTATCACCCTCCACCTCCCCAGGAAGTGAGGAAGAGAACAGGGAGGAAAAGAAAACTTATGGATTGAGATAAAGACAGTTTGCTAGGATAGCAAAGGAAAAGATAATAATATATATATATATAATTACAATAATAATAATAATAGAAAAAACAATAGGAATAATAATAATAATTTTAAAAAACCACTGAATGATGCACAGTTTCTCACCACTCAATGACCTGACAACCAATACAGCCTGTCCCAAGCAACCATCACAGAACAAAAAAAAAACCCTTGTAAATGATCCCAGAGCGATTCCGAACAGGGAGAGAAAAGAAAACCAGCTCATAGTCCCACCCAAACTTAAGTACTGAGTGTGATGTTTATGGTATGGAATATTCTCTTTGGCCAGCTTGGGTCAACTGTTCTGGTCCTTCTCAACTTCCTGTACCTGCACCTTCCTGTACCTTAGTCTCTTTAGAAACAACTCCTAACACCACTGTATTTATCAACACTCTTCACATACGAAATCCAAAACACGCCACCTACTAAGAGGAAAATTAACTCCATCTCAGCCAAAACCAGGACACTGCCAAGTCCATCACTAAACTGTTTTCCTAAGTGGCACATCTACACATCTTACAAATACCTCCAGGGATGGTGATTCAGACACTTTCCTGGGCAGCCTGTTCCAATGCTTGGTAACTCTTTCAATGAAGAAATACTTCCTAATACGCAGTCTAAACTTGAGGCCATTTCCTTTTGTCCTATCACTTGTTACCTGGGAGAAGAGATCAACACCCACCTCGAAAGAGATAAGGTCTCCCCTGAGCCTCTTTTCTCCAAACTACACAACCCCAATTCCCTTAGCCACTCCTTACAGGACTTGTTCTCTAGACTCTGCACTAGCTTAATTGTTCTGCATTGGATGTGCTCTGGCACCTTAATGTTTTTCTTGTAGTGAGGGGCCCAAAACTGAACACAGCATTCAAAGTGTGGCCTCACCAGCACCAAACACAGGGACCATCACTTCCCTACTCCTTCTGGACACGCTATTTCTGGTACAAGCCAGGATGCTATTGGCCTTGTTGGCCATCTAGGCACACTGCTGGCCCATGTTCAGCCGGGTATCAACTAAACCCTCAGGTCCTTTTCTGAAGGGTGGCATTTCAGCCACCCTTGTAAAGTCATAGAATCATAGAATCGTTTGGGTGGAAGGGACCTTTAAAAGTCATCTAGTCCAACCACCTGCAAGAAGCAGGGACATCTCCAACCAGATCAGGTTGCTCAGAGCCCTGTCTGACCTGCCTTTGAATGTCTCCAGGGATGGGACATCTACCACCCATCTACCATCCTCCCCAAGCCTGTAATGTTGCATACGGTTGTTGTGACACAAGTGCAGGACCTGACACTTAGTCTTGTTGAACCTCATGCAATTGGCCTCAGCCCCTTGATCCAGCCTGCTCAAATGCCTCTGCAGAGCTTTCCTACCCTTAAGCAGATCAACATTCTCTCCCATTTTGGTGTTGTCTGCAAACTTACTGATGGTGCACTTGATCCCCTCATCTAGATGGTTGATAAAGACATTAAACAGGACTGGCCCAGGTACTGAGCCCTGGGGAACATCATCTGAGGCAGGCCATCAATTGGATTTATGGTTGGATATGGTCACCATATGTTTTTGGGACCACCCATCCAGTCAGTTTTTTTTTACCCAGTGAAAAGTACACGCATCCAAGCCATGAGCAGGCAGTTTCACCAGCAGAGTGCTGTGGGAAATAATGTAAAAGGCTTTACTAAAGTCTAGGTAGACAACATCCACAGCTTTTCCCTCATTCACTAGGCAGGTCATTTTGTCATAGAAGGAGATCAAACTAGTCAAGAAGGACTTGCCTTTTATAAAAGAGATTCCCTCCATCTTTCTTATAAGCCCCCTTTAGGTACTGGAAGACTGCTATATAATCTCCCAGGAACCTTCTCTTCTAACCTCCAGTCAACTGGAACCTCCCTGGTTAGCCAGGATGGCTGCTAAATGATTAAAAGTGGCTTTGTAAACACTTCTGCTGGCTTCCTCAGTACCCTTGAGGGTACTGTCCCCATAGACTTCTGTCTGTGTCTAAGTGCAGTAGCAGGTTGCTAACCATTCCCCCTTGGATTATGGGGGCTTTATTCTGCTCCTCACCCCCGCCTTCCAGCTCAGGGGCCTGGGTGCCTGAAGAACAACTGGTCTTACCATTACAGCCTGAGGCAAAAAAAAAAAAGCATTAAATACCTGAGCCTTTTCCTCACCCCTTGTGACTATGTTTCCCCTGCATTCAATAAAGATAGGACTTGCCCTATCTTGACAGAGGACTCTCATTTCAAATTACCAAATAAGGGAAAGCCTACAGAGATTAGTTACACAAGCAGGCTTCTGATAATGCAAAGCTGAAAAATCTTTATTCTAGGTAAATGTAAATGTATATGTTAATACTAGATACGTATTATTTCCTGCTAGATTGACTGCAAGTTGTGTGAAAGCCAGACAGAGCCTAGGTGATAAAAAATTATTGTGTCTTATATCTCGTCTTCTTCATAGCCATTAAAGATTCTGTTTATTGAAACTGCAATAGTATAAATTATTTCACAGGTTGTAGGACAGTTTCTAGCATCTTGTACTTCAAGTCAGATGAAAGACTGCCAGTAACAGAAATTTCTCTGCCATAGCTGATTTATTTTCCCTCTGTTTTCATGTTGTGAGGAAGTTCAGTATTCAGAACTTTTATGCCTGCAATAGTTATGAAGCTTTCATTATAAAAAGCAGCAGTGAAAAAAAAAAGTTTAAAAAATCTGTATTCTCTTTAAAGGGAAACAGTTTCCTGCAGATTGAGATTTCAGCAATGAAAGTCCTTTTCATGAAGGTGATCCTTCTGCAATTGGTGAGGTTTTTTCCTTCATTTTAAGAAGGAGATCTTGAAAGAAAACTCCTTAAATTAATTACACTTTAAATTTTCTCCCCAACTGTAATACCCTATGTTGTCTTCTTATCCTTTGAAAAGATCTTTACAGTTTTAGATTAGGCAAGAAGATATTTCTGAAGTCATATCGCACAATGATGACAACAATCTTAATCACGTTCCTTTTCTGTACCATTCACCCACAATATGAATGGTACTGGAGGATAGGATTTTCTTAATAATTACAAATGTTTGACTTTTGTGGGAAATAAATAGATGAGTAAAGCCATACTTTAGAATCACTCATTTTTCTGCTGAAGTAATAATTACTAGTAGAATGACAGGATATCACCCCATTAATTTGGACTATGAGTTAATTTTCAAGTAAGAAGATTTTTTTAAAATGTCTGGACTACTTCTGGTCAAGTAGCCATAGTGATCATGGAACTAGTGAGATAAAGCGCTGCTCAGTTGAAACTGCAAATAGAACTGAGAGCAGTTCCACAGCCTCTGCTTAATATTTTGGTGAAATTTATTAATTCACCAAATGTGATTTTTCTTGTTTGTTATTTTAAGATTTTTATTTGCTTTAATTTTTAAAATAATCTCACTGTGGTATTCAGAATCTCTGTCCATGTTGAAGGACTTTTCCCCTGTATGTCAGGATTCAAACACGATGTAAGACACATGATCTCATCTCTTCCATTTTTAAAATATCATTCTCTTTGTTAAATTAAGTCTTATAATGTGTAGAAGTCATGTAATTGCCCTCTGAAACAATGTTAGAAAAAAACCAACCTCTGAGACTGTGCAATCTATTTAGGAATTTAGGGGAGAAAATAACATTTTGGAAGATCCTTAAGCTAACATATTTTACTTCCTTCTCACAGTAGGTTAAATACATGGTCATAATAATTATAATCATAATTGGTTCAGATAAAAAAAAAAAAAAAAACACACTAAGCTGTAACAATGTCTTTCTAAGTCCTTAGACGTAATTTAGATCTAAACATAATTCCATAGCTAAACAGGAGCAGATGCTGCTCCAGACTTGGTAAAAAAGAGCAGAGAGGAGAGGAGAGCCATGGCTGTACTGCATAATGGGAAGTTACAGCCTCGTTGCACCCAGCTTTGTGAAAAATAAGTGCACATTTGCTTGGTGCAATTTGCTGCTGTCCCAGCAAATCCACAGCTGGTTAGCAGTCCAGACCCCAAACAATTCTTCAAGCATGTCATTTGAGTTAAACTATTGTCTATGTTTGCAATAGCAGAGTAATCTGTCTATAAAGATGTAAATTATATTCCACTTTACAGAGATACTGATCCTAGTAAGTGACAGGTTTTCTGCAGTCCTTGGCAGAAAGGCAAGGAATCACTGTTTCAGAAGTAAAGCCAACACTAATAGAAATAATTAGCCCTTGCTCTTTCTTTTCCTCTTGTTCACGCTATTTCCTTTACTTGACCTGATGGAGAACATCCTTAAGAAATAGTGGGGTTGTTTTTGGTGCACTAAGTTAAAATCAGCATCTTCAGTTTCGTAGTAAGATCATATGGGAGCACGGTGTCTAGTTAATAACACTAACAGGTGCTTTTGTTCACTAATTAGAGGCAGATGGAAACACAAAATTTGATATTTATTCAAAAAGATCGTGTTTGGTATGGAAACTAGCAATTCCAACTTTGAGTTGAAAGATTTGGCAGCCAGTGAAGTACTGTAAGTCAGATTAAAAGTATTTTAGACTTTCCCCATGATAATATTAAAAGACCAAGTGAATTTTCTGTCCAGACTTGGTTCTTATAGAACTTGTTTGTATTTGCCTGTTGACACTTACTGTTCCTGACACATCTTACTCCTTTTACCAGCAATTACTGACTTCCTAGGCTAGACTGTTCTATTGAACTTCATTGTTCTCCTAATTATTTTCCTTCACTTTAAAAATCTATAAAGTATTTCAAATAACTTTTTATGTTCTGCAAAGTGAATTTAATATTAGTAAAAGTTACTGAACCTATAGAACAGTTACAACATGAGCAGCAATAGTTGCATATCAGATCTCCGTCACTGCCCTTCTTGTCTATGTAAATTCTGATCCAGAGGTAAAGACCATTATGAAAAGAATAGTTCAGAACAACAAATTCTTTAGTTCAAGGGAGTTCTTTCTGAGCCATGGCTCGAATAACGTCAACTTGTTTGTGTGTTTACATACGTACTATGTAGATATATGTATGTCTGTGTGTGCATGTATGTGTATGAATTTCAAATGTATACTTTTAAATACGACCTGTCTCTGAGACTGAGTCACAGAAGAACATTTACCAAATACATTCTCTTGTCTTCAAGGCAGTTAAAATGAACTTGTGTTTTCATCAACACAAATTGCTCAGTGGCCATAGACTTATGAACTTTCTTTGCTTAAGCTTGTTTTTTAAGAAGATTGTCAATCTGGTTTTATATATGGATATATTTAAGCTACATGAGCAACTACATTCATTTGACATGCAGTGTTATGCAGCCAACAAAACCAATTATTTTAGGTAAATAATCAAGATTCTGCTGTGCATAGTTTATCTATGTATATGCTCTATACACTTATGTTAATTTTCAAAATCTCTTGTTCATCAATTCCACAGCAGACAATGCAAAAGCCTCATGTATTCTCCTAAACTAGACTTACTGGATGCAGCAATCTCAGTGGTATATGCATTACATTTCTAATGATAATGCATAACTAGATAAAGAGAATGGAACAAGTAAGGGAAGTCATTCAGACGAATTAATTTTTTATGCTAACTTGAAGAGGAAACTTTCAACCTTGTCTAATTTATGTAGCCATAAAGGAATGCTAGAGGGCACCTTTTTCAATTTGGTTATCTTAATGTAAATAAGCAAATTCAATACACATATATTTTTATGTTTAAGGTTTCAGAAAAACTATTTTAAACCTGTTAAAATAAACAGAACAGAAAAGTCAAGAAATGGAAGGTAATCGGGCACTAAACACTAAATGTAACCATTCCAAGTGCTATTGACAACTGAAGAACTTAGTGTGTTTTTAAGTGATCTCCAGTTCTTGGTCACTTTTTTAACTGCCTACCTGGTGACACTAAAAACTAAAGGTGGACTCACAATATTTGCTTTACATTGACTGTTAAGCTATATTAAGAGTTTTATCCCTATTCTAGATGTGTTGTGCAGAAAGACTTTATGGCCATTTTATTTAATACTATTCAGTAATTATTACTTTACTCTGACCACTTGCCCTACCTCCTTGAAGACAGACATTGATTTCTTCTCATGTAACAGAAGGGTAGAAGCATTACCTTGGTGTTGAAGACATTAGTGGTGCTCAGGGAGTTTTTTTTGTGGCTGCATGTGGTGACAGGTGGATAATTCATTGACCATATCCGTGCATTACCTTACCAGAAGGGAAAGGTAAACCATAATCCCTCAGCAAGCCTGTATGCATGTGTGTGTATGAACTTTAAATTTATAAAGGTAAATCATCCTCCCTCAGGAAGTTCGCCGACAAGACCAAGCTGTGTGCTGCAGTCGACACACTGGAGGGAAGGGACACCATCCTGAGAGACCTTGACCGGCTGGAGAGGTGGACCCATGCAAACCTCATAAAGCTTAACAAGAGCAAGTGCAAGGTCCTGAATGTGGGTATGGGCATCAAGAGGAACATGTCCAGCAGGTCGAGGGAGGTGATTCTGCCCCTCTACTCAGCTCTTGTGAGACCTCACCTGGAATGCTGTGTCCCGCTTTGGAGTCCCCAACATAAGAAGGACACGGACCAGCTGGAGACGGTTCAGAGAAGGGCCATAAACATGATGAGAGGGCTGGAGCACCTCTCCTATGAGGACAGGCTGAGAGAGTTGGGGCTGTTCAGAAGGCTCTGGGGAGACCTTATTGTGGCCTTCCAGTACCTAAAAGGGGCCTACAGGAAAGATAGGGAAAAACTCTTCAGTAGGGCCAGTTGTGGTAGGACAAGGGGTAATGGTTTTAGAATAGAGGGAGGTAGATTCAGGTTAGATATTAGGAAAATTTTTTTTACAATGAAGGTAGTAGAACACTGTAATAGGGTGCCCGGAGAGGTGGTGGATGCCCCCATCCCTGGAAACATTCAAGGCCAGGCTGGATGGGGCTCTGAGAAACCTGATCTAGTTGGAGATGTCCCTGCTCCTTGCAGGAGAGTTGGACTAAATGACTTTTAAAAGTCCCTTCCATCCCCAACTATTCTATGATCCTATGTGTCCTGGTTTTATTTATCGAGGGCAGCTATGGTGGCAGCTTCTGTAAGAAGCTGCTAGAAGTTGTTTCCCCTTTGTCCAGTGGACTCGGTCAGCCTATGGTGGACCTGCTGCTGGGCAGGGCTGAGTGAATTAGTAGCAGAGTATTCCCTGATAAAGCCTCTGTGATAACATATTTAAGAAAGGGAGAAACAGAAAAAAAAAAAAGAGAAGTGAAATATGAAGAAGGTGAAACGGGGACAGAAAGGGGGAGGCACAAACTTTGTGGGTGCTGTAGCTCTCACCCTCTGGCCTCTCTCCAGTGGGCCAACTGGGCCTGACTCAGCCTGGTCCAGCTGCAAGAAGTGGAGAGATGAGATGTGAAGAGAATCTGAGAGGCGTCTTCCTGAGCTGACTGTGAAGAATTTCTTGTGAGAGGCATGGCTGCTGACACCAAGGTCAGTGAAGAAGGAGGGGGAGGAGTAATGCAGCTTCTGGCCAAGATTCCCCTGCAGCCTGTGGTGCAGCCCATGGTGAAGCAGGCTGTCCCCCTGCAGCCCATGGAGGTTCACAGAGGAGCAGAGATCCACCTGCAGCCCATGTAAGACCCCACGCAGGGGCAGCTGTTCTGGAGGGACTGCACCCCATGGAAAAATGACCCACGCCAGACCAGTTCATGGAAGGCTGTAGCCGGTTGGAGGGACCCCACACTGGAGCAGGGGAGGAATGTGAGTTCTTCCCCCAAAGAGGAAGGAGCAACGTAAAGCTACAAATGATGAACTGACCATAACCTCTGTTCCCTATTCCCTTCTGTGCCACTCAAGAGTTGGGAAGGAGGTAGAGATAATGTTAAGCCCGGGAAGAAGGAGGGGTAGGAGGAAGTTATCTTGTTCTCTTTTTCATTATCCTGCTTTGGTTTTAATAATGAATAAATAGTTTTTCCCCAAGTCGAGACTGTTTTGCCTGTAAAGGTAACTTTAAGGATCTCTCCCTGTCCTTATCTCAAACCTTGAGCCTTTTTTTTTCCTTATATTATCTCTCTCTATTCTTTTGGAGGGTCGGGGGAGTGAGAGAGAGACCGTAGTCTGGTCCCGAGCAGGGCTGAACTATGACACTGTGAATCTGTGATTCTATGTTTCTGGAATAGTCAAATTAAAAGAAGCATTGGGCCTAAATTAACAAGCACATTGTCTCAGGAAAGGAATATGGTGGACTGGTGTCCCGAAAGAAGAGATAATTAGCGGAGTTCAAGTCACTAAAATTTCAAGCTCAGGTATGCTGGAGCTAAGTTCAGTTTTTACTCGGATGTTGCTGGAACAACACTTAGAGTTTGATGAAAAAAGGCAGAATGGAAGCGGCTCTCAAGAAGGAGGTATATACTAGCTTATAGACAGAGATACAGAAAAGATTGTCTGGTGTGTTGGCTAGGGTAACAGCTGACACAGGGAGCTGGAGGTGCAGCCCATCATTCTAGGATGGGCTGCAGACTAAATAAGAGCTGCTCTCCTTTGTCAGTTAATGCTGTAGGATAAGGGGGATTTCATTTAAATCTGTATGTCTTCAAATGCTGAGAGTTCTATCACTAAACTTCAGTGGAAGATAAGCTATGAGATTTATGGACAAAGTTAAACTGCAGAGAGTTAGTGCTGTGCATGTGCTTCTGTAAATTGCATGTGGCACCACTGGGGTCTTGAAGTAGCAAAGTACTTAAGGAATGCTGTCACTGTCTCTCTTATTGTGGGAGAAGAGAACAAGATCCTGTCTGCTTGTTTTGTGCTTGTACTCTTGTTACGGTTATGTTATAGATACTGAATGATTGCAGATTTAATAAAATCTTAGTCTAAAGTCTTAGACTGTAAAAATGACACTTTTGCCACAAATTTGGTCTCAATTTGTGTTACATTTTGTTCTCACAATTATGCATGGCAAGGGATGATTTTCAATTGAATAGAATGATTCAACTAATCACAGAATAGTTTGGGTTGGAAGGGATGTTTAAAGGTCATCTAGTCCAACCTTCTGTGATGGAAGGTCTTATAGAGGCACTGCACAAAGGACACTGGCTTGGAGGTAAAACTTTAAGAAGGGAATCCCACTGGCTTACCGTGGGTATATATCTACTAAAAGTTTATCCTCTTAATCAAAACAATGCAAGTGCAAAGTTTGCATTCAGGTCTAATAGATATTCCTTTTGCTTGTTTTAGTGAGATCTTTAGCCTTTTGCAAACTACTAAAGCTTGATTTAATGGTCATTTTTCTGGTACAGGAGACTAAGCTGTAACTGCTTTAAAACAAAAGCTTTTTGTTGATGATATCCCATTGCTGTTGTGATGTGACAGTGCAAAACAAAGTTTGAATCCTATTTACAATTGGAGGACTTTAAGAAATACTTCCCTTGATCTATAGTATTTTGAGGTTGTTCTGACTAGTGAATACAGTGCAGCTCTCAGATTGGTATAGTGCCTGCAAATGATCATTTACACAGTAACTGATTACACAGTAATGCAGTTTATACTACTGCAATGCAGATGGAGCCATATAGGTGGAAGATTTGTGATCTGTCACTTCTTTTTGCTTTTAAAGAAATATAAGCTCTGAGTTCACATAATTTCATGAATATTAAACTTAATATCTTCTGTCCAATACTTTACTATCACCATTATTCTTTCATGTATCAGCTGATAGCCTTGAAATACTAATATTATCAATGAGCTTCATAGCAAATACCTTAGTATTGATACCAGGCTGATAAGAGCTACTTTCAGAAAGGAATGCTCAATAATCATGCGATGTTGTTTATAGTCTAAGTTTTCAAAGCTAATTATCCCTACTTGCTCAAATGAATGTTTGCTTCATAGTGCTACATAGAGACCCAAAGCCCAGCAAAGTAGAAAAATGCATCACTGTTCTTCAGCTATATGCCACTTTCACCACTAGTAGAATACAATAAACACCCATAGTAGAATACAATATATCCCTACTTAAATTTTATGGAGTAGAGTTTAATAGAAACTTTATTCCACTGCTGTTATAAAGAACAGATTCTAGCTCAGGCTGACTGCCAGAAGACTGTCTCTCCATGAATATTTTTCATATGTTCAGTGTCATGTGCTTGCTTCATTAAAAAGAATATCAAATGTGCTTCACATTTGGTGGGAACAGTGGTTGGAAGCCATTCCTAGCAGAGGATGAACTTTGGGGTAACTGTTTGTCGTAGTTCAGCCCTGCTTAGGATGAGACTTCACAGCTTCTCTCTCACTCCCCCCACCCTCCAAGAGAACAGGGGGAGATAACATAAGAAAAAGGCTCGAGGTTTGAGATAAGGACAGGAAGAAATCCTTAAAGTTACTGTTAAAATAGACTTGACTTGGGGAAAACATTTAATTTATTACTAAAAATAGCAGGATAATGAGAAAGAAAACATCATTGTTGGGGGAAGAACTCCTCACATTCCTCCCCTACTCCAGCGTGGGGTCCCACCCACGCACCACAGTCCTTTGTGAAACTGCTGCAGCGTGGGTGATTTCTTCCACGGGGTGCAGTCCTTCCAGAACAGCTGCCCCAGAGGGCCCTCCACAGCCCACAGACTCCTTCAGGTATCCACCTGCCCCAGCGTGGGGTTCTCCACAGGCTGCAGGTGCATCTCTGCTGTTCCATGGACCTCCATGGGCTACAGAGGAGAACCTGCTCCGCCATGGTCATCACCACGGGCTGCAGGGGATTCTTGGCCGGTAGCCGCATTATTCCTCCCCCTCCTTCTTCACTGACCTTGGCGTCTGCAGCCATTCCTCTCACAAGAAAAATTCTTCACAACAGGCTGGCAGATGCCTCTCAGGTTCTCTTCACATCTCATCTCCTCTCCACTTCTTGCAGCTGGGCCGGGCTGAGTTGACCCGAGTCATCCCACTGGTAGGAGGCTGGAGGGTGAGGACTCCAAGGCCCACGAGTCCCACGCCTCCCCCTCTCTGCCTCTGCTCACCTGCTTCATATCATCTCTTCTCTTTTTTTTTCTGTTTTCCCCTTCTTAAATATGTTATCGCAGAGGCATTATCACGGAACATTCTGCTACTGATTGGCTCGGCCTTGACCAGCAGCAGGTCCGCCCTAGGCCCAGCCGAGTCCACTGAACAAAGGGGAACAACTTCTAGTGGTTTCCTACAGAAGCTGCCACCAAAGCTCCCCCTCACTAAACAAAACCACAACACTGTTTTGTTCACAGAACTGCTCCCATAGTGTTAGATAATAATACTAATGAAAAGGATGCTGCTCTCAGAGCACTAGAAATGGAAAAATGTGTCTTGATACAATAATAATTCAATAATAAAAAATAAAATCATTATCTAAATTTAACAGGTTTTTGTTTTAATCTGTCTCAGGAATCTCCACCTTTCTCTTAGGCCTTGTGAGGCCTCACTGCTATAGCAAACAAGTTGGAGCCAGTAACTTCAGTCAGTTGCAAAGCCTCATTCTTCAAACACTGCTGTACCACAACCTAGGCCTGTAGGATGACCTATAGCTATGGATTGGAGTTGTGGTTCTCAGACTGTGAAGGCTGGTGGTGTAGCCTTACTGCAATTCAGAATGTGGCTCAGATGTGTGTAAGAACTTGTCTTAGACTGTAAAAATGACACTTTTGCCACAAATTTGGTCTCAATTTTTGTTACATTTTGTTCTCACAATTATGCATGGCAAGGGATGATTTTCAATTGAATAGAATGATTCAACTAATCATAGAATAGATTGGGTTGGAAGGGATCTTTAAAGGTCATCTAGTCCAACTACACTGTAAGGAACAGGGACATCTTCAATTAGATCAGGTTACTTGGAACCTCATCCAACCTGACCTTGAACGTTTCCAGGGATGGGGCATCCACCACCTGTCTGGGCAATCTGTTCCAGTGTTTCACCACCAATATTGTAAAAATTTCTTCCTTATATCTATTCTGAATCTAGATCCTTCTAGTTTAAAACAATTACACCTTGTCCTATCACAACAGGCCCTGGTAAAAAGTTTGTCATCTTTCTTGTAAGTCTCCTCTAAGTATTGAAAGGCTGCAATAAGGTCTCCCCGGAGCCTTCTCTTCTCCAGGCTGAACAGCCCCAACTCTCTCAGCCTGTCCTCATAGGAGAGGTGCTGCAGCCCTCTGATCATTTTTGTGACCCTCCTCTTGACTAGCTTGAGCATGTCTGTGTACTTCTTATGCTGGGGTCTCCAGAACTGGACGCAGTACTCCAGGTGGGATCTCACCAGAGTGGAGTAGAGGAGGGAATAACCTCCCTTGACCTGCTAGCCATGATCCTTTTGATGCAGCCCAGGATACGGTTGGCTTTCTGGGCTGCAAGCACACATTGCCAGCTTATGTTGAGCTTTTCATCCACCAGGAGTCCCAAGTCCTTCTCCTCAGGACTGTTGTCAATCCGTTCTCTGCCCATCCTGTATTTGTGCTTGGGATTGCCCTGATCCATGTGGAGGACCTCACACTTGGTCTTGTTGAACTTCATGAGGTTTGCATTGAATACCTTTAACCAGGAGCTTCAGTAGCCAACTGTTTGCTCAAAAATTTTTTAAGTAAAACAAATTCATTTTAAGTCCTGAAGAAGCCAGTGCATTTTGGGAGATAAAATGAGTTTTCTTTTTAAAATTGTTAAGAGGTGATGACAGAATTCAGGCGGGCTTTCACTATGCACAAGCCAAATATTTTGCAGAAAAATGGAAATGTGTAGCAAATTTTTGTCAAAGGATTCTGGGGCAAGAACATCTCTTGTGTCGTTCGGTCCCTTAAAAGCCCTCAGTAGTCTTTTTTGAACTCCCCTTAAACATCTGTGAAATCCACCCACTCCTCATGTCATTCTCTGTAAGCCTTATCAGCTTCCCACCCTCATTTTTTATGTTCAATATTTTGTCACGTGATGTCCAGTAATTTCTCATGTGCTGTGCAGTTAGCTAAACATCAGGCATAACTGTCTGTCTGCTTACTGTAACATTTGCCTTCATTACTGAATCCGAAACTTAACTGATAGAAAAGAAATGCTGATAAACAGAACAAATTGCAGCTGAAGCAGTTTCCACCTACATATAGTATCTACTTTATGACTTTATGGGCATTCAGCTTTTTTTTTTTTTTTTTTTTGAAGTGGTGATATTAGATCAGATATGTAGAAATACCCCAGCTCTTGAAACTCTGTAGCTGCTACAGGCACAACAAGAAAATTTTATAAAGCTGTTGCAGCTAAAGTTTGCCAAAATAGTGAAGTGTTAAACCATGACATGAGTGTTAAACCATGGCAAGAAGAAAGACCATTTTCTAGTGGCTGTGCTGAGACTGGAGGAGTAGAAGAAACTTAACTACAATGCAAGTCTTGCTACTATTCGCTCTACCTACCTTTCTAGGTGCTGGTGCTTTGTAGTGTCCTAATTGTCAGCTTGTCATGTTCTTCTGTGACTGTGAAGCAAATACCTCTGTCAGGTATTTGTTCTTTCTTTCCTGGCTCCCTGCTTGTTAACTCATTCTGCTTTCTTTACTCTTTTCTTTTTTTTTTTTTTTTTTTTTTTTTTTTTTTTTTTTTTTTTTTGCTATTGGCAAAGGTAGGAAGACATCTGATACTGGGCACTCACTTTCTCAACTCTGGGTTCACTGAAGTCCTATGAAATCCTGTTATTTATACAAGTCCCCACTCAGGCTTTGAATGGTTCAAGTTATCTTCCATGCAATTAAGGAATAGGTACCTATGGATCAATTTAGGTTTTTTGTGGGTTTGCTCTCATAGCAACCATCATTTTGCCATTCCCTAAACCATTTATATTCCTGTAATAATCATTGCTTGAAATTAGTGGCGTGGCTTCCGTGACTTGTTCTGTTTCCTTGTTTCGTTCTGTGTCATACGTTCTGCAGAACATGACAGCATGAGTATCACGTCAGATAACTATTAGTAATATTAGCATTTTATTTAATTTGCAAATTTCTTTACATTTCAGTGACATCTTAATAAGTAATACATCCTGATCAACTTGTCAAGTTAAGGAAAAAGACCAGTATGCTGTGCTCATCAGGGAAGCTGTCTTCAGTAATACGTAAGGAAAATTCAGAATGAAAATGAAAATACCTTGTTAGTTTTGATGAACCACAATGCTCGATTTATTACTGAAGTAAATTACATCTCAAATTAGTCTACATCGTGTGAATTAGAACTTTGTAATATAATGATTGACAGCTATTATTTCATTTGCTAAGGTATTTCTACATGTAATTATAGCATGAATCTGGAATCTCTAATCTCAGAAACACAGAAAATATTCTATGGAATGAAACCCAACTGTACCTTTTTTTTACACATGTATTTTCAGGCTATATATATATATTTTTTTTCTTTTCAGACTACAGTTTCCTAGACTTTGAGTGAATATTAGTAAGGATTATATGTTATACTTCTTGGTTGCCTTTTCTCTCTGTGTAGTCTTTTCTGCTTGAGAAACACTTAGGCACCATCTTTTTGTTCTGTGGAGAGCAATGTAATCTAGATCTCAGTGAAAAAAACCAGTTAATTAGCATGTCATAATTAAACCTTTATATATGAATGTGAGACTCTGCTTAATATAAATAGCAATAGTTACGTGTATCGAGACTGTTCTACCATGCTTGACAGTGTCTGATAGTGGATGTGGAGGAAAGACTATAAAAACAATGGAAAAATTACTTGTAGCAATGTTCTCCCAGCCTCCGGTGACTTGAGGTGTAGGACTTCCTGAAAGTAAGTATAGTGTCTGTTGCGTCTAGCGTTTTTTTTCTTCCTTGAATCTGTCAAGATGCTTTCTGAACCAATCTGCTGATACTTGCAGCAAGTGCCTGAAGACCCATCCCCAGTTTACCTTGCACCTCCTGTAGAAGGCAGCCACTCTTTGCAGAAAACACCAGAAAGCTTTGGGAGTTTTTGTCATAAATTTCAGTGAACATGGGAAGCTCAGCTAGGCTAAAATAACCGGACAGATTGACAGTAAAAAAGTTGAAGAGCTGTTAAACTCCCACTTCTGACCCAAGTGTAAGCTACAAATCATCGCAAGATAAGAATCCTGGAAAATATTACACTTACCTTCTACTTAATTTTCTGGAGATAACTGACTGTTTTGTGGGATGCCAGGCTAGGTGAACCGCTCATCTTACTTACAATACTCATAGGGGCTATAATCTCACCAGAAGAGACAATGAAGGCAATTGTTTGCTATTTTGATTGCATAGGGCTCTGTCACTCAGTCTGACCTTTTTCAATCACTTTCTTTCCCTAGCTGGTTATTTGAATTAAATAGAATTCTACTTCTACACAAGACATTTCATATTTACAATCTTGTGTTGCCCTCTTTTATTTTTGTTCTAAATTATCTTATTTTTGAGAAAAGCATGTAAAAATCAAAACTGCGTGAGTTATTAGACATGCAGTCAGTGAAAAAGTGAAGCCTGAAGTGGAAAATGAGGAAGAAATAGCCTTGAATAAACTCTCTACAGATTGCTTTTCAGTCGATATTAGATAAGCAGATGTCAGCAACTGGTAGAGGTACTAGGAGAAGCATACATTAAAAATCTAATATTAGATGTGCCAATGCCACATTTATTAATTAAACCAGCAGGGATTCACACCGTAATATGATGTGGAATTTAGACTTTTTACCTCTGTTAATTTAATTATATGAGCTGGGAACTACTCCTCAAACTTCCACATACATAGTACATTGAGAAAATGCTTTCAGAGAAGCACTTAGTTGTATCTAATGCTACTTTTGCTATTATAACTACTAAAAGCAATGAGAGTCTATATTAAAGAGTTTTCAATCTTGAATGTTTTATCTGACAAACTTGGCAAAAGTGAAACTGAAGATCATACTACAGTCTCCTTGCTGATCTATAACTATTAGGTACTTATTGAACACTTGAGTTAACAATCATTTAAAACACAGTTAAGGCAACATGTTGAAAAAAATATTCTCTTAATAGCATGTGATCTGTATTTAATACTGTTCCCATATTAGTTTATTTTATGAAGTATATTATTTTTGTTCATGCAATTTAGTAAGTCTAATAGAATAGGTAAATTAGGTGAGGATATTCCTTTTCTAATCACATTTTGAAAGAACACCGAATATACAGAACCCAGTCAAAATACTGCATTGACCTTTCCTTAAGAATGCTGATTAAAGAGATATTTTGTTCTTGTCTTCTTGCTTTCAAAGGAAGAGGATAACATATGCTTGAGACAACTCTGGTGTGCCAGGATAAGTTCAACACAGGCTGCTTAAACAAATATTTCCTTAAGTATAAGGAAAAACTGTCCCTAAATGTTTCAATGCAAGGGTGGCTTTGTTGGGTATGTGCTTATGTGCCTTCTGGCCTTACAGTATTTCTTAACTAAAGCATTCACAATTACTGCTCATAAAACATCTTTTGAGAGAAAGAGTGGGAAATGTTGAGGCATTCTAAAGGGAGTTTACAGGTCAGGGAGTTCTGATAAATTATGTCTTAGTTCACAACCAGGTAGGCAGTCACTCTGGTTTTGAGGTAGACAAAGTAGATGCAGAGTAGAATTTGTTTCTTATTTTTTGAAATCTGAGGTAAATTGGCCATCCAGGTCTCAGTAAAGGTTGCAGAAATTAAACATGTTCTTAAAATCTCCACAGTCGTCGTCATCTATACTGTAGGGCTGCTGTTGTCTTGCTTCTGCTGGCACTATTACAGAAAGGGTTGGACATTATTGCTTCATTTAAGGGTGTAAAACTCTGCTTCTAATGATAAATCTGCAGTCAAGCTTTAAAACTAGTTGAAACCTAAGTTTTTTGGCCTACATGTGCCATGATATGAAAACCGATACTCAGCCTTTTAGGGAGTAATATTATGAAAAGATTTTCTAGAAGAGGTCTTGGTCAAGTTCAGTGTTACCCATGAACTACAAGTGTCAGTGGGCAGGCTGATGGAGCAAATTTCTTAAATTTGGCATTGCTCGCTGTCCCAACTAAGTCAGGTTGTTCTTTCTTTCTGCTCCCATGACACCTTCCAGTCATGGAGCTGGTGTTACTACAAAGAATAGCAATATGGTTTCTATGTTTCACTGTGCTATGTTGCCTCACTCTTTCTTACTTTATGCATAATAGCAGGATATAACTGGTTATCTAGCTCATGGTTGCCCAGGTGTCAGTAGTGAACATGGAGAACTGCCAGGAAACATGCTGAACAAAATGGTGTGCTTCACAGAAAACTGTCACTCAAAGGAAAGACTTGAGAAACCACTTCCACTTTGGGGATGTTAATACCTCAGTCTGACATTTGATCCCTACTAGGGCATGAGGCTGGTAAGAAGTTTGAAGTTGGGGAAATTTTTAGCAGAGGTCATGACAATTCCTGTCTTATTTCTTATCCCTGATAATGATTTCTTTTGTCCTATATGCAGAGTGAAGAACATACTGTGAAAATATGTAGTGCTTCCTTGAGTTCTGCTTCCAAATGAATCCCTATACAGCTTCAAAGACGTAATATTCAAGTATAAGAGGTTTGTGTTTGTAAAACTTAAATTAATCATATCCATTTCAAATTTAGTAACTTTTAATTCTCATCTAGGGTATGCTTTAGCATCTTGTAGTCTAAACAAAACCAGGAAAAAAGAAAGATTTCATTTTTCTTATGAAAATATGAAATACAAGACATATTATTGACAAATAAATATGCTAAATAATCCTTCCAGGGTGGGAAATCGGTTAGTTCATTCTTACTAGCTAAGGTTACCAAAATGCCTCCAGACTACCCTGTTCTCCATAGCTGCCCCCTTCCTTGAAGGCATTCCTTCTTCTATCTACTGTTTAGTCGGTATCATGTCCATATTGACTTGGACATTCCACACACAGAGGAGACGAGCAATCTCTGCTCACTACTTTTCCAGGGTTACATCCTTAAATGTATGAAAAGTGTCTGGTCCTCACCAGGGAAAGGTGGATAGGTCATCGCTTGTTAATAAACAGTTGTAGAGCGCAGAGGCTTGCTCATTTTCTGTATCTCTGGAGGTGGATTGAACTACCCGTTTACTAAATGCATTTTTCTTATCTTTAAGAGTACATGCAATGCATCATCTGTAGAGACTTTGTATCTCACACACCATTGGCAGTCAAGATTAATCCAATACCTGGATCAATAGATGCTGCAGGTTGGTATTTGTATAGTGCAGTTGTAGTTACGGGACAGCTTTTGCAGTGCATGAAGAATCCCTTGGTTTTACTGGCAGATTTTCTTGGCAATGTCATGCTTTCTGGACAGCCTTCCTTGCTATTTTCTGTCTACAGAAGCTGGAGGTAAGCATATGGCAGTTTCAGGGAGAATTTTCTTCCTTCTACCTGTCGGGAAGTGTTTTGGGAAGCTTCTTCTCCTTATTCCCTTTTTCCATATGCTCCATACAGAAAAACAAAGCTCCTTTTGACTTCTTGCTTTTCATGTAGGTCAACAGACAGGTATATGAACATATCTTGTTTCTATCTTACTGTACTCTTCAAAGCTAGTTGGTCTTTCTTTAATGGCACACATTTGCATATAGTTTAAAATTCCAATTTTTACTTTTTGAGGCTTCTTTGCATTATTGATTTACAGTACTGATTTGTACTGAGGTTTGCTTTGAATTTCCAGTATGTACAAACTCTGAACATGAGGGATCTGCCTGAATGATTCCTAAATTGTTCAGCAGATTTCTTGTTTTCATCAACTGGGGATAACCCAGTACAGGACAGGAAGCACGGCAGTGTGGATAGTGGGGTTTTTTTTGTGATTAGAGGTTCAAGATCTACGCTGTCAAAGGAATTTCTGAAGGTATTGTGTTAGAATGTGTGTTACTTATTCATCACCTGTCTGGGCAACCTGTTCCAGTGCTTCACTACCCTCATTGTGAAAAATTTTTTTTTTCTCATGTCTAATCAAAATCTATCCTGTTTTAGATTAAAATTATTACCCCTTGTCCTATTGCCACAGGCCCTGCTAAGAAATTTGTCCTCATATTTCTTATAAGCCCCCTTTAAATACTGGAAGCCCACAAAAAGGTCTCCCTGGATCCTCTTCTTCTCCAGGCTGAAGAACTCCAACTCTCTGAGCCTGCCTTCATAGGAGAGGGGGTCCAATCCTCAAAGCATTTCTGTGGGCCTCCTCTGAACCCTTTCCAACTGGTCCCTGTCTTTCCTGTGCTGAAGGCTGCAGAGCTGGACACAGTACTCCAGGTGGGGTCTCACTGCAATGAAACAGGATGGTAGAATCACCTCCCTAAACCTGCTGGCTGTGCTTCTTTCGATACAGGATATAATTGGTGTTCTGGGCTGCGACTTCACATTGCTGGCTCATGTCCAGCTTTTCATCCACCAGTATTTTCAAGTCTTTCTGGGAAGGGCTGCACTCAATTCCTTCATGCCCCAGCCTCTATTGATACTCAGGGTTGCCCTGATCCAGGTGCAAGACCTTGCACTTGGTCTTATTGAACCTCATGGGGTCCACATGAGCCCACTCCTTGAACTTATCCAAGTCCCTCTGGATGACACTCTCTTGGAAGATAACATCTGTAGCTCTTCTCTTGTCCACTGATGTAGTCAATCCATCATAGAATGCCACTAGGTTGGTCAGGAAGGACTTACCCTTGATGAAGCCATGCTGGCTGTCTCAAACCGCCTCCCTGTCCTTCATGTATCTCAGCACAGCTTCTAGGAGGATCTGTTCCATGATCTTCCCAAGCACAGAGATACTTGAAAGGTATCACTTTCCTCTCATGACACACACGAAGATAAACCTTTTTTTTTTAACAATTTCATTTTAGCAAATGGAAATGTTTCAGAATGAGGATATAGGGGGAGATTGTAAATCAAAGATTATTTAACTGATACCATGGACCTTATTCAGCAAAACCACTTCTTGCAGAGCTGCTGACCTGTATCTGCAGCAATCACTTACTGCTGTTTTATTCAGGGCTGCTGACATAGAATGGTGGAGATTATATTTAGGAGCCTGAGAGCACCTTTCTCTGGAAAGGTTAAGTCACACCTGATATATGTTTTGCTATTATTCAGCAGATAAGGTGACAAAGACTTTAACAAAATAAAGCTTGAGTTTCTTCTGACAGTTATTCAGCATGGAGATGTCCTCAGGGACTTAAGGAAGGCAGAGTTTGACATGTGGGAGATGTCTTCACCCTTGAAGTGGAATTAAAAGAGTCTCAGAAAGCACTGCAGAATGTGAAATGGGATTTGGTGGAAAAAATTACTTTGTTTTACTACTTCTCTCCACCTCTGGCCCCCACCCCATCCCAGGAATTCCATGCCCAAAATAAAGCAAGACATAAAAATATATCCTATATATATATTCAGTTTATTGAAGATAACAAAATCCTTCAGTGTTTTTGTTTGCCCTTTGGAACTGGTCAGCTCTTTGCATAGCTGTAACCATATGCGTCCTTGATTTTGTACAACATATTTTCTACCCTATTTGTCATTCTTATTAGCTAAGTAAAGTTATCTGGCTAAGAGTGACTTGTAGGAAAATATTTCACTCGACAGGAGTATGGGCATGATTTTTTTCTTCCTGAATACTTTTCACTGCTCTACTTGTTTGATATCCTGGTTTTGGCAGGGATGGAGCCATATTTGACCATTGGAATATGTAGAAAGATTATTATATCTTTGAAAATTGTTTTGAAAAAAATATCTTTTAAATAAAATTCATTTTTTTTTCAGAATGTTATTAAAATGTCACTGTTAGAAATGATAACTATACATAATCCTTTGAATTACTCAAAAGCATGACTTAGGGAATTTCTCGCTTCATCTTCTAAAGTCTTTTTTAAATTCCATGTCCCATGAATAAGAGTGGACTTTCACTCTAGACATTCATTGTTCTATGAAGTTTCAATAAAATACTTCTAGAAATAGTTTTTATGGCATTTTAGTTAATGCAAATGCCTCATAATTATTTATTTCTTTAGTAGATTTATGTTAATTGTTTGACCATCACTGCTAAATGTTGCCAGAATTTGAAAGAGTTACTATTCTGGCTGAATAGCCAGACAACTATCTAGTTTTGTTGACTTTTGTCAGAATGTATGTAGAACACTTACTAAGCTTTGGTAGCACGATAGATTTCAGAGTTCTTTGCCTCAAATTTTTGAAATATTTCTTCAGCTATCTTTTGATTTTCATATGGATTCCTAAGCCAGAATAATTTTGATTAAAGTTTGACTTTATGCAGTTATCTTTAAAACTTTTTGTATTTGAATAGTTTTACTTAAAGTTTTTTTTTTTTACCAAAACATTTGTTGTTTTATTAACTAGTTACTAAGGTTGTGGTGGTTGTATTTAAGCAGCTAATTGTCTATATTTTTTTGATCCTTGCTGTAAGGATTTGTTTTCCTAGCTTTTATTTCTTTCTCTTTAATCTTATGTACATCTAGACAACATAACACTTCACACAGATACTTCAGACACTTCTTGAATGAACAAGCTAGAACATCACAAACAGCATTTCTCTTTTAATGTGGGACTAACGGACAGCTATACAAAACTAGTATAGTGCTGTATTCTGCTTTCAGGTGAGAGCCAAAGTAGACAGTCTACTGGCATAAATGATGGATGCCTATTAAATTCAAGGATAACACTATAGGAAGGCAGTGCTGGCTCAGTAGGACTCAAGCTGGTGTTAACAAACAGAAAAGTGTAAGGGAAAGCACTGTGCTCTCTCAGAAAGGAAAGTGTGAAAGCAGAGATAATCAGACATCCAAATACAGAATGCAGAATAACTGCAGAGGTCTGTAGACTTGCTTGAGTCATGAACTGAATACAAGAAACTCAATACTGCACCAAAATGCAAGAATCCAACAGTATACTAGGGTCCTTATAAGGGGAATTTGGGCTATAGAATTCATGAAGTAATCCTTCCCTCTTCTCCAGTAAACATTGTTGGTGTATTGCGCATAATAAAGTCCACACATACATCGAAGAGTCCAGAGAGTTGACAGTGACAGTCAATATTCTAAAATTCATTATTTATGAGGCACTAAAGCTTGTTTGACTTAAAGAAACAAAAATTGAGATTATCCTCGTACACAAAAAAAAAGCCTGATCCTAAGAAGATGGGAACAGTGTATTCAGTGGCTGAGATAAGAAGTGATGTCTTGACTTAAACATACTTATGGCGATTTGAGATATTAGGAAAATATTTTAATACTGACTTTAAGCAAAAATAATGGTTGTAATTTCTGAGGAAACTGTGAATTATGTCTTGGAGGAAGGGATTTTCTAGAAACACTGTAAGTGCGAATCTATTGAGAAGAATGTCAAGATTATTCTAGTCTTATTTACCGTTTATTAAGTTGCTTTTGATTAACTTCTGTTTTCATTAATTGCTTGATCACAATATTATAAAGAACACTTTCATGTCTGCTATGCTTTGTGATTGTTCTGAATTTTCTCCATTAAAAAAAAAAAAAGACAAAAACCAAACTTCATTGTGAATACCTGAATGGGGAATGTAATTGCAGTGCAACAGTATAAAATGCATGGGTAGTTGTCATGATTTAACTACAGTGAGCAACCAAGTACCATACAGCTGCTCAATCACCCTCCCCCTCCCCAGAGGATGGAGGAGAGAATCAGGAAGAAAAGAAAACTCATGGTTTGAGATAAAAGCAGTTCACTAGGTGACAGAGACTGAAAAGGTAAATTAATGTCTCAGCATCGCTAGATGATGGAAAGATATGAGATTTTTTTGGTTTGTTTGTTTGTTTGTTTGTTGTTTTCTGGTTTTTTTTTTTTTTTGAAACCACCATGGATCCATGGGGTGATATAAAATGGACAGCAAATTTATAGTGTTATTGTTTATTGACTGTGCTCTGAGTTGGAGGTGTGGAAATCCATTTTCCTGCTGCATATCCAGACCCCAGTTCCGGTGGACAGGGATTGTATAGCCACCAGCTCCACATGGACTTAGTCGCCAGCTTCACCAAAAAGCAAAAACTGAACTGTTTTGCCAAAGAAAAAAATAGTCCCAAAAAAATGAACAAAATGCTTAATATTTTGATGATGCTTTATCTTGGGGCATTTATGATGTTGTACATTGCTATAGTTTTGTTGGTTTATCTTTGTTTACCTTGTGATTGTCCTTGTAAACAATTACTTGCTTCTGATCCTCCAGAGCCATAAGCCTCAAAATTGTCCTGGGACAAATTTTTAGTTGTGTAAGATAAGTGTTGTTAATTAGATTTAGATATGTTAAGATCATTTACTTAGATAAGATATTGTTTATTAAATCAAAGATGTTATAGTTAAGAGAAATATTTTTGTTTGCGTTTAGTTAGCATTTATGTTTCTTTGTACACTTACTTAAAGTTTAGGAAAGAACCTTTCTTTCTTTTTAGTATTGTATCTTGCCTGACAAAGAATAATGTTTAGAATTGTATATATATATATTGTGGTTGGGTTTTTTGTTTTGTTTTTGCTTTTGCTTTTATGTTTCTTTCTCTTCTTTTATTTTTTTTTTCTTTTCTTTTCTCCTTTCCTCTATCATTCATGCCACCATTGAACCCTGTCCGTGAGGTGACAATGAGGTGACAATGTTGAGCCAGGGGTGGTGTAAAAGACTGTGTCGAATATTTTTCTCAACATTGTCGAAACATCAAACCACGACCCGAACAATGGCTT
>WHYT01016611.1:565768-592339 GCA_009806455.1 Tetrax tetrax | reverse complement strand
GGTAATGGGCATGCATATCACCACCAGGTGAGGGGTGTGGCTAGGAAAACCAGCTCTTGGAATACAGTGAGTACATGAAAATAAAAGGGGAACAAACATCAATGGAACCAAAATCCATGGAATCAACATTGAAACAACCAACATCGGATGGATCATTCCCCCATCAAGTGAACTGGAGTGTTGGGACTCCGCAGCTCCATGCTGGTAGCTATTACAACTGAAACTCTTTTCCCTCTTTCCTTTCTTCCTCTCTTTTCTCTTGCATTTACAAACTTCTTGTCGGGTTAATAAAGTTACCTGGCACTTGACTCCATTTTGAGTTTTAATTCCATTCCCGAGAATACAAGCAAAACCACGCTCTGGTATGTGAGAGGTGGGCCCAGCTGCCCCTAGCCTCCCAGACTCATCTGAGGTCAGCTAGAACGCAAAGGGGCCTTCCTGCAATCCAAAATCAGAATGTGACAGTAGGATAGCAAAAAAAATTTAAAATTTAAAAATTATATATATATTTATATAAAATAATGATAATAATATGAGTAGGAAAAAACAATAATAATAATAAGGATTTTTTAAAAAAACAAATGAAACAAATAAACAAAACCAATGAATGATGCACAATTTATCACCACCCAAAAACTCGATGTCCGATACAGCCTGTCCTGAACATCAATTATGGAATGAAAAAAAAAATCTGTAAATTCCAAACAACAAGGGAGAAAAGAAAGAGAGACCTCACTGGCTTACCCCACCGTTTAAGTACTGAGCATGATATTTATGGCATGGAATACTCTCTTTGGCCAATTTGGGTCAACTATTCTGGTTATATCCCTCCCAGCTTCCTGTACCTGCGCATTAGTGAAACTTGGGAAAACAGACAGTCAGCTTGGTCTTTTTAGCAACAACTAACAACACTGGTGCGTTTATCAACATTCTCCACGAATGAAATCGAAAACACATCAGCTATTGAGAGGAAAATTACTCCATCCTAGCCAAAATCAGGGCAGTATCCACCCTTTATTCCATACCATTTACATCATGTTTTGATATATATACACAGATATTCCCTCAGTCTATGGGCCATCCCTCCAAAATGTCTGTTGACTTCATTCAGTCATTCATTTAGGCCTTCATTTAGAACTTTGGGTTCCACCTGTCACAAAAATCTTTAGGGCAGGAGGGATGGTATGCAGTGTAGGATTGTTGCAGTTGGAGCTCGTAGTTGGTACATCTGGCGTGACTGGCGTATCATATCCACGATCTGCAAGTTGAAGATGTTGATCTTGAGAAAGCTGTTGGGAGCCAGTTCTGGTTCCATCATTGCTCAGTTTCACCAAAGTTCATTTTTCACTAATCTGAGTAATTCTTGCTGCAATACCTTTGATATAACATATAATAACTATAGAAATTATGACATACAGTATTATGTATTAGTTAACATCATACAGTTCAAATTATTTTCTATTTTTACCTAAAATTATATCTCCTTAAGGTACACATCAGACTTCTCCATTCTCCCACATCACCCAGCAAGTATATCCAGGTCCTTGAGCAAAAGCAATCCCATGGATAGGTTTGCCTTTGCCCAGGGGAGGAATAATCCAGACCATCTTCCCCAACATATTCCTTCCACGCACCACAGGGGCCTTATCCTCTTCTACAATATGTAGAAGTTCTGACTGGGCAGGGCCAACTCGATTGGTAGATCCATGAGTGTTGACTAACTAGGTGGCTTTTGATAAATCTATATTTCAGTTCTGGAAGGTTCCACCACCCATTGTTCTCAGTGTAGTTTTTAGCAGTCCATTGAACTGTTTGATTTTCCCAGAGGCTGGTGCATGATAGGGAATGGGATATACCCACTCAATACTATAATCTTTGGCCCAGGTGTCTACGAGGTTGTTTCAGAAATTACTCCTGTTGTCTGACTTAGTTCCTTCTGGAGTATCATGTTGCTACACAAAGTGCTTTTCAAGACCCAGGATAGTGTTTCCAGTGGTGGCATGTGGTATAGTGGTTGCTTCCAGCACTGTAAGCACATGATGCTTGCCTTGGTGAGTTTATGGGAGTGTGATGTTATCAATCTGCCAGGAGTCCCCATATTTAAATTTCACCATTGCACCCCTTTGTTCAGTGAACTTGACCAGGCCTAGGGCAGACCCGCTCCTGGCCAAGGTCAAGCCAATTGTTAGCAGAATGTCCCATGATAACGCCTCTGCAATAATGTATTTAAGAAGGGGAAAACAGAAAAAAAAAAGAAGGAGAACATGTGAAGAAGCTGAGTGAGGGCAGAGAGGGGGAAGTGTGAGCCCTGTGGGCTTTATGGCCCTCACCCTCTGGCCTTCTGCCAGTGGGCAGACTGGGCCCAACTCGGCCCAGCCCGACTGCAAGAAGTGGAGAGGAGATTGTCACGGCCCACTCGGGACTCGTGATGGTTCTTTTAGTGCGATCTCAAAGTGCAAAATATGGCAAACACACCAAAGGGGTTGGTTTCAATCAAACAGTACAAACTTTATTATTTTGCCCGTAAAGCGACATGCAATAGGTGAAAGGGAGTGAAAGGGAAAAGCAAAGATAGGAAAAAAAAAAAGAATAATAGCTACCACCGCGGGTCCAAGGTGTCCCTATGGTCCCAGATCCAGGCAGCATCCCGCCAGTCCTCACGATCGATGTCGATCCTTGGTGGGGAGAGCTCTTTGGGGGTCTCGCTGTTAGGGGTCGACCTTTTATGCCAAGTAGCAAACCTTGCTCCTCCTTACTTCGGGGATGTCCACCTATTTTCAGCCCTTAGGATAGAAGTGTGGTTTTTGTACATTATAATTAGCAAAGTTCTGTTAAAGGGCACTTTCTCACCATTGTTTTTGAGACAGCGGTTGTGATTCATCCTCCTCAATAGCAGCTGCACGGTTATCTCTGCCGGTTTTGACAACAGGGATGAGCCGTGGCACCTCTGCGCCACTCTGTCAGCCGTTTCAAGGATGTTGTACATTTTGTTGTTAGGCCGGAGTCAGCCTTGTCCATAACAGTTCTGTTCTGTTCCCGGGGAAAAAAAAAAACAACTGCATCTCAGGCAGGCTGCTTGCAGCAACTCATGTCAAGTTGTGAGCCTAACTTTTAGGCCAGACCAAGTCCACAGTCCACCTGGAAGTCCTCGATGACAAGGTTGAGACAATACTGATTTTCTGACTGACCCTTACGGAGATGAGATGTGAAGAGAACCTGAGAGGCATCTGCCAGCCTGTTGTGAAGAATTTCTTGTGAGAGGAATGGCTGCAGACGCCAAGGACAGTGAAGAAGGAGGGAGAGGAGTAATGTGGCTCCTGGCCAGAATTCCCCTGCAACCCATGATGCAGCCCACAGTGAAGCAGGTTGTGCCCCTGCAGCCCATGGACAGGAGCAGAGATCCACCTGCAGTCCATGGAGGACCCTGTGCTGGGGCAGGTGGATGCCTGAAGGAGTCTGTGGGCTGTGGAGGGCCCTCTGGGGCAGCCGTTCTGGAAGGACTGCACCCCATGGAAGAAATTACCCACACTGGAACAGTTTCATGAAGGACTGTGGCCTGTGGGTGGGACCCCATGATGGAGCAGGGGAGGAATGTGAGGAGTTCTTCCCCTGAGGAGGAAGCAGCAGCATAAAACAACATGTGATGAACTGATCGTAACCCCAATTCCCTTTTCCCCCTGTGCCTCTTGGGGAGCTGAAGGAAGGTGGTAGATATAATGTTAAACCTGGGAAGAGAGAAGGGTGGGGGGAAGTTATCTCATTCTCTTTCTCATTATTCTACTTTCTTTTTAGTAATGAATGAATAGTTTTCCCCAAGTCGAGTCTGTTTTGCCCATAACTGTAACTTTAAGGATTTCTCCCTGTCCTTATCTTAAAACTTGAGCCTTTTTTCTTATATTATCTCTCCCTATTCTCTCGGAGGGTGGGGGGAGTGAGAGAGAGACTGCGTAGTCTGGTCCTGGTCAGGGCTGAACTACGACAGTGATCAGTTCTAACATCCCTGGGCCGTTGGGGTTTCCTACTCAGGCCTGCTGTGTGATCAGCATGACCCACTTATTCCACGTAGTATCAGTTGCACGATGTGTAGAGGGGATCCTTCCTTTGAACGCCCACCCCAGCACTGGCAGTCAGGGTGCCAGGAGGAGCTGTCTTTCAGTACCTGCCCCTTCTGAAGCAGCTTGAACTCCTTCATATGCTACCAGTATTTCTTTTTCAATTGGAGTTTAGCAGGCCTCAGATCCTGTATGTCCCTGGCTCCAAAACCCTAGGGGCTGACCTTGAATCTCTCTTGGTGCTTTCTGACAAAGACCCCAGGTAGGGTCATTATTCCCAGCTGTGGTATAAAGCACATTTTTGACATCTTGTGCTGTGTGGACTGGCCCAAGGGCTACTGCATGAGCAATCTGCTGTTCAAAGGCTTTAGTTGCTCAGGGCCACATTTAAAACCATACCTCTTTTGGGTCATTTCATAGAGAGGACTTACAATCATACTGTAATTTGGAATATGCATTCTCCAGAAACCCACCGTGCCCAAGAAGCTTGTGTTTCCTTTTTGTTAGTTGATGGAGATATAGCTGTTATTTTGTTGATGACATTCATTGGAATCTGACAACGTCCATCTTGCTATTTTATTTCTAAAAGCTGGGATCTCTTGTACAGGTCCCTTGACTTTGCTTCATTTTATGATGAAACTAGCTTTCAAAAGAATATGGATTTTCTCCCCCTTTTTCAAAAGCTACTGCTGCTGTGTTGCCCCATACGATGATGTCATCAATGTGTTGCAGGTGTTCTGGAGTTTTACCCTGTTCCTGTGGAGTTTGGATCAGTCCATGGCAAATCGTAGGGCTGTGTTTCCACCCCTGGGGCAGTTGGTTCCAGGTGTACTGGACCCCTCTCCAAGCAAAGACAAACTGCATTCTGCTGCCAAAGGGATGGAGAAAAACACATTGGTTATATCAATGGTGGCGTACCACTTGGCTGCCTTTGATTCCCGTTCATATTGACATTCTAGCATGTCTGACACAGCAACACTGAGTGATGGTGTAACTTTATTCAGGACATGGTAGTCCACTCTTAGTCTCCATTCTCCACTTGATTTTCACACTGGTCATTAGGGACTGTTAAAGGGTGAGCAAGTCTTGCTGATCACTCCTTGGTTTTCCAATTGATGAATCAGCTTACAGAAGGGGATTAGGACATCTTGGTTGGTGTGATATTGCCACCAGTGCACCGTGGTGGCAGCAATTGGTACCCGTTGTTCTTCAGCCCTCAGCATCCCCACAACGGAAGAGTCCTATGAGAGGCCGGATACAGAAGGCAGCTGTTTAATTTCCTCCATTTCCACAGTAGCTATACCAAAAGACCACTGGTATTCTTTTGGGTCTTTGAAATACCCTCTCCTGTAACAGCCTATAACAAGTATACACAGAGCATCTGGGTCAGTTACTATGGGGTGTTTTTGCCACTCATTCCCAGTCAGACTGACTTTGGCCTCCAATACATTTAGTTGTTGGGATCCTGTCTTTCCAGAAATACAGATGGGTTCTGCCTCTTTCTAGCTTGATGTTATTAGGGTACACCATGCATTGATGGCTATTAGAGCCTTATACTCTTGTGAGTCTGACGTGCCAGGTCATCTAATCTATACAGACCAGTGAACTCAGTTGTAGCCCTCCTCCACCTGGCTGGAGGCAGGGCATCTCTAGTCCTGTTCATAATATTTGCTACACATTTCTTGTAAATATGAATCAGAATTCCCTTCCATGGGATCAGAGGTAAGACCAGCCTTTCTGTTCTGTCTGAAGAACTGTCCATTGGAGACTGGAGCAGCGATTTTCCTGGGACAATCTTCTTTTGCCATTGTTTTTCCTTGAAACTCATGTGCCCATGCCTCCAGGGACAATGTAGGTTTCCTGGCCCGCTTCCTCATGTCCTGTCCTTGGTCACGCAAGACAAACCACAGAGGACCTCATCATGTGTACCATCTCTCTTGAGCAGGGGAATGTTTACTCCTAATAGCTGAAATACTGGTTCATACAGGTGGGGAGTAGGACCTATCCTCTTTGAACTGATGGAACTCCTGAGACAACTTATCCACAGCCAAGAGGGGGATGGAAGAGAGACTTTCTTTGTATTGTGGGAGTTGACCAGCCAACATCCTGCAGAATATTTTTCATACATATATATAGAAGTAAAATATGTACTATCTTAGTATAATGTTCAGCTGATCACCTTTGGGTGGATCCAGAGATCCTTCTTTCCAGTTAAGTCAACCATTTTGAGCATGGATTGTGTTTTTAGTTCTGGTTCCATTAAATGGATTCAGATCTGTCGCCTGTCCTACTTCATTATTGTAGTTGCTATGATTATGGTGCTTTAAGTACAGAGAAGTTTTAAGTAGTACACTGCAAAGTACTGGTCCCTAGAGAAACTAATCAACCCTTTTTTTTTTTTTTTTTCTTTATATGTAGTTGCATTTTTAAGATCCAAACTAACTGGTTTGGTCTTTATAATCTGACAACAATGTCTCACTCAGACCACTAAATTGACATGTCATGCAGTACCAAGTCAAAATGCTTTCTAGAAACCTATTGCATTAGCACTGTTACCTTATCAGCTAGGCTGATATTCCCATCAGAAAAGCAAAAAAATAAATCTGCTTAATTTAACAAAGTCTGCTTTACCCCGAACCTATGCTGATTGGCATTATTTATATTACAGTCATCTAACTCTGAATCAAACTCTCACTAACTATCCAGTTATTTTGAGATTTGTATCACCCTGTCGTTACCTTGCTCATCCTATTTGTCCTTTTAAATATTGACACTTCAGTAAGGTTTTTTCCCTCCTCTATTAATTTTTGTCATTTGTGAACATGTAAAGGCTTGCTGAGAGTGATATTAACAAGCCAAGTAGCTGAGGGAAAAAAAAAAGCTGGATAACTTATCTAAAAAACTTTTTACATAGTAGGCTTTTTAAAATATCTGCTTTACGGTTCTAACTTACAACATAAAGTGGCCAATACCAGTCATGGGATATAGGAAGAGCAAACAAATGTGTTCCAAAATTATGCCTACTTATTCTACTTCACTTCTAAGCAGAGATGAGACTTTTAGACAGTACAGATTTTTTTTTCTTCTGTCTATGCTTTTGTGGGTATCATATAAAATATTTTAAAATTTTTAAATGATTAATTACTCTGCGCTTCATCCTGTTTCAGGCTCCTCATAGCATTCAAGTTTTTTAAAAGGGCTGTTTTTTTCAAGGTGGAAACAGTGAACATCAAGGATTACAATGGTTAAGACTGAAAGCAGTTTGCATGCAACAGGCAGAACACGCCTGTGTCTGGCTTTCTAATGCGGTTATTACCCTATTTTCTTCTGTGTGTGAAGTTTCCACATAGAAGGGGTGGTGGTTCTCTTGCAGCACAGTTCTCTACAAAATGTCCCAGCAGGAAAGAGCTTTGAATTCTATTTTATCCTTTCTGCAGAAACACAGGCGTGCTTACATGGGGCCAGTGTGGGATAACAAATAGAAGTGGGATCATCAAAATCAGAAGGAAACATGTTTAGGTGGCTTCAGATCTATTGTCTTAACATTCTTTCAGGCTAGAAAACACTTAGTTACCTAATAAATTTTGTTATGTATCTAGATAGCTCATGTCACCTCTCTCATGCTGCGTTTATATCCTGAAGTGACCTATTAAAGACTTTGGCCTCTGCCACTCCAGTGCTGTTAACTTGATCTGTCTGTTGGTATAAAGATGGAGACTGACATGGAAGCTGGAGCATGAGGAACAGAGGAGAAGAAAGGCGGATTTTACCATGCTTCTGACACCTACCTCTCATGTGCCTTGAGGGATGATCTCGGCAAGGAAGGCTGGTTTGGTGCCTGCTCTAGATAAGGTATTAGGTGACGATGGAGACAAGCCCTACAAAACCTTGGTTAGGCTAGAGAAATAATAATCTTTCAAAACTGTTGGAGGTAGTAAGAATAAAAAATTAATTCATTTTAACTTCAACATAAAACTAGCAGCCTAGAGTGTGTTTGAAACTTTTGAGGAATTCATCTGGATATTTTTAACAAACTCCAATTTTGCGTGTCAATCAAAGATAAATGAAAGCACTGAAACATTTGATATATTTTTGGGAGTTTAGGAGATTTTTTTTTTTTATTGAGGCAGAAGTAAATATTTGCTGTGGGAAGGAAAACCAGTTTCAGATTGGTGAATCTCAAGTATTTTGATTTCTTGCCAATTAATGATCTTTGATTACTGCTTCTGATATTGGAAAATAAAAGCAAGAAAACAAATAAGAACACTTACAGAAAACCTCTCATCTTCCCTCTGGACACCTCCCTTGCTCCTGCCTGGAGGCCCCTTCCCGTCACTGCAGGTTACATTCTCCCTGAAGAGGCAGTGGGCAGCACAGGAGATTGAGCTCAACTATTGAGTTTCTTACTTGCTGGTAAGTGTGTGGTCTCCTCCACTGGCCACAGTCATACCTCCTTCATGGTTGCCTCTTGGTCCCTGCTTGGGTGGTTACTTGCTCTTGCCCTGCTTGAGTGGTTACTTGCTCTTGCCCTGCTTGGGGCTCTTACCCTGCAAGAAGCTGCTAGAAGTTTCTCCTCTGTCCAGCGGACTCGTCTGGGTCTATTGCGGACCCACTGCTGGCCAGGTTCGAGCCAATTGGTGAGGGAATGTGCAGTCATAACATCTCTGTGATAATGTATTTAAGAAGGAGAAAAATATTTAAAAAGGGAGAAGATGTGAAGAAGCAAAATCAGGGGGGCAGAAAGGGAGGCATGAGCCTTGTGGGCCTGGTGGCCCTCACCCTGTCACCTCCTGCTGGGCAGTTGTTTGTTTGGGCCTGACTTGGCCCAGCCCAGCCACAAGAAGTGAAGAGGGGAGATGTGAAGACAACCTGAGAGACATGCTTGAACCGATTGTGAAGAATTTCCTGTGAGAGGAACAGCTGCAGACGCTAAGGTCAGTGAAGAAAAAGCAGGATGGGTAATGTTGCTCCCAGCAGAGACTCCCCTTTAGTCCAAGGAGGTTCATAGAGGAGCAGAGATCCACCTGCAGCCCATGGAGCCAGGGCAGGCAGATGCCCGGAGGAGCCTGTGGCCCATGGAGGACCTGTGCTGAGGCAGACAATTCCTGAGGGACTGCACCCCATGGAAAAACGACACACACCGGGGCAGTTAATGAATGACTGTAGCCCATGGGAGGGACCTCATGCTGAAGCAGGGGAGGAATGTAAGGAGTTCTTCCCCCGAGGAGGAAAAAGCAGCGTAAAGCGACAAGTGATGAACTGACCATAACCGTGTTCCCTATTCCCCGCTGTGCTGCTCGAGGTGTGAAGGAGACTGATATAATTGGAACTAAGTAAAGCCCGGGAAGAGGCAGGGGTGGGGGGAAGTTACTTTGTTCTTTTTCTCATTACTCTGCTTTGGTTTTACTAATAAGAAGAAATAAATAGTTTTCCCCAAGTCGAATCTGTTTTCCCCATAACATTAACTCCAATGATCTCTCCCTGTCCTTATCTCTCCCTGTCCTTACCTCAAACCTTGAGCCTTTTTTCTTATATTATCTCTCCTTCATTCTCTCAGAGGGTGGGGGGAGTGAGAGACTGCATAGCTTGGTCCCAAGGGGGCTAAATTATGACAAGCATTTATCCTGCCCTACTCTCCATCTTTCCCTCTAGTATTTATTTTTTCTTCCTTGCTCCTGCTCAAGTGTCTCTCCCGCTCTGATGTCTCCTATGGGTCTCCTGTATGTCCTCCTGCTCTCACATTGTTTCTTCTCTGTCTTCCAGATCTCGTGTTGTTTTTCTCTGCATTTGTCACCATTTCTTAACTACATTTCTGCAGAGGCTCCAGAAACTCCTCTGCCTGGGTCAGGTCAATTCGGTGCACAGTGGGTCCTTTTTGCACATTGAGGAGCCAGCTGCAATGGCTGTGTTTGGCACTGGGCAATCCCAGACCTTCTTCTGCAGAGACCACACCTGTAGCACCCCACTACCAACACCTTGGCTATGCCCATTGCAATATCATCTCAGTATTGAAGGCTTATAATATGGTGGTAATTCCTTTGTAAAATGATTTGTTGTGGCTTGCAAAGTTGTAGGTGGAAGCAAGAATTTCTCACTCCTCTACACGCTGTTTCTTTGGTCCTCCTCTTTTGTCTGTTGTAGGAGGTGTTGCAGAAACTCACAATAATTAAATTAGACGAAGTGATAAACTCAAATGGGCTTTTTTTTTTTTTTTTTTTTTTTAACAAACTGATAATAAATTCAAACTTAGTTCTACCCTTAACCAAATTTGCTTTAGGACTCCAGTGTCATTAAGAATTGACAGGTCCAAAGTGTCACTCATGAATTAATACTGCTCTCAGGAACAATCACAATCACTCCCCTAACAAAGGGAGGGCTCTAGATTTGAGGAATTTCCTTAGGCATGGTCCCAACCTAAGAGGAGAGTCCCTGACTGCAGACCTGCTGCTCCAAGGAGGACTGGCTCAACCTCGCCCTAAATGAAGTCAAGGGCTTCATTTATACCGTAGCTGAACCTAGTTTGTGGTAATACGTCACCATATCAGTTCTCATTGGCTGAAGACTCCACTTTACAATAGCAACATGGTTCTAGAAGCTTCCTAGCTTAGGATGCATATACCTGCCACAGATGGGCATGAGTTTTTTGTTGCTGAGTTTCTTGGAATGTTTGGGCTTTTTTCAAGTGGCTTGCATCAGGGATTTCTACCAGGAAGATTTCTAAGGTGGGAGCACTAGGGCAACAGGGACCTGGGACCATCCCCTCTGCTGGTTAATAGCCTCATCTCCTGAACTTGACACCAGTACCTGCCCTTGCCATCCCTCCTTGGGCACTCACAGGCTGTGGGCACTGCAGCAATGCAGCTGTGCTGAGAGAAAGTCAGGGTAAGGTGGGAGCTTGAAGAGGCCACAAGAAGGGAAAACAAAATTGAGTAATGTAAAGCAAGAAAGAATTAAACAGCATAGATTAAATGCCATAGGCACAGGTATGCGTAGTAGGAAAAAAAATGTATATGCCTAATTTGTTTTCTGTGATACTATTGTCTGGGCTTGGTGTCTAGTTATTTTGGTATTTTTTTGTCCTTAGTGTTCGATAATATTGTATTGGGCTGATTAATTTTAAGTGTATATATATGTGTGTATATGTACCCTACAGATCTTTGCCTGAAATACTAGAACATAAAATATCTAATATATTTATTCTGATGAAAAGTTTCAACTTATACTTGAATTTGTCTGCTTTTCTTTAAACAAAACTCAGTAATGATTTTAAAATTAAAACAGCCCCTTCCCACTCCAGCCTCTCAATGTCTATCTAAATGTTTCGCAGAGTAAGTAGTTTAATAATATAGATTAGAAATAAACACTTCAAACAGAAACATTTAGGTTCAGTTTTGGGGGTTTTTTTTAACATATTACAGAGGAATAGTTGTATCAGAGGTATTAATTCTGAAGTGAGTTCTACTGAAACTCTTTACACTCAATGTACTACATTTCTGTCATCAACTCAATATTTAATTATGAAGTTCTGAACTTTTCTGTTTACCTTCTAAGACTGTTGATGTGACTTAATCTATTTATAGGTCAAAATGCTAGACTCAAAAGATTAATAGAGTTTTACTTTATTGCTCCATAATTATTTTTTGTTTGCTTCAATAAAACTAATCATATGAATAGAGGAAAAAATAACCACTTGTGACTGGTTCGTAGGATTCCTATGCACAAAGTTCACCCAACATATGATATTCAAAAGCACAACAGTATTTATTGCTCTATTATAGCCTTGCATGAGCGGTTACTAGCATAAGCAGCTACAGTTCCTAGCATAAGCAGTTACTAGCATATTGTTTTCCCTTTGTGAGAGTCTTACCACCCTGACTAAGCCAGAGACATCCCCGAGCAGGAGGATGGTGATCAGCAGGGTCAGAGCAGAGAAGGGAGGTAGACGTAGCACCTTCAGGGCATCCCCTGTTGTTCGTAGAGTGTGCTCTGGGTCCTTTATCTCTCTCTCTGCGCTGAGCCACCTCTGCTTATACCCTCAGCAGATTCATTTGAAAGAATACTGACCAGGTGTTGATGCACGCGTGGCCAGCACATGCAACAAGCCCTGCCAAGTACATGCTCTGCTGGCTAACATCAGTTCCCAGATAGCAGCAACGTACTGCTCAATAACAACCCTCCTAGCTGCCCTCTCCAAGGTCACATTCTCGCAGCTGTGTGCAGCTTGTGATTTCCCACAGTGGCCCTACATGGACCATCACTGAAATCCCTCACACACCACTCCAAGTAGTGCTTAGATACTTCTGTTTCTGAAGTGGTACAATAGACAGGCAAGTTTGTAAAAGTAGAGGGAAGTTAAATAGCACAAAGTATTCCTTTGTACTTTATATCTTAATGTAATTTTCAAATTAATTACTGAAACAAAATGGAAAACTGATTACATATTACATGCTTGACAAGTAAAAGACCTAAATTTAGTTAAATTCACTCAGAATATTATAAACATTCGCTTATGAACAAATAGTACATGTAAGAATGGAAAATCTATTTATTTTATAATGGAGGAATAGCAAAACCATCAGATGACTAGAAGTATCTAGTAGCTCAAATGGCACTGATCACTGAAAATTAGTAATGAAGAAAAATAAAGTAGACTCATACTTGAAAACCAGAAACTAATTCCATGATTACATAAATTCAAACTAGAGAAGAAATGACCTGAATGTGAATAAATTATTTCTCATAGCTCTGATTCTGAATAACGTAAAAGTTATTAAGAATTACGTGCTTAGCTGTTTGACCAAAAAGAGAAAGGTCAAGGATGAGCAAGGCAATTGGAGATTTGCAAGGTTATTTGGAGCAACTCAAAAATAAATTGATTTCTTAAAAGCTAAAAAATAAACCAAACAAATCTGATTATTATCTGCAAACATACAACTCCAGTTCTGCTAAGGGAAATAATTGTAGTTATAGACTGTTGGGAACGCCGAGTATCAAGAGCCATGAGAATGAGAAATAAGAAGCCATGGGAATGAGAAGCAAGAAGCCATAAGAATGAGAAACAAGGGACTTTCTGAGAGAAGGAAAACAAGATAAAGGATACCTGGTGGTGGTTGGGCAATCGGAGGGTATATAAGCACATAAGCTGTAACAATAAATGATTTTTGCTTAGCATGCAACAGGGGTCCATGACTACGTTCCCACACAAATGGCGCCTGAATAGGGACTTGTTAGAAGTAGTGAAGATTAGAAGATTGTGATTCCAGTGGGAATGCCCAGCCGATTGGTAGGAAGCCTGGGCAGTGAGTTCATTATCTCTAGGAAGGGAGGTAAGCAGCCGGGAACAAGGGGAGCACGGCTTGAAAAAGAAACCTAGCCAAACTGGGGAAGTCTGCGCAGTATCCGTTACCTCAGCTAACGGAGGTAACGTGGCTAGGAACGATGAGAAGCACTGCTTCAAAGGAACATAAATCAGTTTTAATGATCCTAACAAAAGTGTTAAAGGAACAGAACTGTGCTATTAATAACACTGACCTGAAGAGTTTGTTGGTTTGGGTGTCCACTCACGTATCAGATGCTAACACCTCTAATATATATACAGTGGGCACCTGGGACACCACAAGTGTTGAACTGTGGGACTGTGCAACACGGGGTGACCCTGCTGCTCAAAGGTTATTACCGGCATGGCGTGTAATGTTTGAAGCCTTAACGTGCAGGTGCAAGAAGCTGGGCCAAGGACAGACAGAGTATCGGTCATTTGGACACTGAATGGTGAAAAATTGTACATTGTTCATTTTATTTATATTAATGTGCTTATATTTCGTTATTATTGTAAGTGTCCTCTTAGTAAACTGCAGAATAAAGCGACGTGTGATTAACTGATCATAAGCTCCTTTCCCTTTTCCTGCCCCCCTGCCCTGTCCCGCTCGAGGTGGGGGAAGGAGGTGTAGATGGTGTTAAATCCGGGAAGAGGGAGGTGTTGGGGGAGGTTATCTTGTTCCCTTTCTCATTATCCTGCTTAGGTTTTAGTAATAAATGAATAGTTTCCTTGGGTCTAGTTTGTTTTGCCTGTAACGGTAGCTTTAAGGATTTCTCCTTGTTCTTATCTCACACCTCAGGCCTTTTTTTGTCTTCTTATGTGATCTGGGTCGTGGCTGCCGCCAGGCACCCCTGCATCTGGCAGGGTGGGGGCAGCTTACCCAAAAACTGATGTGGTTAACAGATACTCCAGTCTGAGTCGACCAGCGGCCTTTAGCAAGAGAAAAGCTGCAACATTTGAATGAGTTAGCTGACGAACAATTACAGCTTGGACACATGCAGACACACGCAGCAGATAGTCTGTGGAGCACACCTGGGTTTGTAATACAGAAAAAAATCAGGCAAATGGCGACTCTTACAGGATTTAAGGGCAGTAAATTCAGTAATTGAGGATATGGGACCTTTGCAACAGGGGTTACCATCTCCTTCAATGATACCGCGAGATTGGAATATTATCATTATTGATTTAAAAGATTGTTTTTTCACTATACCTTTACATCCTGAGGATGCTCCAGAAGTCTCATTTTCTGTGCCTTCAATCAATATGGGAGAGTCCGGTCAGCGATATCATTGGACAGTACTTCTGCAAGGTATGAAAAATAGTCCAACCATCTGCCAATGCTACTTCACACAGGCCATAGCACCAGTAAGGCATTTGCATAAGAACAGCCTCATTTATCATTATATGAATGATATCTTAATTGCAGCCCCCAATGATTCTCTGGTGGACAGAGTTCTTAATGATGTCACCAGTGCATTACCCTGATTTAAATTGATTATTGCTCAAGAAAAAATTCAAAAGGTATGTTCCTAGCAGTATCTCAGCTGGCAAATTATGGAAAGAAAAGTTGTGCTGCAAAAGTTAAAAATCCCTCAAACAGTGTTTACCTTAAACAATTTGCAGAAATTGCTGGGAGCTGTCAACTGGGTATGCCCAGCTCTAGGCCTCTCTACTGAATTGCTTTCTCCACTATTCCAAATGCTTAAAGGAGACTCAGAGTTAACCTCTCCTAGCAGACTAACTCCAGAAGCACAAGCGGCATTACAAACAGTTTTGCTACAGATTTCCATTCATTGGCCTAAGCAGCCCATGTTGCAATTTTTAGGAGAATTAATGTTGTATCCACCAACTCATCTAAGTTTTACACTCCTAGAAAAAATGCCTTAACAATATTAACAGATGGATCAGGAAAAAAGCACAAATCAGTGATTGTGCGGAAGAAAAATTATGAGTGGCGTCATGACGTACAATTGGTAGAAGGTTCAACCCAAATTGTAGAACTTGCGACAGTGGTATGAGATTTGTATAAGTGGAAAGATGAATTCCTCAATATTGGCTCCGATTCTGCCTATGTGGTCGATGTAATAAGATGCGCCGAACAGGCAATGCTAAAGGAAATTAATAATCCTTTGTTGTATGATCAGTTTCAACAGCTATTATCAGTATTACATGTGCGGGATCATCCTTTCTTTATTGTACATCTGAGAGCTCACACCTCACTTCCAGAACCTGTCACAGAAGGTAATATGAGAGCAGATGCTCTCACTAATGCGGACCTTGTTCCAAACACACTCATGCAGGCTAAGCTATCCCATGAATTTTATCACCAAAACTCTACAGCCCTTCAACAATAATTTAAGCTGACACGGGAACAAGCTCGGGCAATTGTGCGTTCCTGTAGCAGTTGCCAAAACACAACTATGACATCTTTATATGGGGTTAATCCACGTGGTTTGTGGATTAACCACATAATTCTCAAGAATTATGACAATCTGATATAACTCATGTCCCGTCATTTGGCCGACACAAATATGTACATGTAACTATTGATACCCGTTCTAGCTTATTGTTTGCCTCTGCTCATACAGGAGAATATACTAAGATGATTGCCAACATTGGAGGTCAGTGTTTGCTTTCATGGGGGTTCCCATGCATATAAAAACAGATAATGGGCCAGAGTATGCTTCTTGCGCAGTCCAAACCTTCCTTGCTCTTTGGGGCATTAAGCACGTTACTGGTATCCCACATAACCCCACTGGACAGGCCATCATTGAATGTGCCCATGGTACACTTAAAAATATGCTGTTAAAACAAGAAGGGAAATCTGCAAATGGAAAGTTAGCAAAAGCAATGTATGTGCTCAATTTTCTAAATCTTTGGAGTGACAATACTTCTCCAATACAGAAACATTTTGGATCATCTACTGTACATGAGGCCATCCAAGGGCAAGCTCTGGTGATGGTTAAGAATCTGGAAATAGGTAATTGGGAAGGACCATTTCCTCTTATAACACAGGGAAAGGATATGCTTGTAACTCTACAGGGGCAGTAAAAAAGTGGATCCCTGCACGAAGGGTACGACCAGCACTCTAAGCTACCTTGCGTTCATCGGATTGTTGACAAGCTGTGTGGCAGCTGCACGGACATCAGTCACGGAAAGAACAAACGTGTGGGTAACTATGGCTAATGCCACAGGACAGGACACCATTTGTCTTTCTGTATCATCTGCAAATAACCCTTTCAGAACATGCTTGGGCAATCTCCCAGAATATGGTAGGACGTCAATTCTGTGTAAAAAACCAGCAGCCACGAACGCTGCGTGCTGAACCACAAGAGATGGAACTTTTGGGATCAGTAAAGATGGACATAAGTCTATTTTTTAAGTATTCAGAAACTAAAGTTACTAGAGGGGTAGTGATTGTAAATGCTTCATACATTTCAATGACACAGTGTGGTGTGATCATTCGAGCACTAACATATCAAAATCCAGCACTACTCCAGTGGGCCTCCCTGATGGTATGTTTTTTATGTATGGAGACTGTGCATGGGCAGGGACACCTTCCCATATAAAAGGGGGCCCCTGCACCATGGGAACTTTGGAGGTGTTTATACCCAATAATACAGGGATTTTACAGCGTTGAAGACCTAAATGAAGTACACATAGCTTTGAATCTGACTGCCAAGACAATATAGAGACTTGGAACCTAAGTGAAATTATTGCCACTTCAATCTTTGCACCTGGTGTGGCAAGTGCCCAGGCATTAACTACGCTAAATAAATTGGGCTGTTGACTTGCAAAGCAAATAAGCGCAACTGCATCGGCACTATCAATGCCATAAACTGATGTAGATTCTATACGCTACGCTACTTTACAAAATAGAACTGCTGTTAGCCTGCAGAGTACATTTAACAGGCCTTGTTGTGTGTGCTGGCCACGCATGCAGCAAAGTCTAGTCAGTATTCTTCTACTGAATCTGCTGAGGGTGTACATAGACGTGGCTCAGAGCAGGGAGGGGGGATCCAGAGCACACACTGCGAACAACAGGGGATTCCCTGAAGGTGCTGCGCCTGCCACATTTCTCTGTTTTGACTCCGCTGATAATCACCCTCCTGCTCGGCAGTGTTTCCGGTGTAGTCGGGTTGGTAACAGAATAGATCAGCAATAGATTTTTTATTATTAGTACAAAATCATGGTTGCCAGGATTTTGATGGGCTTTGCTGCATGAATCTGTCTGATCATTCGGAATCTATTCACAAAAGTATTCAAAACTTACAAAAAGGACTACAAAAACTGCAGCAAAGTGATGGTTTTGATATGTTCAGAAATCTTTTTGGTGGATTGATAGAATAGTTTATTACAAATAGCTGTAGGATGCTTATTAATTCTTTTTATATATGTATTTTGATCTGTATCTATTAAAGTTTGCACACATTTCAACACACAGGGAATACAGATCAAAATACATACATAGAAAGAATTAACAAGCCTCTTTTCATAAACAAAGAAAGGGGAGATGTGGGTATTTCACTGAGCCAGTACGGTGTCAGTGAAAGCATACCGACATTGGGAGATGGTTACAATCATGCTTTTTGGAAGAAAGCCATGGAATGAGAAGGGAAGCTTTAAGATACAAGACATTGTTAGCAGCATTTATGGCTTGTTTCAACAGAGGCTTGCAAAAAACTAGTCACTGGCTTTGTAGATAAGAAGGTTGCTGGAGTTGCTATGTCTGTAATAGTAGAAGAATGCTGTAGTAGAAAATTACTAGAAAGTAGTGAAACTTAGTTTTGCTTAGCAATCATGACTATGTATAACGTGTGATCAGTAATTTTATTGGCTAAGCTTGTGTGTGGCATAACTGTTGATTGGACAAGAAGCAATAAGGATGGATTATGTTATTGTTGACCATGGCATGTGTTCTCTCATGTATTTTATTATGTCTACAAGAAATTCTCACAAGAACTTTTGATAGAAGAGCATATGCTGTGCAGTTAAAACAAGAAGAGAGAATTGTTGGGGACAACGAGTAACAGAAGCCATGAGAATGAGAAACAAGAAGACATGGGAATGAGAAACGAGGGACTTTCCAGGAGAAGGAAAACAAGATAAAGGACACCTGGTGGTTGGGCCATCGGAGGATATATAAGCACATAAGATGTAACAATAAATGATTTTTGCTTAGCATGCAGCAGGGGTCCGTGACTACGTTCCCAAAATAGACAACTCGTAAGTCTTCAACTTCTGCTTTAAATCAAGCATATTCATATTAAACTGAAGAGGCATATAGGCTGGTGTTAATGTAATAAAGATCACAGAAAAAAGTGTTTTAGTATAGAGTATCGAGAGAGGAAAACAAAATATGATACTAAAGAACTCAAACACACTGTTCAGGTAATCTTGTGAAACCTGATTAAATTGTCACATAGCCCATTTTTTCTCGTTAACAAGGATGTCTATTTTCTGCTTGTGTATAACAACTATTTATTAGACACTTGTACTTTGATTTACTAAATTATAAGTAATGGCGGTTTTTATTATTATCAAAATTATGCATGATTGGTTTTGACAAAAATATAGCTACGGTGCTGATGAATTCTAGTTCTGCTACAGTTTATGAGGGGTCCTGTTAATTTTCCACAGTGGCATGAAGCTAGCGTAAAGCTATGAAAGTAAGTTTAATTCTTTATCTTTTTGATTGAGGAACATACAGATGTTCAGATGTAATATCCTGAATCCTTTAATTTTTTAAATTTTAGCTGAATTGGAATCATTTTGGGTAGTTGCTGCAAATACATGTGGAAGATTTGTGTAGGTATATTGTAATACTAATGGAATCCTAACCTTGTGAAGTTGCATTTCTGTGTTAATCAAGTTGTTATGAAATCTAGAGTGGAACCTCTCTTTTAAAAAAATTATTGTTGCTGCTATGCCGCTAATGAGTGTGTCACCAAGACTGTTCATTATTTATGAAAAGTTAAAACAAGTGAGTTAAAGATGTTAGTCCTCTGCATTGTATTAACCATACAGGAGGATCTTCCTGTTGTATGCTGTCTCTGCCCTCATTCAAAGCATACGTTTAACTTTTTGAAAAAAATAATTGCAATGGCAGCGTCACCTACAAGAAGAGATCAGGTCTTTTGGACAACATTTTCAAAAGGGACCAACAATTGCTTATGTAAATAGACATCCACCCTTCTTTTCCCTAAAAATTGTAGTTCTTTCTGTAATGTCATATGCATTACAACACCTGAAAATGAGTCAGGATGTCAGTCGCATGACTGTAAGAGCAAAATACATCTGCCAATAAAAAATGATAGTTATAACCTTCTCTGTAGCTTCCTGTTGATTTGAGCTCAGCATAAGCCTTCAGAAAGATAGAATTTCCTCTTGGCTTAAGGCTGTCAAGAAGGTTGTAGTCTGATAATGCATGGCAGCAGCTTCAGTAACACATTTGAAGTAGTAGTCAATTACTTGAGCTGGGATCTTTTTCTATTCATGCTGTCACATCTGTTGGAAGTAAAGCTGCCCAGGACGAAACTGATGAAAAACTTATTTTAGGTTGAGGAAGATAATGAAGAACTGAAGAATGAGAATGAAGAAATATGAAAAATCTAGATCAGAAAAAAAGAATAAATCTTTGTATGATGCCTAGATTTGGGTCCTTTCTGTATACTAGTGGATGACAGACCAAGTACCTTAGTAAAAATGTGCAATGACTAGAATTTACAATGCTTTCTTAATTGCAGGGAGAAGCTTTCACTTTATTTTCAGGCTATGAATCAGGACTGTATTTGATAGCAGCAGAGAGCAGTCATATCAGACAGTAGTGACACCTGTGTTGAAGGGCAAATTTCGAAAGAATAGCATAGCATAATAATTTGACAGTGTCCTAGTATGAACTGTGTAAATACCAGCTAATGACTGCCTGTTGACAGGAGAACACACTGTCCTTTTTCTGTTTTTTTTTTTTTTTTTATAAACTGTTATATAAGATGCTGGCCACTTCAGAATAAGGTGAAAAAAAAGTTTACCAATAGCGATATTACTTAATGTGCCATGGATGCCTCACTTGTTTGCATCTACATGGATAGCTGCTTTCTGATTATTGTAACAGTTTTCAGCTGATAATGGCTTCTATTTTATTATATTTCTTATCATTTGTAATAAAAGAATAAACTGAAGTTAAAGATACATAAGGTTGCTCTGAGACTAAGAAGGAATCAGTTGTTGGAAAGCTGAGCATCAGTAACATCAGATCAGCTAAGGCTGGCTACATTTTCTACTATGTTTGTCTAGGGACATGTAGGGATTTCCTACTCAGCAAGAGTAAAATGATAGTCAATTTGGCCCCCTGCATCCCCCCCTTTTTTTTGTTGTTAATTGCAACCTTTTGGGGAATCTTGGTATGTATAAAATGCTGTTGTTCTAATCTACCACTATTTGCAATAACTTTGCAAATTTTATAGTACCATACATGTTAAGTAGAACAAACTTGGTGCCTTACAAATGAAAAGAAAACCATGTATTTGAAAAATTATACAGTTTACATGACATGAAATCTATTCCTACTGTGGTAGGACAAACTATGGCTGCTAGTGTATCAGTGTCCAGATATCCCAGTCTCAAAAGTTTTTTTAAAAATTTGAACCTGCAGAGCAGATCTCTATGGAATGACTGTTTTAGCATCTTCTAAAATTGTTATGGTTAAGTTTAGGTGAATTGTACCTAGTGTACCTAGACGGAATTTTCCTCCCCAGTCAGCTAGACACAATGTTGGTGTACTCTAGGACCATGTGATCCCAGTCCAGTAGATGTAAAGCTGCTACAGATCCCTACCCTTGTGTCCAGCCACTAGTGAGTCTGGGTGGACATTCCCAGTAGGCACATGCACACTGTACAGATTGGTTGGCCACTAACACATACAGACCGAATGATTTTACAGGCATCACATACATATGAATGGCACTCTCATAAACATGAAAAAACCCAAAAGATCTGATCCTTTTTGCTCACCGTTAATCTTGCTAGTAGAGCTGTACTGAAATGTACCCACAATGTCTTACGTGGTTCTTCTCAGAAGAAGTCCCTAGACCACTACTCACTGCAGCATGCAGTCCTCAGACCTCTTGTTCTACTCTCTGGCTTGTGCATCTTGAAGTTTGCTCATGTCTTGCACCCAAACCTTCATGACTGTTTCATGGCCTGTCAAGGCCAGTGGCCTTGACATTTTGTCTGATTTACAGGCTAGGTCACTTTGAAGTTCACCAGTATCTTGCACATTTACACACAGAGTTTAGATCACAGTCAGGAAAATAATTACAAATTGTATAAGGCCAATTGTATGAGCTTCAACAAGGCTAAGTGCTGGGTCCTGCACTTGGGTCACAACAACCACATGCAATGCTACAGGCGTGGGGAAGAGTGACTGGAAAGCTGCTGGATGGAAAAGGACCTGGGGGTATTGGTCAACAGCTGGCTGAATATGAGTCAGCAGTGTGCCCAGGTGGCCAAGAAGGCCAACAGCATTCTGGCTTGTACCAGAAATAGTGTGGCCAGAAGGAGCAGAGAAGTGATTGTCATGCTATACTTAGCCACACCTTGAATACTGTGCTAAGTTTTGGGCCTCTCACTGTGAGAAAGACATTGAGGTGCTGGAGCTTGTCCTAAGAAGAGCAACGAAGCTGGTGAAGGGTCTATGGCACAAGTGCCATGAGGAATGGCTGAGGGAACTGGGGTTGCATAGTCTGGAGAAAAGGAGGCTCAGGGAAGGAAGGCCTTATTGCTCAGAAAGGAGCTTGTAGTGAGATGGATGACAGTCTCTTTTCCCAAGTAACAAGTGATAGGATAAGAGGAAACAACCTCAAATTGTGCCAGAGGACATTTAGATTGGATATGAGGAAAAATTTCTTCACTGAAAGGGTTATCAAGCATTGGAACAGGCTGCCCAGGGAAGTGGCTGAGTCACTGTTCCTGGAGGTATTTGTAAGATGTGTAGATGTAACACCTGGGGACATGATTTAATGGTCAACTTGGGAGTCAGCTTAATGGTTGGACTTTATGGTCTTAAGGGTGTTTTCTGACCTAAATGGTTCTATGAAATGTAGTCTAATAAGAGGATAGAACAGCCTGTGTTAGTCAGGTATAGATATCAGTCAGACAAGCAATACTGACCAGCATCTTGACTATGGGTGACTGGCACTTTTTAAGCCCCTTTATTTCCTTTTTCCTGTGCTTACTCTTACTCCATTCACTTTGACTCTTTTCTTTTCACAAAAAAACCCCAACCCTATCCCTAATAACTTTTCCCCCATTGTCCCCAGTTTTACTACATCTGTACCTAAATTGTGTATGACTCATTGGGATATTGTTGGCCAGTAAGGCTCTGCTCCCCAGAAGATCCTCATTTATCTGTGAAGTCTGGCCATTTCTCCTCTAGCTTAATGTTACATGAAATCTGTGCATTCCTTCTAGTACTCTCATGGCTTTTCTCAGCTTCTTGCTATGCTGCTTTCTACCATTCAGCTTTCTCATATCATGTCCAGTAGTTTCCTGTGTTCTGTCCAGTTAGCTCAACACCAGTCTGGAGCGTAGTCATCTGGCTGCATACTTCAACAGGTACTGTCGTTTTAAAGACTGATTTACTGCCTTGCTACATATTGCCACTGGTAGCACAATTCACTTACCTGCATAACATACAAGTTTTTGCATGTTTACCTATATGCAGAATTGTCTCTGTCATTAGTTTCAGTGATAAAATCCCTTCCAGAGGAAAACCTGAATTTTGCTGCTTTTGCTATATTTTTATTCTGTTTCTCCTCTCTCCTTTCTCAGGTGTGCTTAGATACTAGCTGGACAGTGTAGTCAGTGTTGTGATGATTCACACTGGTAACATGTAAATACGGTCTACCATGTTTAGAATGCTTGGCAAACCCAAAGAGGGGAAATTATAATTTTATTTTCTATTAGCTGTTTTGGAATGCTGCTGTCCACATGCTGAGAAACACCAAGGTGTTTCAGTAGAGTTATTTGGGAAATAAATACCCTGAAATTGTAATTGCAACTGTTACAAAGACTCCTAGCTGTTAACACTTTATTTAACTTTTTAATTTTGTCTTCCTGAATGCAGACTTGCAGGAGAATCATGCAATTTGGAACCTTAGTATGTTCTGTTAGGCGCATTATAACTATGTACAACAGTGAGCCTTTGCTGGCTGTGCACTTGGCAGGGAGGCAGGCAAATGCTGGTCTCTTTTGTTCCTTGGGATGGGATGGTCCTTCAACTGGCAGTAGCAGTCTTCCAGCTCCTGCTTCCCCTATCCCTGGTATTTTTCTCTTGAGTTAATATTGCTGATTTAACGATTTCATTTTTATATCTTATTTCAACTTTCTTAACTGAGATAGTTTTAATTTGCGTTGTCTGTGTAAGTGACGCTGTGTCATTTGCAAACTAATGGCATTGGCTATAGTTCAACAATTTTTTTTTTGTTGTTTTTGATGAAACTGGGTCAAATTCACACAGTTGAGCCTCATGAAGCTGGGTCACATTCTGAAGGTGAAATCCAGCACTTAATGGGTTTTTTTCGTTTGTTTGTTTTAGTAATGAAGTTAGGGACTGGTCCTTAGTAAAAGTAAAACTGCTTCAGATTTCCAGAAGAAAAAGAAATATAGCAGTATTTATGGTCTTCATTAATTAATTCTAAATAGTTGAAATTTCTCTTCTTTACAACTAAGAAAAGTGTGACTGCATGCAAAAAGGTTCACTCACCTCTTGCTTGTAATTATTTTGTTTAAATTAAAATGTCAGTCTTTGGTGATTAAAAAGCTGCCTACAGGGAATGTCTGAAATAAAATCCTTCTTTCTCTGCCTTCCTTATTTTGATGTTTAGCATTTACTATAAGTTTTAGGGTAAAACAATTAACCTCTGAACAAAAAATAATGTTGAAAAGACAGTGATGCAGATTCCCTGGCTTCTGTTTTCTCTGCTCAATTAGATTTATACACTACCACTAATGTGACCCTACTGTGTCCTCACTACAGAGGTCTTAAGGGTAGGAGAGGCAAGGAGAGAACGTCATCATTCTTGCACAGAAGTGTAGAAGTCGTCAGTCTGTATGTGTTAGCAGTTCACAGTGAGCCTTGTAATATTGTAATGAACGTATCTATAATTACATTATATTAATTTGTATCAGATTGTAACATGTATCAGAATGTAACATTCCATACCTTCTTTTGAAAGGAAAGCTAATCCAAGTAGGCAAGTATTAAATTAACTGGATACTAAGATGCATCCATTCAAAAGACACTTAAAAAGCACTTTGATTTGGTTTTTGACAAAAAAAAAAAAAAGAGATAGATTTAGCTTTGCACTTGCTGGATGTCACTTTACCTAATTGAGACATAGAATTATATACAAAGTAGTTCTTGCTTTTTCTTCATGCTAGAAACTAATAGAAAATCTCTCTCTTTATTTATATATATTTCTTTTAATGTATATTTGAAGCTTTCTAGACTTATGTATCCTGACTATATGCATTAACTTGAACAGGTGAAAGTTAATGTTATCTCAAATCCTATTTGTTCCAAAGATGAGTCTAAAGAACAACCTTTTGAAATTTAGTCTTTCACCTGTACAGTATCATCAAAGCTATCATTAATTTATTGGAGTCATAAACCTTAAGTGTAGGAGGAAGTCAGCAGTGCTAATCTATAATTTTTTTTTCCAGTGTGCTTGTTGCATCACATTTGTCATTCCTGAAAAAAGGAAAGGATAATTGGAACATGATAGTTATTCTTATAGCTAATTAACTTACATAGGGTAATGCTAGGGAGAGGGCACAGAGGAAAAATTATTAAAATATGCAGTCAAATCAACAGTATATCTAATCTTTCAGACAGAAATCTCTTGTACAGCCTACTACCTGCTCTTCCTTATACTGTTGCTTGTTTGTAGGTTTGCAAGAGCTTTGAGTTCTGTTGCTCACTAAATTTGGTTACCTAGATGATAATTTCTTTCAGTTTGGGAAATTGAGGTGATTTAGAGAGCTGAGACTAGTAACATGCTTTGCTTCCAGTTGCACTTCTTAATTTACATTCTGTGCAGTCCTTTCTGCTCCATGTCTTTGGCTTTTTTCTGTGTGGAGGTCAAGGTAAACTTTTCCTCCTATGTGAGGGTATTCAGATCATTAACAAAGGTGACATCCACCATCCCAGAGGCTGAGAGGTCCATCCAGGCCTTCTAAACCTTTATGAAAATGTCTCTCAATTATAGGTCTCCATCTCTCTTTCTGCTTGCCCCATAGCTCAGCTGATCAGAATGAGGGCAACATTTTCAAGCTGTGCTGTAGAAAGTCTATTCTGAATTCTGTAATTGAACGAGTTGAGCTCAGCAGGCTTGAGCAGAGAGGAGCAGAGATGAATTGTGTTACATGGTGTCAGACTGCCCTCCTTCCCGTCTATATTATTAGAAATCTACCTTCAAGTATGTATTTGAAAAATCCTGTTGCTTCTGCCTTCAAGGAAGTGACATCCTAGGTGTAGACAATAGAAAACACCATTCTTCAGCAAGAGTCAATAATTTCATAAAGCTTTAGGTTATCTAATTAAGTAATAGAAGGTACAGAATTACTTTTAAAAATTTATTGTATATCCTTTATAGTATCAGTTCAGCATTCCCTTTGTGATATAAGTAAGCAATTCTGAGGAAAATTTAGGTATTAGAGACTGACATTGCCTATAGAAACAGATAATAAATTTACTAACATCCTTATTGCTCACAAACATCTGCTACTTAGCTGTAGCCAAAACAAAGTTCTTGTAGCAGAAAAGGAAACAGCAGCCACATCAAATACTTCGCAATGTTGACTTTGCAATGAAGTTTATCTAGTGCCCTCCTTCATGCTAAATATAATTCTTTAAAAACCTACAATATACATTTTCCTTTTCAATAATTTACATATTAGACTTGTTTGTCTATGTGAAACACATTGTAAATACAAATAAATCAATGTATTGACTGGCAAAAATTTAAAGTACATGATTCTACATTGTCTTTGACTGGAAAATCTTTTTAAGAAGAAATTGAAAACTTGAGCTGATTTGGGGATGTAGAAATATTTCTTATATCAGTGATGAAAGCAAATACTTTTTAATACTTACACTGTTCTTTTCTTGAAAATTTCCTGAATTGAGATTTTTGTCCTGTT
>WHYT01016611.1:509672-565748 GCA_009806455.1 Tetrax tetrax | reverse complement strand
TTCAGGTTAAAAAAAAAAAAAAAAAAAAAGGCAAAACTGTGTGTGAAATATTTGCTTCCATAATTTATTTTTTTTCCAGGAACATAAGAGGTGTTATTTATATATGAAAATGCCAAGAAGACACAGATGGTGAAATAAGTTATGTTCCAAAAATAAGATATTCTAAAAGATTAGTCATTTTCAGTATCTGTAACATTTATAACACAAAACACATATCCATGTTCCCTATAAAGAGAAGGCTGGGTGTAAAGGCAAAATGAGAGAATCATTCAAGCTGACAAGCACAGCATTATGTTGAATTCAGACCTTATTGCTTAGGGTTTTGTCCAGTCAGACATCTAATCATACATAGTCAAAGAACTTTAATTATTTTTTTTTTTTTATTGTGCGGGTCAAGAGAATTGGTAGCTTATTAAAAAATGCGTAACTTGCTACACTTATTATTTGTTTATCAGAGTATTTTGAGGAAAATCACTACCTCACTAGATACTCTTTTGTAAGAGTGGAAAGAGGAATATTCCCATCCTAACTTATTATTTTTGCCTGTTCAGAATGAAAGTCATTCATTAGTTTCATTAAAAAGGAGGTGATTTCTAACTCATCCCTTCAAGTGAAACATGAAGTACTAAAATGTAACTTTAGGTCAGAGGAGAGAAGGGTTTGTGCAATGTTCTTTGATGGCTTTTTTTTCTAGATATTTCCTAAGAGGTTATGGGACAAAACCAAATTGTGAAATTAAATGATCAGAAATTATGTACAAAGGAGGAGAAACTTGAGCAGGTCATGAACTTCGAGTCTGAGGAGGATGTTCTCTGTCTGGAAGACAGAGATTTTCTTTTTCCAATTATTCACTTTCCAGAGTATAGAATCATAGCAAGAAGAGCTGAAGGGAAACTATTTAATCATCTTGCCTCTCTTCTCTCCAGAGGATAATTTTTCTGAATGCTTCTCAACCCTCCCCCTCTGCTCTCCCATCCTCCTGATTTGAAATTTAATTTAAATTGTCTAAGGCCTAGAAGGTGGAAATCAAGAGAAGTAATGGAACTTCTGCGACATCTTAATATCATCCCATGAGTCCTAGTTAAAACAAACCCTACACTCACAGAATCACAGCCAACTACAGAGAGAAAGAGAACTGCAAACCTAATTTTGCTCATGTTTCTGAGTTCAGTTACTTACTATTGTAGTGCTGAGCAATGAATCACTGCCAGCCAAGGGCCCATACATTTGCTGTAAGGATTCCTACCTGGTTAAGGTCCATTTCACTTGATCCCACTTGGCTTCTGTGTGATCTGGCTGGTATTCAGCCTTAAGAACTGCAAAGCTCCAGATATACATAAAGGGTCAACTTCACTTATTTGAAAAAGTTCAGTGCAAGAAAGTAAGATGGCTGTACAGTTTTGATCCTTTGTATCAAGTGTGCAGAGCTCTTTTGGATTTCAAGTTTGGATTGCAGCATCTAATGGTATACATTGTACAAGGAGATAAAACACAGATTCCCCCTTGTCCAGGTATGGGGTTGCCTGGTGATGTGAAAATAAGGTAGAGGAGGGCACAGAGGACAGTGAAGACATCACTTGCATCCTGCCTAACCACAATTAGGAGGATACTTGGGGAACGTGGTGTGGGGGGATACTCAGTTGTTATGTCAGGGAAAGCTCCAGTAATATAGTGCACAGTATACTTCTTGTGAACAGCACAAAAGTTTTGGTGTTTCCAGTTCCTCCAAAAGAAAAATGAGGACTTTGTTGATGTGATGGGATTTGGAGCTGCTTGTCTCCAAATATCTCATAGGATAAAAAACTCTTCAAAATCCTGGAAATTTGTCTCTATGCCCTGAGCTTGTTGGCAGTCTGGGTTATCATTGACTACATGAGTTTTCTCTGTCAGTCATGAGGAAACTTGGAAGGAATTGAGATTTTATGTCTGTAATAGGAAAGTTTAAGTTTCTGAAGCAATTTTAATTTAGATTCCTTTAAAAACATTTAGCTGCTATTAAAAATAAAATAACCTCAAACAAAGTTAATCATGAAGAGGAAAACGAACGAAAAAAATTTTCCTTGTCCCATGTGGATTAAAGGAAGTATCTGGAACAACCAAATAAACAAATATTTTACAAAATAAAATACAGTAATTTAAAATCCTTTCTAGTGAGTTTCCGGCAATGCCATATTCTGTCCTGATATTATAACTTCTCTCTCATTTATTCCTTCCTCTCTGAATTATCTTTGATACTGCCAGTGAATGGAGTTGTCAACATTTAATCTTAACAAGGCCAGTGCCAATGTAATTTTATATGCAGCCAATTTACAGTACAAAATAGCTTATCATTTCTCTTTGAGGATTTGATGTGATGTGGAAAAGTCTCCAGAATTCACTGCTGGTTAAATGTCTCTTCATTGTTAAATAAAGACAAGATCAGAACAAAACTGCAAAAATATTTAGTCCCTTTTGTATCAGAATACTTGTTACTTGGCCATACATTCTTCTAAGACTGTTCCAAACTAACAAGGCAGGATCACCCTTACCCTCCATCTCAGCATCTGCCTCTTGAAGCAGTAACAGAGCTTTAACAAAACTTGGCAGTTTTCTAATCACAGGGAAGTGAGAGTTCAGGGTTCAAGCTGCTGGTTGGAAAGTGAATCAGGAGCTTCTTACTGTCTTTTACAACCTCAATCTTTCAGGCTGCTTAGTTTCTTTTAATAAAGGTCATAATTACTTGTGCTAAACTCAGTGGTATCCGTAATAATTGTCTTAGATGTGCTAGGACTGACCACGTATGCTTTAGACATGGTCCAATCTGACACTTTGGGGAGTTTGGGACAGATGACGGCCAATCCTCAGAACCATAGTTCCTGAGTCCTACTGTAGAATTTTACAGAAACTGGGCAGGGGGAAAGTGTTTTAAAGTATATATGACACTGCTAAATTTACATTCCTGTAAGGCCAAAATCATGATGCAGCTGTGAAGAAAAAGTAGCCGAGATTATCTATTTGTAAATTTATTCATTTATCTTCCATGCTCCTAAAGCATATCTCCCCAATGCTGATCTGCATTGACCATCTCTATCTTTTGTTTATTTAAATTAGTTCAGCAATCTGCCTTTCCACACATTTTCTTATGACACTTCTTTGCATAAACTGTGTACAGTGGATCACCATGACTTTAGACCAACCTGCTCTTTTAAAGCTTTTGTCATCTACCTATCTCTTTCATCACTCTGCACAACAAATTTTCTTAGAAAATAATCTACCAGTAGTCTGGAGTCTTCTCCAGTTTCTGTTCTTAGCAAAATGTCCCAGTCTGGGAATTGGATTGTGATGCTACTTTTGCTCATCAGGGTCAAAATTTCACTGAAAAAGGTGGCCAGTTTTACCTCATTTTTGACTTCTATATTTACACCAGAAATAAAAAAAAAAAAAAAAAAAAAAAAAAAAAAAAAAAAAAAAAAAAAAAAAAAGAAATATCAGAGTAATCTGAAAAGGCCAAATAATGCAATAACATTGAGAACAGAGCCAGCAAGAAAAAAGTGTGACAGAACATAATTTCAAATTAGAGACAAAGAAAATGTCAAAATACTTGAACACTTTGTATATTTGTACTGTATTTGTACAGGCATTGGTAACCCTTTGCCCAAAATATAAGATTCACAATGGTTTTAAATTAATCCCTTTAAAAGTTCTCCTTATAAGTGCTTTGGATACTTGGCAATGTGACCTACAAATATAACTAATTTGGAACTTCTCCGGAGTTCCCATCCAAAGAATTCTAACTTGATTATGAACAGCACAAAGATCTAGCTGTACCTCAGCAATATTTGTGATAGTTTACAGTGCTTGAACACAGCCGGGTAATATAAATCGTTGGTTTATTTTTCTGAATTTCAAGAAAAAACCAAAATGTTACAGACAATGGTGATTTAATGATGAAGTCTAATGAGTAGACACTGAGTGTGCTCTATTTTGCGATATGAAGGATATGAAGAAACCTTTTTCACCATTGATATCTATGACATATGACTTAAAAAACTACACTGCAACTACACAGGCTCTCTTTCGTTACAGGGTAGGTTGTTCAAATTTGCTGAGTTCTGGAGTTTATTGATGCTGAGGTTTTCAACAGAAATAATCACACCTGGAGTGACTAAGGATTAAGTTAATGCAATTATGAGTAACCTAGTTATAAAGCCTGAAATAGCAATGCTGACAATGTGAGGTGTAGCAGAGTTAGTGAGTGCTGGTTTCATTTGTTAATTCACCACTTCATACTGCAGAGTAGTTTCTATTTCTATTTTCTTTTCTTTTTATGGTTTCCAGTGGCCTGTTTTCATCTCTACATTTCCTTAACATGCTAATGCTTATTGAACAAAATCTATGGAAAGGGAACAAAAAGTAAAGTTGCATTTAAATATTAATTTGAAAATGTCATTTCTTCAGGGAAATTGATTATAATGAGCAATGTTTACTAAAAGCTCTTAATATAAGTGGTTACACATAATGAAGAAGATGGAAAAATTCCTATCTGCACTGAGCTTGCAGCTCAATTTCTACACAATAGCTCTTTAACAGTAGGGGTTGTAATAAAAGATCAATCAAATCACCACCGCTGGCTTGCATCTCTCAGTAGATGCAGTGTACAATATCTATTTTCAGGCAAGCAATGTCTCTGTTTTCATGACTGTAAACTATGCATTCTTTTTCTGTGGAAAATTTTTGATTAAGCAGTGTGCATCACATCACAACTGTGTGCTCAGGTACATACATACACTTAGTATGTCACTCTTTTTCAGTGTCAAAGGTTCAGTGTTCAGCTGTTTGTGAGCTGGTAACATAGATCTCTGATAATCAGCAAAAGCAGCATCCCTATGTGTCAGTTGTTGACTAGCGTTAGTTTCCACCTAAATTATTTTGAGTGGAAACAATAATTTATACTTAGAGAAAATATGAAAGTAAATCTTATGTCAATGTTGTGATACAATATTGTGTTGGTAAGGAGGCATGTATATACAATATTATGCGTAAGTATTTTTATATGTATTTGTATGTATGCATATATGTGTGTCTGTGTACAAAAAATACCTTAGTATTATGTATTTGGACAGGATGTACCCATGTGATCTGTTGCCTAAATTGTTCTTTCAGCTAAGTGCATATATAAAAGCCGATGAGGAGAAAAATTATCTCCAGCTGAACTTAATTAAATCACAAAATCCTGTAATTGTTACAGACAACTCAGCAAAATAAAAAGTATTGTTAATAGCTAAGAACAAAGACTTACAACAAAATCTGAAACATTTACTTCTGTTTTTTATATATCCACTCTCCAATGTTCCCTTCTTCTTCCCTTCTCTATTCTTTGAACAGGCATAATGCTTTCATTGAGCAAAACTTTCTTTGAAGTCAATGGAAAGTCTCACCATGTGGATGACCTTAGAACAGTCTTGCTATCTGTGATATTTGCTGGGGAGTGATTAGGCAGTAATGTTTTGTGTTTACTTGTAGAACAGAGCTACTTGTAGTCTCAGAGGATTTTGCATGGTGTTTTAGAGTTAATGGTACTGAGCCTATTGAATGCCTCCTCTAAAATAAAAAATGTAAATTTTAATTTAGAAGTATACTGGCAATGCAAATTCATAATAGCAGAATTAGCAAGCACATCTTGTGTTCTAATAATCCAGTTTCTCTAGAATCATTCTGCCCTTTTAAACCATGTGCAAATTTGTCTGTCTACCATATATTGTTGATGCAGTGGGTATGCTGAAACTATGTACATATGTCAGTCAGTATTCAGTTGGTAAATTAGCATTGAATTTAATCAAATAAGAAGGGAATTGCCTGAGGCCTTTCGGCATGCACAGAGCTTCAGCTTTATGCCTGATGTAAGCCAGGGCTGTGATGGCTGAATTTCAACACAGCTTAATAACATTCTTGCTCATATCCTTAACTATCCAGGAAATGGGATAAATCATGTGGAAGAATCTTAAGTGGTACGTGATCACTGAGTAAACAGGGTGAACTCTGTTTTGTTCTTTTTAATACTTGAAGATACAATTCTTCTTCATGTATCTCCTTGTTTTAGGCAGTTGCAATACAGTGTAGTGTTTTTTATTCTTAGGTTTTTAGCTGCCTTGCAATCTCTGAAGCAATGAGTTTCCATGGATACTAGTGTATCCTCCATGTTCCTAATCAAAAAGGTCATATCCTCTGTCCCCGTTTGCAGTGTTTGCATTTGAAAGTAACTGTTTGTAAAGTTCCCTTTTAGACACAAGGTGTATTCTACATAAATACAGATACACATATTCCATCCTAGAAGCAAAATAAAGGAACTTCCTCAAGTGGCAGAATTAAAATAGGGCATTATTGTAAATGAGACCAATGAGAGTTCAGTATAAATTATCAAAATTTGGATCTAGTCTTCAGCTGACAGACTAAGCTGAGAAACTGTTCTTCCAGTACATTCTGAATGCTGTGAACTGAACATTGCTTGATTTTTTTCATAGATCCTATCTGGCTGGTTCCAAGTTCAGAATAATTACTTGTTCTGAATTGTAACACCAGAGAGCACCATATTTATAATATTAAATCAATTAAAAAAAAACCAAAACAAACACAGCAATTTATGTCTTCATTAAGCAATTCTTGCTGTTTGGTTTGTATTTTCCTTTTGGATAATGAAAGTCCCATGGAATGTTTGAAAATGCTTTTATAAAAATGCGAGAAAAAAAAATCCCATTTTTTTTTTGTTATAGCTGGTTAATTAATTTATACAGTTCACCTAGGATCAGAAATATTTTATATCATTAGATAGTTTCACCTTTTTAATACAAAAGCTGCCATAGTGAGTTCTTTCTGGCAGGAACGGACAGTTTTGTCAACAAGGTCATTCCTTGTTAGGGAAGTTGATTGCTCATTCTCAAATACCTCTGTGTGTGTGCCAGCATAGGTTTTTGTGTGGCCATGTGAAAAACCAGACTGGATAAATTGATCTGAGTTAGAAATATGTGGGGAGAAAAAATAGATGTTTTTTTATGGCCTATTGCTTTGTGATCTGGTTCATTACATTGCTGTGAAAGCACCTGTGCTGCCTAACAGAGGAGCATGTCTGTCAGATGGGAGGAAGAGGAGTATGTGAGATTCAGGTGGAAAAAGTCTGATATACAGCTAAATTCTAATGAGGTGACTACTGAAGCCTACATGACAGCCTTCAGAAGTAAAACACATCATATTGTACTTGAGAAAATACTGTTTTATTTGCAAGTTGAAAATAAAGAAGTGTTGCTATATTTGCAGATTCTAAATTTAAAGACATCAACTGAAGGCATACAGTCTCTCTGCATAGGTAATATTGCATGATGAAAAGACACCATGTACATTGATAGAGACACCAATTGTTTGGATTAACACATTCTCACATTTTAAGGTTTATTTTGTTTGTCAGATTTTCCCTCTTATGCACTATCTGTCACTGTGGTTTGTTTATATATATGTCTCTTTTTCTCAATGTTCTTTGTCTGTAATTGCTTTTTTGGCAAGCTTGTCACTACAGGTAGAAATATATCAAGCATGCGTGTGGGCAGAGTCCTTTCAAGTATAATTCTTTTTTTTTGTGACTTGCAAATGTAAGCACTATAATACAGATATATATTTTTTTTTTATATATAAGCTCTCTCAAGGAACCATCTTTACAAACATATAAATTTATTTCTTTTTTAAACATCTGCATTTCTTTCATGTTTTCTGTTCATCAGTCAGTGCAGAGGAGTATTCCTCGCAGTTTCAGTGGATTATTTCCAAGCTTTGATAGGAAAGTAAACACTCTTTGCTGAAATGTGAAGCCTGGCAGGGTTTCATGTAGTAAGAAGATGGTGCTGTTCAGAATGTTGCTAGTTGTCCCTGCAAGTGAAAGAGTGTATTGATCAGCACACACAGGGGGATGAAACTCCAGTGTGAGAATAGAATGTGATGGGAAAACTTAACTTTAATCATTTTTAGGGTGAAAAGGGTAGGATACATTATTATGAAATATTTCATTTGTTCATTTAAATACAGTGTGAATTAATTTGACTACAAGCTGAACAGAAGTATTTTAAAGAAAAGCTGGGAATACACAATCTTGCCCTTTTTCCGGAAAGCAGGAAAGTCCAGATGAATGCTTACCTTGATCATTTTATTTGGAAAATAAAATTCTTGGATAAAATGGACAGCAGCAACTAGCTATGAAAAAAATAAATATTTCTTAAATAATACACAGTGCAGTTGCACTGGGCTTAATAACTAGCCTGTTTTTTTTTCATACTAATCATAAGCTTCAAAGACTGTGTGAAAAATATGAAAAACTCAATAGAATGACATATTGAAATTCATTCAGTCATCTTCTCTCTGGTCTGCAAACTGGGATGCCTCTCACTTTTGTGTGATGTCACGTTCATGTGTCATGCCTTGAAAATATTAAGAACTGAAGTTTATTTCACATTCTACACTTAAAATCGAGATATTTTTTTCAGAACTTTCATAAGAACTGTAGAACTTGGAAAAAAAAAAAAACAGTGGAAAGTCAAGGGTATACCAAATATGTTACTAGACCATGAAGTCTTAGGCGTGACTAGATTTATTACTGAATAGAAGAGCAATTAGTCTCAAGATTTGCATCCAATTTCATCTTTGAACTCAAGTGCTAAACAGGAGAGACAAAAGTGATAGCAAAATCATCAAACATTGAGGGCCAATGGATAGAAGGGTAACAGATTCTGATTTTTTGTTTTTATTTTTATTTATCTTGGACTTAACCTTTTACTGTGCGTTTTCTATCTTGTATCCTATGGATACCCTTGGTGGCTGAAAATTCCAAAGGAATCTTCTTGATTTAAATCAGTGTAGTTTATGAACCTTGACTGTCCACCAGTATACTACTATGTTTTTGACAGATCACTTCAGATTATCTAATCTTTATTGTTCTTCTATTAAATTTAACTCTTATATTAACTACAGACTGCCAATGCCACTGACTTCACATAATTTCCCTTTTTGCCCATCATACAGGCAAGAGTCAGAAATAAGTAATTTTTACAGGTGATCATGTTTTGCTTTTATCAGATTTAAATTGCCGAAGTTATAGGCAGAGCTCTGAAGACTGATGATTCACATCAGCTCTTAGTTTTCCTGCTGGAATTCTACAGTTGAGTGAAAAGCTCTGAAATGTGCCTATTGTCATATGACATTAATTACATAATGGACAAAGTGGGTTGTTGTTAGGATAACAGCCTGAACCCAGCTTTAGTAAAGTAGAGATGTATTTTTTTTTTTCACTGAAAAGGTGGTTTTATTATACTTGTTTATGGTAGTTCTTGGGATTTGGAAAAATGTGTCCATCCCTAATTTAGTGTGAGAGGCTGCTCAGCTGAGGTGATGGGAAGGTGATGCTTGGCTGTCAGTGTCTGTAACAAGGGGGTCACTGTAACACAATATTACACCTCCCTGTGCTTTCCATTGAGGAGGCAAGGGAAGGAGTTCTCTTGCTGGTGGACTAGGTAAAGAGAAGAAGGAAAGGATCTTGGTGGTTATCAGAACCCTTTTCAATTCTGTAATTGTTTAGGTAATTGGATGCTTTTGTACCCTTTTTCTTTCTTGTGAGCTTTTTTTTTTTTTGCAGAAATTATTTGTCATTGATAAGGGATGAAACATGTTTCTGTTAATTTTTTTTTTTTTTTTTACTCCTTTGAACTTGTTAAGTAACTGTGAAGATTTAGTTTCTTGTAATTCCTGTAAGGGAAAATTAGGTAAAGAATAAAAGGGAAAATTTATAGAAATAAAAAAAACCAGAGCCCTCACTATCCAGTCTCACATGCGTGTGTGGAACACAGTCGTTGCTGTGGAGAGGAACAGGTAAAAGGGCTATAAGAGAAGAGTAGAGGGGCTTACTGAAGGCTACTGAAGGCTGCATAGTGGAAGTTTGGAAGTCTATGATGAACTCAGTTGAACCTCTGCTATAACAGATAATACTAGAAACAAAGACTAGCAAGGTTGCATCCAGAACCTTTAATCTCTCTTTCTGTCCCTCTTGCATACTCAGATCAGGACTGACTAGTGTTAGTAGGATGGCAAGTATTTTTTTTTTAATGCTCTGGGGTTTGAGAACATCAGGTGTCTCTAAGCAGACTCCCTGCAGCTTTCCCCACAGAACACACCAGTCATTTGTTTCTCACAGGGTTCTCATAGGAAGTTTTCCTCAGCTAAGAGATAATAAGAAAAAAAAGATTTGAGAAGAGTGATTATTCTGTGGTAGTATTTATTAAACAGTGGGAATATAAACCAGCAAGTTTCGTTAGCTCTTTTAGTCAATATTTTACGGATCACTTCTGAAAGGGGAAAAAAAAAAGTATTGCATACTGTTTCTGATATTTTGTCTGAATCACTTTCCCTTTGGAATAAGACAGTGGAAATTTTAACCTTTGAGATATAGAAAGATGGAAGTCTCAGGTAAGGGCTCACTACTAAGTTATGGACTTCCTGATATAAGTAAATCAAGTCAGGTTTTGTTGTATTCAAGGACTTAACTCCCAGCAAGATTAAATTAAATGAAACACTTTTCAAAAAATCTTTTTTCCTAATCCTGAAATTATTCCATCTTCTTAATACTAAGGGATATGGAGTACAAGGTCTATGAGGAGAGGAAAATATTTAGATTGTTGCTTACATAGAGATCAATTTCTCTTCATAGCTTACGAAGGCAAGCGATACTTAGACAAAACTTTGGACACATGCTCTGCCATAAACAAGAAAGTAAATGTTTCTGTTACATAAAATATATGAAAAATATGGTGGTAGCATTACTCTGAATCTCAATATATTAGTCCGCCAGAAGATGCAAAGCCAAATAAGGAAGTTGCTAAGGAAGAACCTTATCTTGCTAACTCCTGATTAGATTATTTTAATGGCCTAAATACAAAATATCTTTTGAAAATCCAGATTTGTAGCCACATAAGAGGACTATATGACCGCAATATTAGTGAGAGGGAAGTTTTGCTGTGTAAATTTTCTAAGAGGAAAATTGCTAATACTTTGTTTTAAAGATACTCAGAGAGGCAGGTGCATTCCTTCTTGTAGGATGCAGGTTAGTAGCTGGTTGCATGACTCCTAAAATATAGCTCTGACATAGTTTCTATAACAAGATTTTTGCTTGCAAAAGTGAGCTTATGCCAGTACGGGGACTTGTGACTAAGTTCTCAGGAGATACGTACACCTCAAGTTATGCTCTTCAACTCTCCTTTTTCCTCTGTTATGCTTTCTTAGCTACTAAAGCAGGTCTATACTGCTAGCTCCCACTTAATACCTTTGTGTGTTTCATACTGAAATGTCTCTGTTTCTAGTCCAAGCCACTCTGTTTTCCTAGAACCATCTTAGGTATTTAAAAAGGTCATGGACCATGGTATATATTCACCGCATTCTTCCTACATAAATTCATGCTTGATTCATTCTCAATTTTAACTAAGGGCCTAGTATCTGTGTGCCTCCTGTGGAACAGGACACAGATCTCTGAGTAAAACACTTGTCTAACACAGCACCTCAATTTCTAGATGATTGTACTAATTAAAGTAGGGTAGATACCACAGGGAAGATGAGGGAATGCAGTTTCAGAATTACCTTTATCGTTTTATGCCTTGTATTTGTCTAGCATGGGGGATTTGTCTTTGCATTTCTTTGCAGAGTTTGAACTCTGCACATTCTCTTGTGTAATGACTTCTGGGAAAATACTTAGGTAGCTATTACGTCACTGAACAAAGAGCAGGAGAGTTGATTGCCCATCACTATTGTGCACCCGCCTCCCTCTTCCTCTCCCCCTCTAGAAAATATAATTTTATCTGAGACAATGGACAAATCAGTTACTATCGCAATATCGCCTGAAGCCAAATGGCTTTTTTAAGTGGTTGTCAAGTCAATATATTGAACCGCTCAATTAGATGACTTACTCATCAGCACAGTAAAGAATTAAAGGATCAATGCAGGTGACTAGCTCTCCTTCAACAATAGGAGTTGGATGTTTATGTTGTTGAGAGTCTCTGCAAATATTTATCCCCCATAATCTTCCATTACTCGAGTAAGACCTTGCAGCTGTGGTAAAAACAATTAACAAGTGTGTTCTCAGATGCTGACATTCAAGTTGCACTTTAGCAATTTTGAAAGGTCCCTTCACTTCAGTGTGTCTGAGCAATCTCTGCCCTCCTCAGCTCTGCCTGACAGCTTTTGGACAGAAGCAGAGCTTGGGAACTTTTTCAGAGTAACTTACCCTTTTCCGAAAATCTACAAAATGTGTTTCATCTCCACCTTCAACACTACACTGCAAATATTTCTTTATTAGTATAGATTTTTCTTCTTGTTGGGCTGAAACATAAGCCTGGTCAGGGCTGTGGGGGCAGTCAGATTTTTGATAGGACTTCTCTGAAGGGTATAGGCTCCTCAGAACATTTTACATCTTAAAAATTTTAAATATAAGCATTTTTACAGTGCTAAATAAGAGCCAATATTGCAACTATGTTAGATTATGTGCCGTGATCAGACGCCAGTCATTCCAGTCAATATAGTCTAAAATAATAGATTGAAGGTTCAGGAGGAATGAGATTTTACTATTGTTTTGCAGATAACTCTGTACAAGAAAAGAACTGAGAAGCTTAAAACTTAGGCTGTCAGTGTGATGGAAGATGGAAACGAGACCGTGAGGTTCCTTTCTTTGTAAAGAGAAATGATATAGAAAAATGATATACTGAAATATTTTGACATATACTTAAATGTTTTGCTATGTTCTGTATTTTGACATATACTGTGTATACTATGTTTTGATATGTACCTAAAGAAATATTATATATTTTATGTATAGTAAAATATAAAACTATTTTATATACTTATTATATTTTTATATGATATATTAAACTATTTTTCTCAGTTTCCATAGTCAGAAGTACCAGAAAGTGATTCTTACTTGCTGCATGAGTCCTATAGAAATTTTGGAAAATAATTTGTAAATAAGTTTGTCATGTGAAGTCCAGGACTTTTATGACTTTGATCATAAGATAAGTTGATTTTAATTACTTATACAGTGTTGTGAGCAACAATACAATGATAAGAGTGTTAATGAAAGCTGCCAATAGTGAGGGTGGCAGAAGCTGTCTGCGTGTAGTCCTGTGTAAACAAGACATCTAGACTTTGTTCTGTACTTTATTCTGGGAAGAAAGTTGTTGAAGATTTACTTTTTCACTTATTTGGGTAATGCCTACAGGTTAAAAATCGGTCTAAACAATCTCTTTAAGAAGAACTAGGCAGAGTAGCAAGAGAAATTCATAAGTGAATCAAAAGTAAAGGCAAACCGTACACTGACTTCTCAACAGACATTTAAGGAGTTGATACATAATAAAATACATCAGTTTTATCTTGGATTTCGGATCAGAGTCCCCAGAAACAGCTACAGGAGTGTGAACAGGAAAATGAAAGTGTCATTATTGTGTGGTTTTAAGTCTCCCAGAAGGAGGACCAACTTGTAGTTAAGAAGTGACTTGAGAGATTTATTCCCAGCTCCGCCTCAAACTTTTTATGTAATATAAAGTGTTTAGTGATGGGACAGGTTTTTGTCAGTAGAGTTTATTGTATATAAATACTCAACATAGGAGACACCTGAACTAAGATTCATCTAAATGTTGGCCTTTGCCTGTCAATTTTCTCATGTGTTAAAAGGAGTTGATGGATATCACAGAAATGCAAAGCCTCTATTTATTCTGTTTGACTGAATCTCAGATTTAATAAAAACGTAGGGTTTTGAACTCTGAAAATAGGACTAGCTAGGGTTTATTTTTCTTTCAATACTTATTTTTCATCCTTTTCATCAATCAGTGGTTTACCATACCTCTGTTTCCTTCAGGCCTAATTTTTTATAGAACACCATATTTTGTCCAAGATTTCAGATTCACATGGAACAGAACAAGGTTTCTTCTAAGCCTCAGTTGGGGAATTCAGGTGCTAAAGTGGGAGAGCACCCCTTGGAGGTGGGAAGTCCTTCTGTGCAGGTGTCTTGATGCTATTTTGTTGCTGGCTACTCTGAAGACAAAACCCACATTAATTTTTGTTGCTCCTTATTAGTGGAACTCCTGAATGACAAGTCTTGGAGACTGCAAGATTTATTCTGTCACTTCGGTGGAAGATGTCTTTTTGTAAACTGAAGCAGGAATCAGTTGTATCTTTGAAACTGAAACATAGGTGTTGCGTGTTGAGTGTGCATCCCTGCCTCAGGTTCCCTAGACTTACTAGCCTAGCTGGTACAGACAAACATTCCAGTTTCCAGTGAGGATGCCTTCTGAGATAGATCTTGAGATGTCTTCTGTGATGGGAAAGTAGGGGAAAGCTAACTCTTCGGTAAATCAGAGATTAACCTTATGAAAGGTTAAAAATAGAATAGCTTACACTGTTGGTATTTGTCTGTGAAATATATGTTCTTATAAGTAGGCTTACTTCATATAAACAAAATGTGGAACAGAATGTTAAAAAGGAAGCCATTATATTTTTCTTGTATCTGTAGGTTGTTACTATTTTTGCAGTCTTTATTTAAATACTAACCATAATACTCTCCAAAAAAGTGAAATAACAAGTGAGCAAATGAAGTAATTTCTGCAGGTGTCAAGGAATTAACTGATTTTTTTTTCTTCATCACATCTTTTCATTTCTATGATTAACCTTCCATGCTTTTCTGAAGAATGCAAAATAAAGGTTTGGGCAAGAAAATTTGCTGCAGTTTGCCAGATTTTTTATTTGGTATATTTATTGGTATTTATTTTCCAATTACACTGAAAATTATGACTAACACCAAAAAAGAAAAGAAACCCAGTAAGAAAGAAAACTGAGCTTTAATGTCATGGTATATACCTTGTTACTTTTCTAAGATTTTATTTCTCAAGTAATTTGTAATGGGCATGTGTAAGTTAGATCTCTATTTTTTCCTAAATTTAATTTAAATAAGCAATTATTACATTGTCTGAAGTATTCATGGCCCTTGTTTCCAGATAATTCATTGTCACACACAGTTCAGATTCCTTTTATGTGAAATGTGTATGCTTAACCAGGAGTGCTTTAGGACATTTTCAAGATGAATACAAACTTTTCATGCTTACATTTATCACTGATAAGTAAGTTACAGAGGCTCATGCTGTGAATGAGAAAATTAGGCATGTCTATATAGGATCAGATAATATCAATATTTGTCACTAACGATAAAATAGCCTGGCAACAATTATTCATGCAGTACAAATATCCATAATGCTAGATACCTTCAACAATACTTAACTAGGAATTCTTGGCGGGAATGGTCCTTAAGGGAAAACAAGCCACACAGCACCAAATCTTTCCAATAATTCCTTTTTAGTAACAGGGTTGGAGTGGTGCTTGAAGGAAACAGAGAAAATAATGAAGCTATGGAATTCATTATCTGAAGACTCTCTGTGACTTTAAAAAAAAAAAAAAAAAAATATGAGTTGAGTCCTCTTGCCTTAGGTCCTGAACCTCTCACTGACAGATGTGAAAGCTGAGGTTACTCAAAAGTATCAGTCATTTAAGTGTAGATGAAAGCTAAGTTAAGAAGTATCTCCATATAACATAGGAACTGAAACATTTTTCAGTTTGTTCTGTAGTTCCCAGAGACCACTTTAATTTACCACTTCAGTTCTAAGCTGGTGTAATTGAAATGGATAGAATCATACTGGTAAAAATAGTAATGACTGTATTGTCAATTATAGGCAGTCTTCATAAAACTTCTTCAGCTGTGAAAGTGATCTTTGAGAAAACTGTGCCTATATTCTCTATTTCATTTGAAAAGATGCATGACAAAAAAAAGAAAACACTTACTGAAATTAAAAAAGGATTTCTGTCTTCAGGGCCCATTTAAAAAATGAGAGAGGCTTTTTGTCGTTGTTTGTCTTATGCAAAAATACGCCAAGTTAGGTAGTGCTGGTGATTTGGCAGCTGTGTGCTGTTTGATACCCCCTGTACTGAAATGTTAGAACTGATGTTTGAAATCCAAATTCAAATTTGAATTTGAATGGAAGGTAATGCATGTCTGGAATATTGATTTTATAAATCCTGAATGCATCTTTTAAAATTATTCAAGATGCAAAGTAGTGGAAAAATTAGACTGATATGACTTTTACAAAGCAAAACAGATCACATGCATTTTCATCTTGGAATAGAAGACAAAACATACAATTAGTTGGTATTCAAGTATAAGATGCACAAAATGGATTGCCTTGTTTTGATTAGGTTTTACATTTTTTTGCTGTTCCAATTAGTATTATGTAACTTTTCATGCTCATCATCAAAAATAAGCAGCTAAACAGAGTGAAATTAAATGGACTATTGCAGCAAAAGTGAGTGAATAGGACACTCTTGAATTCTTTGTAGCTGTGGTACTGAAGTCTTTGCATCCAAGTTACAATGGAACCTCAAAGAGAGGACATTATGTCAGATGAAGGTGGTGGTCCCAGTTGTGATAATAAAATGATACTTAGATATGTAGCCATATAGAATACTGCACCAAATCCCAGATCCCAGATACTGAAGTAGGGGTAACTGTGATTTTTATTGTTGACTCCACCTATGTTGCCAGTGATGACAGTGTCCAAATTATGTGACTGCAGTACATGTGGCTGCTTTTCCATGGTGAGATTCCTCTTTTCCTTTAACAGCCTTTTAGATTAGTCTTTTATTATAGGTAATATTTTCCAAATTTTCCTTTGTGAGAACCTCAGCACATTCTAGTTTATTCTTGTTCTAAGGTCAATAAATAATGACCATTCAAAATGCTGCCTAATTTTAAAGTTGTGAAAATGCAAATCTACACAGCAGCAGTTCATTAGGAGAATATATATGTATGCAATGCTTTTGCACCTATGTGTTGCTAATATACCTTTAATTGTAGGTGTATTGGTTTTGTTTACTGAGGGAGTTCACAGTGGCAGCTTCTGTAAGAAGCTGCTAGAAGTTTCCCCTTTGTCCAGTGGATTCAGCCAGGCCTAGTGTGGATGCACTGCTGTCCAGGGCTGAGCCAAAGTCAATTGGTGACAGAATGTTTAGTGATAATGCCTCTGTGATAACCCCTTTAGGAACAGGTAGGAAAAAAAAAAAAAAAAAGAAAAGAAGAAGTGGAGAAGCTGAAGTGAGGCAAAGAGGGGGAGATGTGAGCCTTGAGGGTCTTGTGGCCCTCACCCTTTGGCCTCCTGTGGGGCGGCCATCTGGGCCCCACGAGAGGAGAGGAAAGGGGAGTGGAGGGAAAAGGAGGGGGAGAGAACCTGAGAGGCGTCTGCCTGAGCTGATTGTGAAGAATTTTTTGTGAGATGAACGGCTGCAGACACCAAGGTCAGTGAAGAAGGAGGAGGGGGAAGAAAGTTTCTCCTGGCAGAGATTCTCCTGCAGCCCATGGTGAAGACCATGGTGAAGAAGGCTGTACCCCTGCAGTCCATGGAGGTTCATGGAGCAACAGAGATCCACCTGCAGCCCATAGAGGACCCTGTGCCAGGGCAGGCGGATGCCTAAAGGAGGCTGTGGCATATGGAGGGCCCACACTGGGGCAGCTACTATCGAGGAACTGCACGCCGTAGAAAAACAACCCACTTCGGAGCAGTTTCATGAAGGACTGCAGCTCATGGGAGGAAACCCACAATGAAGCAGGGGAGGAATGTGAGGAGTTCTTCCTTCCAGGAGGAAGAAGTGGTATAAAGCGACAAGTGGTGAGCTGACATAGTCCTCATTTTGTATTCCCCTCTGTGCCACTCAGGGAGTGGAGAGAAGTAGATATAATTGGAATTAAGTTAAGCCAGGGAAGAGGGAGTAGTAGGGGGAACTATGTTTGTTCTCTTTTAATAATGAATGAATAGTTTTTCCCCAAGTTGAGTCTATTTGTCTGTAAATGTAACTTTGAGGATCTCTCCCTGTCCTTATCTCAAATCTTCAGCCTTTTTTCTTATATTATCTGTTCCTCATTCCCTCAGAGGGTGAGAGAAGTGAGTGAGAGACTGTGTAGCGTGGTCCCAAGCGGGGCTGAACTATGACAGTAGCAATGTTATGGAGATATTATAAGATTTTTTTTCATCATTTTTTTTTGTTCTCTTCAGATTACAGCTAAGTCTTCCATTTAGCCTTCATAGAATCATAGAATAGTCAGAGTTGGAAGGGACCTTTAAAGGTCATCTAGTCCAACCCCCCTGTAAGGAGCAGGGACATTTCCAACTAGATCAGGTTGCTCAGAGCCCCAACCAGCCTGACCTTGAATGTTTCCAGGGATGGCCCCTATACCACCTCTCTGGGCAATCTGTTCTAGTGTTTCACCATCATCATTGTAAAAAAAGTCTTCCTTGTCTCTAGTCTAAACCTACCTCCTTCTAGTTAAAAACCATTGATCCTTGTCCTACCACAACAGGCCCTGGTAAAAAGTTTGTCCTCATCTTTCTAATAAGTCCCCTTTTAGCATTGAAAGGCCACAATAGGGTATCCCTAGAGCCTTCTCTTCTCCAGACTGAATAGGACCGACTCTCTTAGCCTGTCCTCATAGGAGAGGTACTCCAGCCCTCTGATCATCTTCGTAGCCCTCCTCTTCACTCACTCCAACAAGTCTATATCCTTCTTATGTTGGGGGCCCCAGAGCTGGATGCAGTATTCCAGGTGGGGTCTCACGAGAGCAGAGTAAAGGGGCAGAATCACCTTCCTCGACCTCCTGACCATGCTTGTTTTGATGCAGCCCAGGATACGGTTGGCTTTCTGGGCTGCAAGCACACATGTTGAGCTTTTCATCCACCACCTCTCCCAAGTCCTTCTCCTCAGGGCTGCTCTTGATCCATTCTTTGCCCAGTCTGTATTTGCACTTGGGATTGCCCTGGCCCATGTGCAGAGCCTCGCATTTGGCCTGTTGAACTTCATGGGGTTTGCACGGGCCCACCTCTCCAGCGTGTCCAGGTCCCTCTGAAAGGCATCCCTTCCCTTCAGAGTGTCAAATGCACCACATAGCTTGATGTCATCAGCAAACTTGCTGATGGTGCACCCTATCCCACTCTCCATCTCACTGACAAAGATGTTAAACAGGGCTGGGCTCAATATTGACCCCTGAGGAACATCAGTCATCACTAGTCTCCACTGGGCATCGACCTACTGACTGCAACTCTAAGTGCAGCCACCCAGCCAATTCCTTGTCCACTGAATGGTCTGTCTGTCAAATCCATATCTCTCCAGTTTAGAGACAAGAATGTCATGCAGGACAGTGTCAAATGCCTTGCACAAGTACGGGTAGGTGATGTCAGTTGCTCATCCCTTGTCCACCATTACTGTAACCCCTTCATAGAAGGCCACCAAACTGGTCAGACATGGTTTGCCCTTAGTGAAGCCCTGCTGGCTATCAGCAGTCATCTGCTAATTTTCCATCTGCCTTTTTTTTTTCAAGGAGGATCTGCTCCATGGCCTTGCAGAGCACAGATATGAGGCTGAGAGGCCTGTAGTTCCCCGGGTCTTCCTTGTTTCTCTTTTCAAGACTGGGGGTTATGTTACCCCTTTTCCAGTCAGTGGGGACCTCACTGGTCTGCCATGACTTCTCGAATGTGATGGACGGTGGTTTGGCAACTTCGTCTGACAGTTCCCTCAGGACCCATGGATTCATCTCATAGGGTCACATGGACTTGTGCACCTTCAGGTTCCTTAGATGGTCACAAATCTTCTCTTCCACTACAGTGGGTGGTTTTTCATTCTCCTAGTCTCTGCTTTTGCCTTCTGCAACTTGGGGAAAATCCAGCAAACATGATGGGATAGTTACAAAGACTACATTTCTCATGTTCTAATCAGATCTAATTCAATCTTTAATTCATAAGAGATAAGTGTAATTAGCCATATGCTTGGCATAAGTTGCTGAGGCAACAGCTTCAGTGCCACCACAATCCGCAGCAGTGTGTCCCAGCGCAGTGCACAGAGGCATTTCCCAAACTGGGGAAGTTCAGAGGGAGATCAAGAGGGGTGCCATGAGCTGCCAGGAGCCAGCAGCTCCCATGGCAGCAGCTGACGAGATCTGAGCAGAGCCAGGGTGCATGGCTGCCCCAGTCCCTGTCTACGTATAAAGCGGGCCTCTTGGGAGCGCCAGTGACCAGAAGCACCAGTGAACAGGGCAGGCAAACGAGGTGGGCAAACAGGGCATGGCATGTCAGCAAGGGCACGGCATGGCAGTTTGCACAGAAAGATGCACAGGGAGGGCACCGACTCAGAGCATTCACCATACCCAACTCTCAAGGCAATACACTCATTTGAAAGCAAAGGCTGCAACTCTGGCTGGGAGGTCTGCACCAGCCAGCTACCCAAGTGGTGGCCGATGCCTCTGTGCAGGCAGAGCAGGTCAAAGGACAGGCTGCAGTGCAGACTTCAGACTGCAGGAAGTGCCTGGACCTTTCTCCTGGGGCAGGGACAGGCTGCAGAAGGTGTGCCCAGGTGGAGGGGCTGCAGGAGGCAGTCAGGAGGACACGTGACACCAGTGAGGCTGAGAAGGAATTGGGTTCTTGGTTCCAAGCACAGTCTGCACGTGAACCACAGTCCCCAGCCAAACAGCCAAAACCCCTCCCACTGACACATACAGTAGGTAAGGAGGCCAATGATGCCAAGGAATGGAAGCTCTTGAAAGCAAAGGCTAGCAGGAGGAAGAGGCTTCCCCTGAAACCTGAGGTGCCCTTGCAGAACCGCTTTAACACTTTACAAGCTGAAGAAGCAAGACCCAGAACATCAGGAGAGACAGTGGAGTTGAGCAAGTTAACCCAACCTGCTCGCATAATGACTAGTGAACCAAGAAAAGGTGACGGGTGGTAGTAAGGGGCGACTATCTTCTGAGATTTACAGAGGCACCCATTTGCCAGCCCAGCACAATCTCTAGAGAGGTGTGCTGTCTGCTGGGGCTCATATGAGGGATGTTACTAAGACAGTAGCAAACCTTGTATGGCACATGGATTATTATCCACTGCTGATGTTTCACGTGGGCACCAGTGACACAGCAAGAAGTAGCCCAAGGAGTATCAAGAAGGACTACAGGGCCCTGGAAGCAATGGTTAAGGACTGGGGCGTGGAAGTAGTCTTTTGATCAATCCTCCCAGTCAAAGGGAAAGGGTCTGAAAGGGCCAGTTGAATCTGGCAAGTTAACAAATGCCACAGCCAGGGCTTTGGCTACTTAGACCATGGAACTTGCTTTGAGAAGCCTGGTCTACTAGGGGCTGATGGGGTGCAGCTAAGTGAGAAGGGAAGACGGTCTTTGGCCAAAGACTTGCCATCAAGAGGGCTTTAAACTAATGTTAGCAGGGGAGAGAGAGGACAATCCAGCCCACCACTGTCAGCATGGCATCAGTGCCAGCAACAAGTGCCCGGAACCAGGGGGAGGATCACAGGTAAGTATGAGAGAACCTAGAATGCAGCCCAAAGGAATTCCTGTTGCTCCAGCCAGCAAGTCAGCTTCATCGGGGGCCCAGCTTAAGTGCCTCTATGTCAACACATGTAACATGGGGAACAAACAAGAAAAGTTAGAGATGTGTGCATGCCTGGACTAGGATCTTGATGGCATCGTGGAGATGTGGTGAGATGACTTTTATGACTGGAGCATTGGGAGGGAGGGATATAGACTCTTTAGGAAGGACAGGCAGGGGAGACAAGGAGGAGGTGTCACCCTCTATGTCAGCAAAGAGCTGGAGTGCATGGAGCTCTGCCTGGGAATGGCGGACAAGCTGACAGAGAGCTTATTGGTCAGGATTAGAGGAAGGGCAGGGACAGGAGACATTACAGTGGGGATTTGCTACAGGCCACTTGGCCAGGAGGACTGAGTAGACAAGGCCCTCTATAGGCAAATAGGAGCAGCCTAATGGTCACAAACCCTGGTCCTCATGGGGGACTTCAACTGCCTCAACATCTGTTGGAAGGACAACACAGCAGGGCACAGGCAATCCAGGATGTTCCTGGAATGTGTGGATGACAACTTGTTCCTGCAGGCGATAGAGGAGCCAACAAGGAGGGGTGCCATGCTTGATTTTGTTCTCACCAACAGGGAGAGGTTGGTGGGGGATGTGAAGCTGAAGGACAGCCTTGGCTGCAGTGACCATGAGATGCTGGAGTTTAAGATCTTCAGGGCAGCGAGAAGGCTGTGCAGCAAGGTCTCTGCCCTGGACTTCAGGAGGGCAGACTTTGGCCTCTTCAGGGATCTGATGGGTAAAGTACCATGGGATACAGCCCTGAAGGGAAGAGGGGCCCAGGGAAGTTGGTTGATATTCAAGGAGTATCTTCTCCAAGCTCAGGAGCGATGGATCCCTATGAAGAGAAAGTCAGGCAAAAACGCCAGTAGGCCTGTGTGGATGAACAAGGAGCTCCTGGACCAACTCAAAATCAAGAAGGAAGCCTATGGAGGATGGAAGCAAGGACAGGCAGCCTGGGAAGATTACAGAGAGGTTGTGCAAGCAGCCAGGGATCAGGTGAGGCAGGCTAAAGCCCTGGTGGAATTGAATCTGGCCAGGGACATCACGGGCAACAAGAAAAACTTCTATAGGTACGTTGGGAACAAAAGGATATCCAGAGAGAATATAGACCCTCTCTGAAATGAAACAGGTGACCTGGTTACCCAGGACATGGAGAAGTCTGAGGTGCTTAATGGCTCTTTTGCCTCAGTCTTCACTAGCTACATCACCCAAGTTACAGAAGCCAAAAGCAGGGACTGGGAGAATTAAGAACTGCCCACTGTAGTGGAGGAGCAGGTTTGTGAATCTCTAAGGAACTTGAAGGTGTGCAAGTCTATAGGATCCAATGAGATGCACCCGTGAGTCCTGAGGGAACTGGTAGATGAAGTTACCAAGCCACTAGCCATAATATTTGAGAAGTTGTGGCAGTGGGGTGAGGGTCCTTATGACTGGAAAAGGGGTAAAATAACCCTACATTCCCTTTTGGGGAACTACACACTGATTAACCTCACCTCAGTGCCTGAAAAGGTCATGGAGCAGATTCATCTGGAAACCATGCTAAGGTACATTGAAAGTAAAGAGGTGATTGATGACACCCAACATGGCTTCACCAAGGGCAGATCTTGACAGACTAATTTGGGGGCCTTCTATGATGGGGTTACAGCATTGGTGGACAAGGGACTAGCAACTGATGTCATCTACCTGGACATGTGCAAGGCATTTGACACTATCCTGCATGACATCCTTGGCTCTAAACTGGAGAGACATGGGTTTGATGGATGGATTGCTCGGTGGATAAGGAATTGGCTGGATGGCCACACTCAGAGAGTGTAGTCAACAGCTCAGTGTTCAGATGGAGACTGGTGACAAGCGACGTTCTTCATGGGTCTGTGTTGAGGCTGGCCCTGTTTAACATCTTTGTCAGTGACATGGAGAGTGGGATAGAGTGCACCCTCTGTAAGCCTGCCAATGACATCAAGCTATGTTCTGCATTTGATGCTCTGGAGGGAAGGGATGCCATCCAGGCTGGTGAAATGGGCCTGTGCAAATCTCATGAAGTTCAACCAGGCCAAATGCAAGGCTCCGCACATGCATCGGGGTAATCCCAAGCACAAATACAGAATAGGCAAAGAATGGATCAAGAGCAGCCCTGAGGAGAAGGACTTGGGAGTGGTGGTGGATGAGAAGCTCAGCATGAGACAACAATGTGCACTTGCATCCTGGGTTGCATCAAAAGAAGCATAGCCAGCAGGTTGAGGGAGGTGATTCTGCCCCTCTACTCTGTTTTCATGAGACCCCACCTGGAATAATACATCCAGCTTTGGAGCCCCCAAGATAAGAAGGCTGTGGATCTGTTGGAGAGGGTCCAGAGGAGGACCACGAAGACGATCAGAGGCCTGGAGCACCTTTCCTGTGAGGATGAGCTGATAGAGTTGGGGCTGTTCAGCCTGGAGAAGAGAAGACTGTGGGGAGAACTTTTTGTGGCCTTCCACTACCTAAAGGGGGCCTACCAGAAAGATGGGGAGAAACTCTTCAGCAGACCCTGTTGCGATAGGATGAGGGGTAATGGTTTTAAAATAGAGGGATGCAGATTTAGATTAGACATTACGAAATTTTTTTTTTGCAATGAGCGTGGTGAAACACTGTAATAGATTGCCAGGAGAGGTGGTAGATGCCCCATCCCTGGAAACATTCAAGGCCAAGTTGGATGGGGCTCTGAGTAACCTGAAATGTCCCGGCTCCTTGCCGGGGGGTTGGATTAGGTGACTTTTAAAGGTCCCTTCCAACTCTAACTGTTCTATGATTCTACGATTCTATAAGTATGAACTGCAATGCTAAGGTATATATAATCTAAAAGAAGTATGACTCATTATCCATAGGTTTAAATTCCCTTCATGATTATTCTAGTAGGTAAGAAAGAAAATACCAAGAGACAGTTGTGTTAATTCAGGGGTAGGATATTTTTTTCAGTGCTGATAATTCAATTTCTGCTACTAGAATTGCGGAAGTTGAAAGTTGAATAAAGAATAGAAAAATTTATGTGTAGAAGTAATCATGATTTCCTGGGTATTAATGTCTGTATCGCATACTTTAAAATTCCAGATTGCACAAGTGCTTTGAACTCCAGGCAGAAAATTATGCACTTATCTTCAAAACTGTACCCCCCAGGCTGATGGGAAGTGTATGTTTCGTAGAAGTGTATGTCATTTGCCATTAAATACATCCCTCTAATTTTCATGCTCTTTGTACTTTCTCTGTCAGATTCTCTAGAGAATAACATACAGGTGTCTGGGAAAAGATGCATGAGTGTCTTGCAAATATATTTCAGTATATATTTTTGAAGCAAGACCCGTATTATGCAATATAAAGACAAGGAAAATTAATGTATTTATATGTAAACTTCCTCTTTTTTTTTGTAAGATTTCTTGTCCTTTCTGATCTGATTTGCCCCCAATAGAGAAAGAAGTTACAACTGGCTTAGAATCATAGAATCATAGAATAGTTAGGGTTGGAAGAGACCTTTAAAGGTCATCTAGTCCAATCCCTCTGCAAGGAGCAGGGACATCTCCAACTAGATCAGATTGCTTAGAGTCCCATACAATCTGGCCTTGAATGTTTCCAGGGATGGGGCATCTACCACATCTCTGGGCAACCTGTTCCAGCGTTTCACCACCCTCATAGTAAAAAATTCTTCTTTATTAAACTCGTTAAACTGATGTGTCAAAACTGCAGCCTTCAATCCCACTCTTTTCCTTCTGATAAAAGACTAATGAGCTACTTTGGGTTATTTCTTTTCTCCTGGCCCTTCACAGTACTCTGAAAATGTGGACTGAAAGGAGGATTTTACTTTTTGCCTCTTTAAAATAAAACAAGAATAATGTTATCTCCCATTACTGCTGGGATAAGTCAGTAAAATCTCTGCTTTCTGAAAAAAAAAGGAGCAAATGGAAGGTTAATGTTCTAACTGATTCATAATGAAGATAAAGGGGTGGAAAGATTTTTTTAGAAAGTACCTACTGAGAGAAAAGACTCTATGTTGCTAGTTACACACACCGAAAATTGTTACAGGAAGAGGAGAATTAGTCTAGTTTTTTGAATTTCAGCTATGCATATCTCTGGTATTGATTTCATATGTCAGGCTTGATAAACGAATTGTATCAAGTACATGCAGTTATCCTATTTTTTGGATTCTAAGTTTTCGAAATCAAGTCTGTACTTCTGTCCTGGTTTCAACTGGGATGGAGTTAATTTTCCTTTCTGTAGCTGGTGTGTTTTGGCTTATGTTTGTGAAGAATGTTGATAACCACACTGATGTTACGAGTTATTGCTAAAGAGACCAAGGACACTGTCCAGCTTCCCAGGTTTCGCTAATGTGCAGGTACAGGAAGCTGGAGAGATATAGCCAAAACACTTGGCCCAAACTCGCCAAAGAGAGTATTCCATGCTATATACATCACACTCAGTACTTAAGTGGGGGTGGGCTAGTGAGCTGGCTCTCTCTTCTCTCGCTGTTCGGAATTGTTTTGGGATTGGTTATAAGTTTTCTTTTTGTTCTATGATTGCTGCTTGGGACAGGCTGCGTCTGTCTGTTACAACCAGATTTCAGACAAGAGGAAGGCCCCCTTGTGTTCTAATCGACCTCAGACAAGTCTGGGAGGCTAGGGTCAGCTAGAGGAATCTCTCACCGCAGGTTTGATCACCTGGAGCGAGATTAAGACATAAATGAGGTCAAATGCTATTTATCCAAAACAACTTTTATTATCACAAGTAGAAAATTATAGTAGCGATAGGACAGAATGATAAGAAAAGGTGGAAATTAAGCAAGCATTCAGGATAGAGTTGCAAGAGTAGTCACCACCATGGATCTGCAGCATCCCAGGGGTCCAATTCTCTTGGCGCTTCAGTATGTGTGATCACACCAGTGTCACAGGGGTCCATATTTCCCAGTGGTTCAGCAGTGGGTGATCATGTCGGTGCTCTTCTTTGGTGGTGGGCGATTGCAGTGAGGGCTTGTCTTTGGCAGTGAACAATCGCGTTGGTGTTTGGCTTCAGTAATGGTGGACGATTGCGTCGGGTCCAAATGTTTTGGTGGTTCATCAGTCACATAGGTGTCTTGGGGGTCCAAATCTCTCAGTGGGTGATTGCAGTGAGGTTTGTCCCAACAGTCCTTTTATCCTCGCTCAATGGGTGCAGTTTCTGACCACCTGCAGTTCTCCACATTTCTGTACCTGCACACATACTTCAAGATTCATGACCCTGCTCTTCACACGATTGTTACATGCAATTGTTCTTATCTTATCCAAAGTTTCTCACTTGGTCAAGCAATCTTTTGAGACAAATGCTCTGCAGTTCAGTCTTTCCGAGGCAAGCAAGCTTTGAGACAGAAGTCCCACAATTCAGCCTCTCACACGGTCATTGGGTCATTAACTGGTAAGAAATTGTGCATCATTTGGGTTTTTAAAAAATTATTTTTCTTCTTCCCATTGATTTTTATATCATTATTATTATCATTATTTATGTATTTATATTATTATATTTTCCCTTGCTATTCTAGTAAACTGTAAACACATCTTATCCCTATCTGCTGGGCAGGGGGAGGGTGATTGACCAGCTGTCTGGTACTCGATTGCTGACAGTAGTTAAACCATGACAACTTTTCAAAAGAAAATTAAGTTGCAAATGAAATACATTAAATACGCTTATAGTCACTTGGTTGTATTTAGCTGATCCCTAGCCTAAAGTTTAAAAGTACTGCTGAATATAGAGAATACTATCCTGAAGCTAGTGTGTGCTATACTTCATTTTGTTTACAGTGAAAAAAGTAGGACAGTTGGGATCTACTGTACTAGATGTGAGTCAATACCCAGTATGGAGCACAGGTAGTTGTGTAGCTGAGCATTTCTGTACATTTAAGAATTAACTTTACGATAATAGGTTGCAGGAATATTTTATGTTAAATAATAGCTTAAGAATTATGCTTAAAATATTTAAAAAAACCCAAACATTAAAAAGTATTAAAATGCTATACACTATTACTGAAGCATGCCAAGATCTCATTAAAAATAAACCAAGTAAGTATCTTCCTAAAACATCTGCACATAATATGGTAGTTTTTCTTTACTTTGAATGCATCACATGTGTTGTTTGAATTATAAACTTGATCCTTTTAAATTACTCTGCTCTTGATGGACTTAAGATACATTAGCTGTGTTTGCTAGGTGAGTACAGGAAGATTCTTAGCCATGCCCTTTTAATCATACTCTGGGACAAGTGAAAAATATTACTCTGGGGGAAAAAAGAAAAGGAAACTATTTCTTAACCCTAGAAAAGACTCCAAGCAGCACCGACTTTGCATCCCTCTATTTCTCTTTCCAATTCTTAAATTAAAGAGACATTCTAAAACAGATGAGAAATTTAAGACCTGTTGGCATGTCTCCTACCATGGAAAAAATATTTTTTACTTAACTAGACTATTTTCCACTCTAAAAAGAAAAGGGTCAAACATAGCCTCCTAGAACGGAATTGTTAGTTAGTTTATGAGTCAGTTGTGTGCTTAAGGTCAGGTTTGTGTCAGGAGCTCAATGGGAATTGTACATGGCTTTCCATGGTCATATATATATATACTTAAAATTGCCTTGGAGAACATAAGAAAGAGAAAAGAAAAGAAGACCATTGGAGTATAAAATTCCTGTCAATGTCTTTGCAGTAGAAAGTGGGCAAGACGGAATGGAGAAGTTGTTACCTTCATTCTGAGTGGTAGTGAAGAGGTACTCATTGTCCCTTCACTATTATTATAAGAGGTTTAGTAAGAAATTATTTTCCTCCTTGCAGAGTCTTCTGCATGGCGTAAACTCTTGTAAAATGAGGAATTCTTATGTAACTGTAGTAAAAATTTTATTAAAGTTGCACTGAAGCCAGGAATCTGCTCAGATGCATTGCCAAAGAGCCATAGGAATTTATTTGCAGATAACACAGGTCACTTACCAGTAACCTTTTTGAGAGTTATATTCACTCTGTGGGATTAAATTTGTAAACTGCATACTGAACTCTGCATACGCATCTGATACTGCTTGAACGTAAGGAAGCCAGCTTTGCTCAGAGATTTCTTGTAACTTTCTTTCCACAGTGTACGAACATTTTTTTTTAAAAAAACCCCTCTGTTCATCCATGGTAAATTACAAGCACAACTAACTTAAAAACAAACCACAAAATCTTAATTGTGTTATCCACCTGGACTTGCACAAGACATTTGACACTGTCCTGCACGACATGCTTGCCTCTAAACCAGAAAGACATGGATTTGACAGACAAACCACTCGGTAGATAAGGATTTGGCTGGATGGCTGCACTCGGAGAGTAGTGGTCAATGGCTCAATGTCCAGGTGGAGACCAGTGACAAGTGGCGTTCCTCAGGGGCTGGTATTGGGCCCGGCCCTGTTTAACATCTTTGTCGGCGACATGGACAGTGGGATAGGGTGCACCCTCAGCAAGTTTACTGATGACACTAAACTGTGTGATGAGGTCAACACACTGGAGGGGAGGGATGCCATCCACAGGGACCTTGACAGGCTGGAGAAATGGGCCTGTGCAAACCTCATGAAGTTTAACCAGGCCAAATGCAAGGCCCTGCACATGCATCGGGGTAATCCCAAGTGCAAATACAGGCTGGGCAGCGAATGAATGGAGAGAAGCTCTGAGGAGAAGAACTTGGGAGTGGTGGTGCACGAGAAGTGTGTGGATGAAATGTGAAGGTGACAATGTGCGCTTGCAGCCCAGAAAGCCAACCGTATCCTGGGTTGCATCAAAAGAAGCATGGCCAGCAGGTTGAGGGAGGTGATTCTGCCCCTCTACTCTGTTTTCATGAGACCCCACCTGGAATAATACATCCAGCTTTGGAGCCCCCAAGATAAGAAGGCTGTGGATCTGTTGGAGAGGGTCCAGAGGAGGACCGTGAAGATGATCAGAGGCCTGGAGCACCTTTCCTGTGAGGATGAGCTGATAGAGTTGGGGCTGTTCAGCCTGGAGAAGAGAAGACTGTGGGGAGAACTTTTTGTGGCCTTCCACTACCTAAAGGGGGCCTACCAGAAAGATGGGGAGAAACTCTTCAGCAGACCCTGTTGCGATAGGATGAGGGGTAATGGTTTTAAAATAGAGGGAGGCAGATTTAGATTAGACATTAGGAAAAAAAAATTTAACAGTGAGTGTGGTGAAACACTGTAATAGATTGCCAGGAGAGGTGGTAGATGCCCCATCCTTCGAAACATTCAAGGCCTGGTTGAATGAGACTCTGAGCAACTTGATCTGCTTGGAGATGTCCCTGCTCCTTGCAGGGGGGTTGAAGTCCCTTCCAACTCTAACTATTCTATGATTCTATAATTCAGTATACCAAGAAGTATTGAACTGATTGATTATTGTAGGCAGTGATTCCTTTTTATTCTTGTTTTCCAGTTCAAGTAAGAAAGTAAATTTGGTGCTAAGTTGCATACTATTCTCTTGTGTCAACAAAATTTTGCAGACAATTATGGTATTCTAAAGGTCAATATGATTCCACATGCAGATTCCACATTAATTTTTGCAGGAAATAATAAGGTGTTTTGTTCGTATTCTCGGGAACAGAATTAAGACTCAAAACGGAGTCAAGTGCCAGGTGACTTTATTAACCCGTAAAGAAGTTTGCAAATGAAAGAGAAAGGAGAGAAAGAAAGGAAAGAGGGAAAAGAATTCCGGTTATAATAGCTACCACCACGGAGTTGCAGCGTCCCGACAGTCCAGTTCGCTCGATGAGGGAATGATCCGTCTGGTGTTGGTCCTTTCGATGTCGGTTCCGTGGATGTGTATTTCGTTGAAAGAGAGAGAGCCGTTGAGTGAGGTGCAGTTGTGTAGTGAAGAAAAGAAGTGTGTCCCGTTAAGAAAATGTTCTCAGGTTCTGCGAGATAACAGGAAGCCATTGTTCGGGTGGTGGTTTGATGTTTCGACAATGTTCAGACAAATTTTCAACACAGTCTCTCACACCCTTGTCAATTGTTTGATTCATTGACTAATAGATAAGGCTATACAATGTAAGAACTGAGGTTTTTTAATTAATAAAAAAGGAAAAAGGGGTGCGGAATGTTGCCTTTCTTATTCGAATTATTAAAACAATGATCAATTATACAATCGTACTTACCCTGATTCAAGCCTCTGTCTTAATGGTTCGTGTCAGGTATTTAACGGTAGTCTGCTCCTACAAAAGGTCTCAAATAACTAGAAAGGAAATTAAAATGAGTACCATGATATAGCATTTTGCTTTGCTCTGCAAGTAAAATTATCCTCTTCTAACTGAAATCAGAAACATTCTTTGCAAGTGTTATAGAAGCACTTCATTAGAATAAAATGAATTCATAGTAAATGAGTACTGACTAAGCAAGATTTAACTTCAAATATAAATGACTCAAGCAAGAGTTTGAATATTGTTAGATATTGTTCTTAGTTCATTCGGAATCACCAGAAAGTGTTACCCAGTGGCCTCCAGAACTTGAGATATTTGTTCCATTTTTCAGGAAGCAAGTGCTTTTCCTGAGCAGATGAACTACCCATTTATGACTTGCAAATGAAGCTGCATGTTCCTGGCTGATATGGTCTTTGCATGTTTTCTGTCCATATTTTGTGTTAGGTTTTAAGGCAAGAAATCTACCTGCTCTGTTTCAACTATGATATTAGTTTCTACTTGATTGGGTAGCATAACCACCTAAGATTCTGTGTTATGTCTTTTAAGTCTGGAAAAGTGGTAAAAAAATCTCTTCATGTTGAGCAAGATATAAGTATTGGTAAGGCAAATCAGGGAATCCAGACTAAATATAAACTGGTTAACCAGTGCTAGCAAAAGGGAATGAATTTGTAGCATTTCCATAGTCACCTGAGATGAAGTTATTTTTGGTGTTTACACAATAACAGGATAGCTTGCTCTTGCACAAGGCCTAGAACCTTACTGCAGGTTATGACCAGGAGTAATGTTTAAGGTCAAAAATTGAAATGTTCCTGACTATTTTCCTTCTCTTCCTATCCCTTCTCAGGGAGACTACCCAGTTAGTTATTAGTTTTAGTACAAGTTTTACTTCCTTGTTGTGTTTTAGTTGCAATAGTTTGGTGAGGAGAGAGTAAATAATTGATTTCAAACAGTACCTATTGCTGTTCCCTTGTCACTTCCAGGAGAAGCTAGATAATTGACACAGTCCTTCTGTAAACCAGGGAAAGGTAGCAGCTCTTGTGTTCATCTTTGTTACCTTGTGGTTTAGACACTGAAGAGTGGAGATGCTTTTGTTAAGCAAACATCAGAAAATGACTTACCAAAATAATTAAATTAAATAGTGGGATGTGCTGTAATCCTAGTGATGTCTGTGAACAGTGTGACTGAATCTACTGTCTGTCCATCAGGATCAGTTTTCTCTCAACTAATGACTTTCTAAACAAACAGCTAAAGTCTGTGCAAACATTAATTAATAGCTTTGGCACACAACTAAATCATTGATTTGCCATTCTGAGATTATTTTTTCTTTATTCCTCTATGACAAAAGTCTTTGCACATTTTAATATTCTCTTGATTTTGGGGCAGGACTGAATTACCTTGACTGTCTCAGACTCTGAATAGATGACATACTAAAAAAGCCCTTTGTCCAAATAGTTTTAAGCAGGATTAAAAGCAACCTTCTGACTTTGAAGCTCTTGCAGACTCTCAGAACAAAAATATTTTTTCTCTTTATAGTGCAAATTCTGGATCTTCATTAAGACTGTAAGTTTGCTGCGGTCATGATTCCTGTAACACAAGCTGAGACTTTGTTTGTGAGAATTTTGTGTAAAAAGCCATGATACCTGTCTTTCTAACCTGCATTGAACTGAACAGGACTTACGTAAGTTTTTACACATTTGACTTGGTTTCAATACTGGTTTCAATATTCTATGCCTTTAAATACCAGTTATTTAGAGTGTTAAACTGAAGAACAAATCTGGCCAATAACACAAGCAGCACTCCCTTTCCCTTTTTTTCACTTTTCCCTTTTGCCTTTCCCTTTTGTTCCCTTTTGTAACAACAATTCATGTTTAGTATTTCTGAGTATTTTGACTAGGACTTTTTTCTCCCCTCAATGCCAGTGTCCTGTTTCATGTAGCAATATTGTCAGCACTTGCTTCATTCTTTAATATTTGCATATAAGTGTTTAAGGGTGAAGTGTGCTTTTTAATTTTGAAGAAATTAAACAAATTATATTACATTTTTGAGGTGTTCACTTGGATTATCATGACTAATCTTAAACAACTAGGACTTCAGTGTTCCTTTTCCATTGTCCCTCTTTGTGATTTTTGTTGTTAATATCCTCTCTCAATCTCTTCCCTCCTTGCTTAGGCTGATGTGAACTTCCTACTTTGATGTAAACCTGTATCTCTCATTTCATAAGAACTGTTTTTGATAGGACCACAAATTAAAGAAATGAGGAAATGTATTCTTTGACCAAAGTTTATTCCTAGCATTACATGATGAAGCTTCCAGGGGTGCCTCTATCATTCCTACTCTCAGGAGAAGCTAAAAAAAATCCCAGCATTCCTACATTGGGTTTGATTATTCAAAAAAAAAAAAACCCAAACCAAACAAATTAAAAAAAAAAAGCTGTAAATGGAATGTAATATGGTAAATAAAATATAAAAAAGTCATTTCTGTATAACTGTCCTATGCTGAACCAACAACACGAGTGGTTGCATCTCACTGACTAACCTTATTACTCAGTTGTATTTTTATTTCTACTCTACTGCTCTACTTCTTTGCTTTCCCATAACTGAATCAATATTTTGACCCAGGCAGCCACACAAAGCTGAGCTGAACTCTCTCAGGCTGTCACTTGTAATCTCTGTATGACACCATCTTGGAAGAGAGGGCTGCAAATGTGACCCAGTGAGAAAGGCCATCCCTTCTTACGGGTACAGTGTACAGTCACTAATTACTAGTATGAAACTCTGTGAAATGTTGAAGATTTATGGAGGGTCATTGCACTGCATCTGGTCTTACCTGCAAATGTGAAGATGTGACATTCTCTTGTATTATTAATCTAACCAAACCCAGTGGGGACCTGCTGGAGCTCAACAGTAGGCTGCAAAAGTGGCAGTTAGAGGGTCAGACCATGTATATGATTCTGTTCTGAATATTCAAATAAATTCTCTTAATGTTATACTGATACAATTCAGTAGGCTCAGCTGTGCACTATGGGAAGAGGGTAGGACATAACCATGTTGATGGCAAAGTTTGAAGAAACCTCCTTGCCCTTTATTCAGCTGCAGCATGATTTTGAGATTTTTCTGCTCTAAAATAATTGCATTGATGATATTATTATTAATAACAAAAACAACAACAACAACAAAATAATAATAACAGAAAGATGTAATTTTGGTTTATAGAAGGAGAAAAAATGTTTTTGACTTCCTGCTGCTGTAGAGTCAGGCAGTTGGTCACAATGTTGATACCTCCATATTGGCAAATGTAGGGATATCGTCTTGTAAACACATTTGTTGCACCCTACTGATGCTTTTTGAAGAAAGAATAAAGAGGAGCTGAGGCAGCTGTTTTCATCTCCAGCAACTTCAGTGCTAATCACTGCAGTCTCTAGCTGATTCATTGTCATATGCACCATATGGTTGAATAGTTCAGCCTTGGATCTGTTTTAGACAGTAGATATTTAATTGCTGCTACCTAGGCTGTGGGACTTGAAACTTTACCTCCATTTTATCCATTAAATTTTCATTAATGAACCATTAAATATTTGAATACATAAAAACTAATTATTGATGTTGACAAAGGCTCATTGAATGTCTGGTTCAGCCCTGTATATAATTTTAAATTCTATTTCATTTAATTATGTATGAAATTACAACCAAATGAAACAGATGAAACAAGCATATAGGGACATTACAAGCGTTCTGGCTTGATCTATTTTTTTTTATATTTGCAATGGATTATTAGATCCTAATAACTTGAAATATATTTTATACAGATGTAACTTTCTTGGTTGTTACATAGTCTGTTTTATCATACAGCTGCTCTGAGCTACTAGATAATAAGGCAGATAGATAGTCTCTAGCTTCACCAAATTATTTCCTCTTTTTAGACATAGTGTTGAAATCCTCCTGTGAAACTTATGAACCTCTATTGAGGATGAAGAATAAAAATATTTGTGAAGGCAGTCACTCAGTACTCTAAGCATTAGGGTTCTGGAAGCAGGCTGAAATTTATTTTTTATAGGATTAATTTCTTAATGGAATTATTCCATGCCATGTACAGTCTCAGAAAAAAAAATATGTTCACATGTGTTCACGTCTGTGCATGCATCCTGAAATGACCCCTTAAATACACAAGGATGGTGTCACCTGTGAAAGTCGCTCACAGCACTGTTTCTTTGGAACATCTGGTAGCAAGACTGGGAAGGAATACAGATGACAAGTGACTTTTTCATTAATGTACCTATCCTTATAAATCAATGCCTTCAGATAATGGGAAGCAGAATCTGAAATTTTTGGCCTTCCTTTCATCTTGACTTGACCTTGAAATGTGTCTGGTAAAATCTCATATGAGGAAAAGCAATCCAAGTTCCCTCCTTCCAATGTGAACTTTTCATCCAAATAAAACATTTGATTCTGTGGATTTGTTTTTTGTTGTTGTTGTTTTGAAATCCAATTACAGAGGAGTCTCTTTGAGCTCTGAATTCTTGTGCAAAACACCCAGCATTAATGTCTATATATCAGCCACTTTTAGCCTTTACACAGGCTGAAATGCTAAAAGATTTTTTTTTTTCTGAATTAAAAAGTGCTAATGAAGTTCTTTCAAAACCAAAGTAAACACTGTATATATAGGCATCAGTAATCAATCTGTATTTAATTAGTATATCAATTCAGTGACTACTTATATTCCATCTAAGTCGTGAGAAATTCATCTGGATATGAAATGCTTAAATACAAACATGATAGATTGTTACATTAAACAGAAACATGTTTAGACATGGTTTAATCTGTTCATACAGATATTTCACTGTTGAGGTTTTAGTTTGGAGAGGAGAAATGTGGATCTACTCATTGCTTTAACAATCTGTTAGATGTGAGTAATGAGTATGTGGTGAGCTACCCATGTGTGCTGATTTCCCCAATTACCACAAGTGCTACAAAATTGAAGAGGTCCTTCTGAGAACAGAAACGTCTAGTCTTCCTGTTATTTGGAATGAGAATTGTTAAGATACTGTTTGAGTGAGTATAAAGAAACACATTTTTTTTCATTGTTTTGATTAAGAGGTTTTATAATAGGGCTGATAAAGTGGGTACAACAGTTATTCACTGGGTGGATACCAAAGTACTGAAGAGGGACCTTGGAAGATTTTAAAGCTGTCTACAATACTTGTAGGTTGAGTAGGAGTCCATTTGCTATCATGGTATATGCAGAAGTTTTATAGTACAGAGGAAACTTGTTAACGCAAATGTATAACTAACTCACGCCTGAGTAAACCAGAATAGGAAGTTAAAAGGGAAAACAGCTTCTTGGAAGCTAAGATGGAACTTAGATATTTCACTGTTCCATTTATGGTACAAAAATTCCAGATAATTGAGCTTTAAAATCCTTGCTGAGCTACTGTCTGCAGTTGGAGGTTCCCACATCTCTGCATACACTATTAGAATTTCTATTAGCGAGTTCTCTACTGGACATGATCAGGAGTTTCTTGGCCATGACATCCTTCTGTGGGGTTTTATCTGGGAACAGTTTCTGAATCACACTAACTTGACTGGTCTATATGTGAAATTATCACAGCATCTAAATAACATGTCCATTTTTAAATCGTTAAGAACATAATCTTTTATGAAAGACATTTCCTTCACTAGTAACTTTACTACTCCTCTGCTATGTAGAGCTTTAAGAAAAAAACTTGGAAAATCTGGCCACTGTCTCTTGGGCAGCAGAGCTGTCTTGTTCGTGAAAACCAGTGTACTTATCTTAAAACAGTACACCTTTTTGCCATCCTTATTCTGACTAAAAAAGCCTTCTCTCACTTTTCTGCTTTTGTTCATACCCTTGTATTCTGGGGTTATATAGGAGACTACTTGTACTATCTTAAATTACAATAACTCTGACCAGCAAATAGGCATAAGCTGTTTTCTTTAATGATTTATGAATGAGGCAGTGGCCTGACTGCAGTGAAAGCCAACTGTCTGAACCCAGCAGTTTATGTCAAGTTTATGGCAGTATATCCATATGAAGGCTATAGTTTCTTATATCAAAAACAGGTTGGTTAAGGAGATCCCTTGATCTTCTGCAGGCAGAACAAAAGTAAAATGTCCAGCTAATGGAAGAAAAACAGGCCAAGGTCATGGAATTTTAGAATCACAAAACAGCCTAGGTTGAAATGGATCTCAGAAGATCATCTTGTCCAACTTTTCATGAGAAAGGGAGCCTAGATGGAATTATCTAGCACCCTCTCCAGTTAAACTTTGAAAATCTTCAGTGATGGCAACTCCACCATGTCCCTGGTGATCTCGTTCCAGTGACTGATGGTTCTCACTGTAAAAATGTTTTTCTTATATCAAGATGACATCTCTCCTAGCACAACTTATACCTTTTGCCCCTTATTGTTTCCATGTGGCTCCTCATGAAGAGAGAGCCTCCATCCTCTCTATAGATGCCCTTCAAGTACCCACCTTTGGACCTTATACAGTCAGTCTGCATTTTTCTTGAATTCTGGGGACTGGAACCAGACACTATACTCCAAGTGCAGCATGACAAGTGCTGTGAAGAGTGGGACGATCACCTCTGTATCTGTGCTAATAATGCCCCTGTAGATGCAGCCCAGGATCTTACTTGTATTCATTGCTGCAGTGATGTCCTGATGATGCATGTTTGACTTCTTGTCCACAAGGACCATCAGAACTCTTTCAGCAAGGCTGCTCCCTAGCCACATAGATCCTTGCTTATATGATCTCTTTGTTAATGTCATCCCAGGCACAGGACTTTGAGCCTGTCTTTGTTAAACCTCATACTGTTCTTGCTATCCCACTCTCGTGTCCCTCTGTAAAGCAGCTTTCCCTTCTGACATGTTGTGGTTTAGCCCTAGTCACCACACAGTTTCTTGGTCACCTTCCCGATCCCCAGTGGGATGGGGGAGAGAATTGGGAAGAAACAAAAACTCATGGGTTGAGATGAATACAGTTTATTAGAACAGCAAAGAAAAATTACAATAATAACAGAATATAAGGACAGTAAAATATACAAAATGAACAATGCACGATTACTCACCACCCAATGTCCCATTGACTGATACAGCCTGTCCTGAGCAGCAATCACAGAAACAAAACTGAGTAGCAAGAAAAGGAGTGAGAGGGAGACAGCAAGGTAGAGAGACTGATGACAGCAAGCGATGCCCCTGCCTTGAGCAAACCCCACTTCTATACTGAGTATGATGTTTGTGGCATGGAATGTTCTTTCTGGGCAGTTTGGGTCAATTATTCTGTATCTCTCTCTCTCCCAACTTCCTGTGCCAGTGTTCTTGGTCTCATTAACAACAACTCATCATCAGTGTGTTTATCAACATTCTTCACATCCGAAATCCAAAACACGCTGACTACTGAGACAAAAATTAATTCCATCCCTGCCAAAACCAGTATGCATGACCACCTAACCATCCAGTTTAGTGTAACCAGAAACTTGGTAAGAGTGCTTTCAATCCCATCATCCAGGCCATTTGTGAAAATATTGAACAGGTGTGGGGACTGCTATCAATCTCTGCGGGACCTAACTTGTTACAGGCTGCCAGCCTGATTAAAAACCATTGATCACCACACCAGCCTGTGAGCCAATTTCCCATCTATCTATCAGACTACCCATTCAATCTGTATCTTGCCAGTTTGTCCAGGAGAAGGCTATGGGAAACAGTGTCAAATGCTTTGCTGAAGTCCAGGCAAACAACTTCCACTGCTCTCCCCAGATCAACAGAGGCTTTTATGTTGTAAAGGGTGATCAGATTAGTCTGGCATTATTTGCCTTTAATAAACTCATACTGGCTTTTCCCAATCGCTGCTTCATTTGGTTTGTAATAGTTTATAAGATAATTCTCCAGGGATTACAGAAGAGATTAATGGGCCTGTAGTTTGCTGGGTAGTTTTTTGTGTCTGTCTTTTGGATAGATGTGACCTTTGCCTTCTTCAAGTCATCAGGGACATCCCCTGATCTCCACAACTATTCAAATATTATAGACAGTGGCCTTGAAACAGTGTCAGCCACTTATTTTAACACCCTGTGGTAGATTCTGTCTGGGCCCAGAGATTTATTTGGGTTGAGCTGTAGCAAGAGGCCACAGCTCAGTCGTTCTTCCACTACCAGTGGGTAGACACATGCGTTGTCGTAGCTACTTGATCCTGTGATCTGGGTCCAGCAACACTGGTGAAGACAGAGGCAAAGAAGTTACCAATAATCTCTCGCTTATCAGTATTATTAGTGACCAGTTTCCCTGCCCTGTGTAGTAGAATCATAAAATTATAGAATAGTTTGAGTTGAAAGGAACTTTTAAAGGTCATGTAGCCCAGCCCCCCTGCAACAAGGAGGGACATCTTCAACTAGATCAGGTTACTCAAAGCCCCGTCCAACCTGGCCTTGAATTTTTCCAGGGATGAGGCCTCTACCACCTCTCTGGGCAACATATTTCAGTGTTCCACCATCCTCATTGTACAATTTTTTTTCCTTATATCAAGTCTGAATCTGCTTCCTTCTACTTTAAAACCATTATCCCTTGTTCTATCACAACAGGCCCTGATAAAGATTTTTTCCTTATCTTTCCTATAAGCCCCTTTTAGGTACTGGAAGACCACTATAAGGCCTCTCTGCAGCCTTCCCTTCTCCAGGCTGAACAGCCCCAACTCCCTCAAGCCGTTCTTCGTAGGAGAGGTGTTCCAGGCCTCTGATATCTTCCTGGCCATCCCCTAGACTCGCTCCAACGGGTTCATGTTCTTATGTTAGGGGCTCCAGAGCTGGATGCAGTACTCCAGATGGGGTCTTACAAAAGTGGAATGGGCCTGTGTCTTCTCAGTGCTTCTGCTTTCTGCTAATTTATCAGAAGAACACTTTCTGGAGATCTCTGGCCAATTTTAGTTCCAGCTGAGTCTTAGCCTTTCTAACTGCATTTCTGCATGCACTAGTAACGTTCTTGTAATCTTCAATGGCTATTTGGCCACCTTTTCCTAGCTGGTATGCTTCCTTTTTGCTTTTATGCATGTTCAAAAGATCGTTCTTAAGCTAAGGTGGTGTCTTGTTCTGCCTTCTTCCTTTCTTTTTTTAGAGGATGGACTATTCTTGTGCTTCTGGGAGGCTGCTCTTGAATAACTCCTGGCACTCACAGGCTGTTTTGTTCTCCACAGATGCTTCTCATGGAATCACTCACAGATGGACTCTGAATAATGAAGCTGACTCTTCTAAAATCCAAGGTTCTTGTCCTACTACTGGTCTTCAGTGTGCTTAGCAGAATCTTAAACTCTACAGAGCTGTGATCACTGTATCCAGAGCTACCATTGGTAATTATGTTGTCAAGTTACTCTTCTCAGTTTGTCAGCAGTAAATCTAGCAATGTGCTGCTCCTAGTCAGCATGTGCAGCATCTGTAGCAGGAAGCAGTCCTCAATGCATTCCGGGAACCTGAGGGAGACTTGTGCACCACTGTGCTGTTTTCCCAACAAATATCCAAGTAAATGAAGTCACCCGTGAGGACCAGGTTCTGTTTACCTGAGACTTCCTTGAGCAGCCAAAATAAGGTTTCATCAGCCTCATCATCCTAACTGGGAGACCGGCAGCAGACACTTAATATGAGATCCTCCTTGGTGAAGATTCCTCTGACCTTAATCCAAAGGCATTCCACAGAACTTTTGTGGTCTCTTTAGCTCACCTCTGTATACTGAAATTCCTCTTTTACACAAAGTGCAAATCCACTTCCTCTTCTTCCCATCTTATTTTACTCAAAGAGTTTGTGACCGTTCCAGTCATGTGAGTTTTCCCATGAAGTTTCTGTGATTACTGTGATATTCATAACTCTCAGGTTGAGTACAAAGCTCCAGTTCTTCCTATAGTCTGTTTCCCAGACTATGTGCATTAGGTATACATGCACCTGTAGTTGCTGGTCTTAGAGTTCTTGCCTTTGGAAAAGTTTGGGGAGCATTCTTCACTACTCTGGTATGCATGCTCACCCCCACTGCTTCTTATGAATATGCAGGTGCTGCAGCTTTGGACACCACCCACCAAGTTAATTAATTAGAGGAGAAATCTATTATGAAGCTTTTGCATGCAGCATTCACCAACTATTCGGACAACTACAATCTCTTTCAAAATACAAAACTCATTATTTTCACATCTACATAGTAGTGTAAATAATTTCTTAGAACCCTATGGTATAATGGGTTGATTCACCCATTATGGTATAATGGGTGAATCTTTAGATTCACCAGAGGTGAGGTTGTTCAGTGCCTTGCAATGGTAAGTCTTCACTAAGACAATAATGCATATTAAATATAATTGGTGTGGTGTTTCTATTGTCTTAACAAGCCAGATGAAGTATCAAATTGCTACATAAACTGTAGATACTGATTTAAACTCTTGGTTTCCAGACACTTATGTAGGGTTTACTGATCAACAAATTAGACACAAATCATATTTAAATAAATGGAAATCACTAATTTCCATACTGAATATAAACTAGATAAACTTAACTTTTTAATAACACTCTAATTTATTGCCTCATATATTCCAATCCTTAAGCAATTAATATCAGGTGTAGATTATTTAAGGGATAATCTTTGCAACATTGAAATATTTGCCTTTTTCGTAATTCTATCTCAAGTGTTTGTCATGACTTTAATTAACATCTATAAAAATGTTAGTGGACTGCAAATTAGTTGCTCCTCCTTTCTTCATCTTCCCCCACTGATACATATTTTGTGTTTGTGGCATTAATTTCAGAAAGATGTTTGGAGATTTTCTACCTCTGCTTGCTGCTTCAAACAGTTAAAATGTAAATGGTTTTTCTGACAAGGCCACAGTTTTTAATATAATGTGTTTTCTAGGTCATAACGATGATGATAAAAAGAGTATAGTGCAGTGTATATTATAAACTTTTATGACTCTAATTCGAGTGAACAATTGAGATACAAAATATACTATAGGCTTGATTTTAGCATCAGTATTTCTTTTGCCTTGTGAACTCTATTTGTTTAGACATTTAAGAACAATTTAAAATAACTCAAGACAATTTATTCTTGTCACGAGTTGATAATACTTGTGTGCACTTTATTTCAAAGACTGAGCTCCCAACAGGGACCTAAAACCAAATCAATAGTCTGAACAGTTTCATGGCAGGATTCATGTAAGTAATGCAGGCACAAAACAGATTACACTGCATGAAAGTGTACTCACGTATTTTTTTAGTCTTGGATTTTTTTTTCCATTTTTGTACATTGTTTTATTCATGGCTATTCATCCTTTGGGATAACTTTAAGATGCAATGATTTTTATTAGATAAACTGCAGTCTTTTGGCTGACATTCTAGTAACATTTTCCTGGGTTTCAACTGATCCTTTTCATCCATTTTTAAGAACTATCAAAGAGTTGGATGCTATCTTAGCTTGTATTGTAGCTTAATCTTTAATTACCCTTCTTTCTTATGTATACAGAACAATAGCTGCTCAAATAAGGGGTTCAGGCTCAAAATGTGCTCCTGACACACATGTAGACACGTTGTCTAGGTGGTATTCTAGACAATTCACATATGACAAGACAGATATGTCAGTTTCCTTCAATTATTGTGAAAAGCTGGATGTCTTTTCAACTGAAGTTGAAGCATAGTGACATGAATGCTTTTAACTGACACTAATAGTAAAAAAAAATTCAACAAGAAAAAAGCAAAACGGCCCTGTCTCAGAATAAGTATGAACTGTTACTGATTATTGTAGTAGTTTCTTGTTATTGAAACCCCAGTGAGTGAGTTGCTCACTCACTTTAAACTCTCCTTTTATGGCAGACTAGCTTCCTACCCAATGCAAATGTTTTAAGGCCACTTTACCAACTTGAAATGAGTTTCAACTGCATTGTGACTTTTATTCCCTACCACTTAAGACAACTACAATAAAGATTTGAAAGAAGTACAGGAAAAAGCATTTTGAAAAATTAAGAATAGTCTTGGTAAAGAGGAAACCTAAATGCATTCTGGTGTCCGAAAAGTGATGCCTGAACTACCTCAGGGTGTTTGAATGCTGTCTATTGATTATCTTTGAGATGTCTTTAACTGAAGAAAGCTACATGTGGTCAGTAGGCAAGCTTTCTTCCCAGCATATCAACAGACAGGATAAAACAAAGTGCAACACCCTAAAATATTTCCTTTTTGTATCCATGATATTTTATCTCCTAGACCATGTAGTAGCTGAACTGTGTGTGCCAAAGACGGCTTTGGAATACAAAAGAAACTGGCGTGGTGAAATCACCCTAATACTGATATTTGACATATGAGGGCTTGCTAAGTGAGTCTCAAGACTGAAGTGAAAGATTTGGATGTAGCAGGAAGAAATGTTTGTGCTTCCTGCTCTAGATCTTGCTAAAATGCAAACTGGTACATCCAAGTCCATGTGTATAGATGATAATGGTTATTAATAATAGCTACTTTAGAGATCTTACGGGTACCTTCTACACACCTGGAAGGTAGTTTTAAAGACATCTGCCTATGCTTGTTGCTTGTGTCCCTTTCACATGTTCTTGGTTTTAGGTTTGGGGGTTTTTTTTGGTTAAACAAGATAACTGAGACAATTCATTGGATCATCACTGTGAATAAGCATGGTGACATTGTGTAAATTCCAATACATGGATTAGCTTTCTGCCAGATCAGTGAATGCATTGGTTTCTTCTAGTCAGACGGGCAGAGATGCTAGTTAAGGGAATTCTTGTGAGAACAATGCCTGGAGGAGAGACAGCAGTGGAAAAGCATCAGTTCTTCGGGAACAGCAAACCACTAAATCTCTGAGGTTTTTTTTTTTTTTTCCTCCAGGAGTGGTTGTTACTTTGCTGACATCAGTGATCTGTTTTGCAATTCAGTCTCAAAGAGAAAATAGACTAAACTAAAGGAAAACGTGTTACAGAGTTAGAATGGATGACTTGGTTTAGAGTTCTCCTAAGACAGCTTTGCTTCTGAGAAAAGGTACATGAAACTTACAAGTAGGTTAGATGTTGCAACTGAAAGGAAGGTGTTTGGATAGAGTGGTACTGATCAGAAAGCAGTGGGCCTTCTTTTGAGAGCTTTAGGAGTTCAACACTTCTTTAGTTCTCTTCCTGCAGCTAGCTTGGAACCTTTTAAACTTTTCGTGCAAGTTGTGTAGGTTTGTTTCTAAAATTCACCAAAAAAAAAAAAGAAGAGAAATAATAGTGTGTAGGGAAATAGCTGTAAAATGAAGGGAAGCCTGTGTTTGTAGTTTTCTACTGTGGCTCAACTCATTTTTTATGGATAAATGCTTGGTTGCAATGGAAGTTGTGTCCAAAAATTCTTTTACTTGCTCTGAGAGAACATTAACAGTATAACCCATTGGGAATTAACTTATTAATGTCCATATTAATCACAATTTGAAAAGCTAAAAAGCCAAAGTGGAAAATCTAGTTGAGAAACTACCACCACCCAAGGACCATCTACAGCTTTACTGAGTATTTTTTTTATCTGAAAATTATGTGTAAGGCTTTTAGCTAGCTGCAGGTGATGAAATTAAAATACACTAAGGAGGATGCAATAGTGTAATATTACGGTTGCTTTGTGGAAGAAAAAAAAATACCTTTTTCTTCTCTCCACACTTTACTCCCTGCATTTTAAAAATACCAGGGTATTTCATTCTGAAAAGCAGATTATTTTATTATATTCTTTGATGCTCTAAAACTCCTTTTAGGACACAAAATAACAATTGTCAGTTAGTTGGTTTTTGGTTTTGTTTTAAAATGAGAAGCATGTTGGTTGGTTCATTAATGCTGAAACTGTTAGTGAGAATATGATGATATGGTAAATCAAAATATTTTTCTGAAACAGCTGGAAAAAAACTATTGTTCACATTTCTTTTGATATTTTCAAAATTTTCAGCCTTACTTTTGCAGTAATTTTAAAGCAAAAGTAATATGGAAAAAACATTTAATATATCACATTTCAAAAATTCTTTATTTTTTTTAGAAATAGATTTTGTACATCTTTACTTTTTCTTGTTCTGTAATAATACATTTTTAATATAATGACATGTAAAAACTTCATCAATCAGCAAAATAATTTACAACCTGTTGCTAGGTTATGCATGTTGTCTTCTTCATTCAGTTCAGCTACTGCACCTGCAGAGCACAAAAGGTGGTCGCTAGGGACAGGCTTTTTTTTTACTTCTATGTATAGTTTCATTCCTTTTTTATCATAATTGAGAGATTTCTTAGCAAGCATGCTACTAGCTCAAGGATCACATCTTCTCCTTATCATTTGTGTCTCTCTGTGGAGATGACTTCTCCTTTACAGTGATGTATCTTCTAAGAAGGCATCGATAGTTTGTTTGTATGACCTATGACCCATATAGAAGTACAGCAGAGCTATGTATTCCTAAAAACGAAGGAAGCAGCAATGCTCCACTCTTTTAATCTCTAGGGCACAGCATTAATGTAGGAACAAAGCCCAAATCAGATTCTTCTCTTCAGAATCCCTGCTGCTTTTTAAAAGTAAAATAAATAACCAGACTATGTTAGAGCCATGATTTATTTAGCTGAATATCCTGTGTGTCACAGGCCTGTAACAGATGCCTACCTGCTTTTTTATATTGGTTAACTGGGCATGGCCAGGGTTCAAGTCTGAGTACTTATTTTAGCGATTAAACAGAAGAGAGGCTAATAGGTATGATTTGGTCTGTATAAATGAGTAGTTTCCCAGAACACATGTGGGAATGGTTTTGGGTTACACCAAGAGCTATTGCTTCTTTCCAGCAGGGATTCCCCTTTGAGGAGGAAGAGAATTTTGTTGTCTGGGTGAAAATCATTGCAATCTACTAGCTTCAGGCGTTAAAATGTTTTTTAAAAGTGCATAACCTTTGTGTTCATAGCCTATGGTGCATTTTTATTCTACAAAAAGGTTGAATTATTTTCAAACATATGAAAACTCCTGATGTCAAAAACATGCTGAGGGAATGGGTTGCTCTACTGCTTACCTGTGTATAATATCTCTGAAATGTTGGTTAGAGTTGGTTAGACTGAAGCTTTACATAGTCATACATAGAAATACAGCTGCATAGATGTTCCAATCCTCATTATTTTGTAAATAATTTCTAACATTTCTTTTTTATGCTACTTGGTATCAAGTTCACATGCTTATAAACTGTCTAGAATAAGATGTAGCAATATGTTACATTCATCATTGTGTGTCTAAATTGAGGATTGATATTGTGCATCCCTTTGTGTATTTATTTACATTGAATTTCATATAAAGTTCTCTTGACTAGTTTTTAGCGATAGCAGTATTGTTTTACAATTCTTTGCAGTTGATTTTAGTTTTTACTCTGATAGATAACTTTGAACTATCTCATTACTCTACAAATCCTTTTTGAAATAATTTGGCAATAAGATAAATAGCACAACCCCTAGGATTCCTGTTACAGCTCTTCTGATGTCCCTCGTCCATGCAAGAAACGAACAACTTCTTGGTTTCTTCTTTGTATCCTTTGACCTTTTATTAACATGTGAGAGAACATTTCCTCTTAAGTTTTGAGCAGCTTAGTTTTTTTTTTAAAAAGGAGAGGTGAGGAATTTTTTTTTAAAGGATCCAAATATCAAACTGAGTTTAATTTGGACTCTGAGTGAAATTAGGTTTGTGAAGCATAGTATCCCATTTGCCAAGTTTGACTGGTTGATGGTTGATAGAGAGGAAAGTGTAAACTAGGCTCTACTCTGTTCAACTTCCGTAGATGTAAGATCTGAGAAACATTATATCCTAGGATGAATAAAATAGTGGGGGAAAAGGAATAGAGAGTTAGCTTCATGAAGTTTTTTATAGACAGTAAGTTTAGGTTTTCTTCCATTCTGAACAGAAGAACCTTATAAACATTGGCTCTTGTTAGAGTGAAAAAAAGCAAAAACTTACAACCACGTGTAAAGAAATCATGTATGCTTACTTTTCTAAAGATGTTTCATTGCACATCAAGAGCTGCTTAAACAGTATGTTTTATTGCTATAGGTATCTCAGCCTGTTCAGTATTACTGTGAACATGAAAACATGTTGTAGTTCATAGTCCAATATATTCTATTCAACAATGTCATCATTTCTCCAGAAATATTAGAAGTTCATTAAAAAAGAACTCAAATGAGCAAAAGAAAATAAAAATTCTTGATAATAATATATTTAACAAAAAAAAACAAAAACAAAAAACCAAAACACCAAAGAACCCAAACCCACTTATTTAAAAATAAATTCATTACATAGTGCATGAGGCAAGACATGCTCATTGTGCATGAGGTAATAGACCTCTCAAGCTTGTGTACAGGGTAGAAGAGAGAAAATACCAGTAATTGAAAAGGATTGAGTCACTGATCTCTTGAGAAAAGTCAAGTTTATAAGATCAGGTAGTGCACATTTAGGGTAATGGGGTGCTGAGAGTAGTGGCCGATATAATTTTGATGTGAGACTTTATGATTTTTGAGAGGTCATGAAGACTGGAGCAGGGAAGAGAGTAGCTTCGTGGTTGGAGAAAGGTAAATCTTACATTGTTCTTCAAACAAGTCAAAAAAAGGACCATCCAGGGAACAAAGCCCAGTCAATTGTGCTGCAATCTCTGGGAGTATGAGACCAAGTCCTTTGGAAGCCATTTTTCAATACGCAGAGGCAGAAGGTGGTTGGCAATAGATAGTATATATGTACTAAATGCACAATATGTTTGGACAATATAAATGACTTCTGTAATTAAATTATTAGAGGAGTGGAAAGCACTGGATGTCATTTATCTTAACTTTAGCAAGGCTTTCTACACCGTCTTTCGCAGTATCTTCGTAGTGAAGAAGAAGAATACAAAGCACGAATACAGGCTGGGCAAGTAATGGATCAAAAGCAGCCTTGAAGAGAAGGATGTGGGGGTACTAGTGGATGCAGAAAGCCAGCTGTATCCTGGGATGCATCAAAAGAAGGCTAGCAGGTCAACGGAGATGATGCTGCCCCTCTATTCTGCTCTCATGAGACCCCACCCGCAATACTGCATCCGACTCTGGAGCCCCCAACGTAAGAAGGACATGGACCTGTTCAAGTGAGTCCAAAAGAGGGCCAGGAAGATGATCAGAGGACTGGAGTACCTTTCCTATGAGGACAGGCTGAGACAGTTGGGGCCTGGAGACGAGAAGACTCCAGAGAGATCTTACAACGGTCTTCCATTACCTAAAGGGCACTTATTAGAAAGATGGTGAGACGCTCTTTAGCAGGGCCTGTTCTGACAGGACAATGGATAATGGTTTTAAAATAGAAGGAGGTAGATTCAGATTAGATATATGGAAGAAATTTTTTACAACAAGGGTGATGGTACACTGGAACAGGTTGCCCAGAGAGGTGGCAGAGGCCCCATCCCTGGAAACATTCAAGGCCAGGTTGGACAGGAATCTGAGCAACCTTATCTAGTTGGAGATGTCCCTGCTTGTTGCAGGGAGGTTGGACTAGATGATCTTTGAAGGTCCCTTCCAACCCTAACCATTCTATAATTCTAAGATCCCCATCTTCCCCACTGGAATGGTCTGCTAGAGAATTGAAAAACTTGGTGAATTATAAGGCTCAAAGGGTAGCTGTTAAGTCATTGTACTGTAGCTGGAGGCTGATTACAGCTGGACATCTTCAGGGGACTGACTGTGTGTCCTATCTTTATTAATACATTTATGACTGACCTGGAGGAGGAGGTGGAATAAATCCTTTTCAAGTCTGCAAATGACACCAAACTGAGAGATTCAATAGATTTGCTAAAAGACAGGACAACCACTGAGCATCGAAAACAGGTCAACAAGAACCTCATGAAATTCAAAAAAGAAAATGCAAAGTCTTGTGCATGAGACAAACTAAACCCATGCAATGGCATATGTTATGAACTGGCTGGCTAGGAAGAAGCTCTAGTGAAAAGGATCTGGTGGACCTGAGGTTCATGATTGCTTTTCTTTACTCATTGGTGTTTATGTGGAATGCCATGCATACCTCCTCTTCTCCCTCCCCAGGTACAAGAAAGATGTTGATAAATTGGAGCACCTGCTAGTTCCCTAAATTCTTGGTCTGGAATTGTTACAGCATGGATAACTTACTCCTACAAATCTGTCCTGCTCTGGTGGTGCTTGACTTAGGCAGTCTTCTGTATTAACCTCAGGTAACAGCTGCACTCTGGAGATCTAGCTTTCAGGTAAAAGAGCTGTGAAAGACTAGTTCTGAAAGGCAGTAGGATTTTTAACTTGAAAGAATTGTGTTTGAAAATGCCTCAAACAAAGTTCTGCTGGTGATTTCAAACTCAATATTTCATAAATGGTAGAAGTGAAATTATTTAGCTACTCATTCAATTTTTTTTTTTTGCTTTGATTTGGAAACTGTAGCAGTTTTCACTCTTTCATTCTTTATCTGCTTTCCTTCTGAAGAAGCTACATGACGTTCTGGACTTCTTCATCCTAAATGCAGTTTTAGCCCTAAATGTCCTCAATTCCAGAGTGTGTGATTTCAGCCTTTTCTCATTTTACAAGAAAAGATAAAATTAATTGTTTTAATTATAAACATAGGAGAAATGGTAAATAAGTATATTTGATGGACCTGTTAATATGGCAATTAGTTCAAAATTTTTATTGTATCAGCCTTGGAGATTATTTCCTGAGACAAAGACGACTAGAATTATGCCTACCTGTGGATAGGTTTTTTCAAGCTATAGTTTTTAGCAATAGATATTTCTCTAAGCCACTTTGAAGGGACTAAAGAAAAGCAAAAAAGGGAATGAAGCTTCTTTTCATTGGGTATAACACTTGCTATAGAGATATTCTCTTCTGTGTAGGAAAATCCCTGATACTGAAAAATTAAATTTGCTATTTAATGGCTTAATATTTCTGAAAAATATTAAACTTAGCCAAGCCACAAATCTTTTGGAGATTTTCTAAGAAAGAGTCACACCCTCTTCTCTTATCCTCTTACCTTGTCTTCTAGAATTGAGTTTATACCCAGCATCTCATTTGTTGTCCTTGCATTGAGTTTATGTGGTGAAGTTTTGGTAGCAGGGGTGCTACAGAGATGGCTTCTGTCAGAAGATAGCAGAAGCTGCCCCACATCTAACAGAGCCAGTTTCAGCCGGCTCCAAGATGGACCTACCACTGGCCAAATCTGAGCCCTTCAGCAATGGTAATAACATATTTAAGACAGGGTAAAAGCCACATCATGCAAGAGCAGCTGGGAGAGAGGAGTGAAAATATATGAGAGAAACAATACAGACACGAAAGTTAGTGAGGAAGGAGGGAGAGGAAGTAGTCCAGGTGCCGGAACAGAGGTTCTCCTGCAGCCTGTGGTGACTATGGTGAGGCAAACTGTCCCCATCCACCTGCAGCCCATGGAGGACCCCACATTAGAAGAAGTGGACATGACCCAAATGAGATTGTGACTCTGTGGAGAGTTTGCACTGGAGGAGGCTCCTGGCAGGACCTGTGACCCTGTGAAGTGAAGCCCACACTGGATCAACTTTTCTAGCAGATACTGTGGCCCTGTGGCGGACTAATGCTGTAACAGTCCATTCCTGAAGGACTACACCCTGTGGAAATGACCTGTGCTGGAGAACGGGCTGCCCATGGGAAGGAATCATGCCGGAGAAATCCGTGAAGGACTGGGTCCCGTAGGTGGGACTAACATAGGTTGCAGCAGGAGAAGGGCATGAGGAGGAAGGAGTAACAGTCCCCAAGTATTATAAGCTGACCACAACTGCCATTCTCCATTTGCCTGTGGTACTTGTGGGGAGGAGGTAGAAAATTTGGGAGTGAAATTGAACCTGAGAAGAAGGGAGAGATGGGGGAAGGTGTTTTAATATTTGTTCTTATTTCTCATTATCCTACTCTGATTTGATTAACAATAATTTAAATTAATTTCCCCAAGCCTGAGTGATCTCCCTGTCTTTATCTCAATCCATGAGCCTTTCATATTTTCTCTCCTCTGCCCAGTTGAAGAGGGGGAGTAATAGTGCAGCTTGGTGGATGGGCAACTGGTGGCCAGCCAAGGTCAACTCATCAGAGTTCTCAACAGATCTTTGATACTGGATGGCTTTTCCTGGAGCTTACAGAGAAGATGGTATTCCAACATGTGCATCTCTTCCTCATTCTTGTTTATCTGTATCATTAAAATGGCCTTGCTTCTATTTCATTTCTAACTACTTTACTCAATGTCTTGTAAGGTAGTTCAGAAAAATATATACAGGGGTTTTTTTTTTGTCATTATTTAGAATGATGGTATCATTTAGGATGGAAAAGATCTTCAAGATCGTCAAGTCCAAATGTTAACCTAGCACTACAAAGTCCACTACTAAACCACTTCCCTAAGCTCCACATCTACACATCTTTTAAATATCTCCGGGGATAGTGACTCCCCCATCTCCCTGGGAATCCTGTTCCGATTCTTGACAATCTTTTTGGTGAAGACATTTTTCCTAATATCCAGTCTAAACCTCCCTTTAGGCCGTTTCCTCTCATCCTATCGCGTGTTACTTGGGAGAAGAGACCAACACCCACCTTGAACAACCTCCTCTCAAGTATTTGTAGAGAGTGATAAGGTCTCCTTGAGCCTCCTTCTCTCCAGACTAAACAACCTTAATTCCTTCAGCTGCTGATAAGGCTTGTGCTACAGACTCTTCAACAGCTTTGCTGCTCTTATTTGGACATGCTCAAGTACCTCAATGTCTTTCTTGTAGCGAGAACACAATTTTCAAGGTGTGGTCAAGTACAGGAGGATGATCTCTTGTCTAGTCCTATTGGCCACACTCTTTCTGATACAAGCCAGGATGCTATTGTCCCTTGTAGCCACCTGGGAACACTGCTGGTTCATACTCAGTCAGCTATCAGCCAATAACCCTAGGTCCTTTTGTGCAAGGCAGCTTTTCAGCCACCCTTCCCCAAGCCTGTAGCATTGCATGCGGTTGTTGTGATGCAAGTGCAGGACCTGTCAATGTAGTAGTTTAGCCCTGCTTGGAACTAAGCCCTATATAGTCACTCACTCACTCTCCCCACCTTCTGAGGGAATGCAGGAAAGATAACAAAAGGTTTGAGGTCTGACATAAGGACAAGGAGAGATCATTGAAGTTACCATTGTGGGCAAAGCAGATTCAACTTGGGGAAAACTAATCCAATTTATTAACATTAAGATCTTAAAATCTTAAGAACACCTTCCCCCCCATCCCTCCCCTCTTCCTGAGCTTAACTGCATTTTGGACTATTTCCATCTCCTCCCTCTGAGCAGCACTGGGGGAGTAGGGAATGGGAGTTGTGGTCAGCTCATCATATATTGTTTCTGCCACTCCCTCCTTCTCAGGGGAAGAACTCCTCTCATTCTTCCTCTGCTCCAGTGTGCGGTCCCTCCCACGGGCTACAGTCCTTCATGAACTGCTCTGGCGTGAGTTGGTTTTGCATGAGGTGCAGTCCCTCAGGAACTAGCTGCCCCAGTGCAGGCCCTCCATGAGCCACAGCCTACTTCAGGCATCCAGCTGTTCTGGTGTAGGGTCCTCTACGGGCTGCAGGTGGATCTCTGCTCCTTTGTGGACCTCCATGGGCTGCAGGGGTACAGCCTGTTTCTACCGTGGGCTGCACCATGGGCTGCGGGGGAATCTTGTCACGAGCAACTTTCTTCCTCTCCTTCTTCACTGACTTTGGCATCTGCAGCTGTTCCTCTCACAATAAATTCTTCACAATCAGGCTCAGGTAGATGCCTCTTAGGTTCTCTTCACATCTTCTCTGTTCTGTTCTCTTGGTCAGGCTGGGCTGGGCCAGGCCTAGACAGCTGCCTGGCAAGACACCTGAGAGTGAGGCCCTCAAGGCAACAAGGCTTATGCCTCCCCCTCTCTGCCTATGCCTCTGCTTTATTTTTCCCCTTCTTAAATACGTTATCACAGAGACATTATGACCATCACCAGCTGGCTTAATCTCAGCCAGCAGCAGGTCTGCCCTGGAGCCAGCTTGGTCCACTCGACGAAGTGGAAACTTCTAGCAGCTTATCACAGAAGCCACTGTAGCAGTGCCACTGTAGCAGCACCTCCCACCTCCTGCACAAACCCAGCATAGGCACTTGGCCTTGTCGAACCTCATACAGTTGGCCTCAGCTGATCCATCCAGTCTGTACAGGTACCTCCATAGAGCTTTCCTACCCTCCTGCAGATCAACACTCCCACGCAACTTGGTGTCTGTCATCTGTAAACTTACTGAGGGTGCACTCAATCCCCTTATCCATATCCTTAATAAAAGATATTAAACCAAACTGGCCCCAGTACTGAGCCCCGGGGAACACTACTTGTGACCAGCTGCCAAGTGGATTTAACTCCATTCAGCACAACTCATTGGGCTCGACCATTCAGCCAGTTTTTTAGCCAGCTAAGAGTATGCCTGTCCAAGCCATGAGCAGCCAGTTTCTCCAGGAGAATGCTGTGGCAACCAACATTAAAGGCTTTACTAAAGTCTGGGGAGACAACATGCAGACATTCGTTCTATAGAAATCAGGCATCAATGATTTTTGACATCCTGTCTAATTGGTTTCACAGCTCTTGTGTTTTCTACACCTGTCAAGTTAGATAATCCAAATGTAGTAGCTCACAGTGTAAAAAATGTATGAGATACTTTGCTCTATTATTTAGAGCACTTATTTTTTTCCACTTGTGCTCCTAAAGAAAAGGACAGATTTTTGGAGTGGACTGCAGAAATTACTGTGCCACATCACATTCCAATTTCTACTTGTGTTGAACTTAAGTAAACTAAAAACTTGGCATGGGCTTTACCCAGTTCTGTGAGAATGGTGATTCCTCTTCAAGCTATCATTTGTGGCTTTTAACCAGCCAGTCAAAAGAGGTGATTATCCTGCTGTATTTAGCTTTAGTGTGGCCTCACTTTGAGTACTCTGTGTGTGTTGGGTTTGTTTAGTGGTGTGTGCTAAGGTGGAAGCTTCTCTAAAAAGCTGCTAGATGTTTCCCCTTTGTCTGCTGGGCTTGGTCTGGTCTAGGGTGGACCCACCACTGGCCAGGGCTAAGCCAATTGGTGATAGAATGCTTAGTGATAACATCTCTATGGCAACGTATTTAAGAAGGGAAAAAAAAAGAAGTGAAGAAGCAGAAGCTGGGGGCAGAGAGGAGGAGGTGCAAGCGTTGTGAGCCTTGTGGCCCTCACCCTCTGGCCTCCCTCTAGGTGGCTGTCTGGCCCAGACTCGGCCCAGCCTGGCTGCAAGAATTGGAGAGAGGAGATGTCAAGAGAACATGAGAGGCATCATTGTGAAGAGTTTCTTGTGAGAAGAGTGGCTGTGGATGTCAAGGTCTATGAAGAAATAGAGGGACGAGAAATGCAGCTCCTGTCCGAGATTCCCCTGCAGCCCATGGTGATGACCATGGTGAAGCAGGCTGTCCCCCTGCAGCCCACGGAGGTCCACAGAGGATTAGAGATTCACCTGCAGCCCACAGAGGACCTCACACCGGGGCAGGTGGATGCCCAATGAAGGCTGTGGCCTGAGGAGGGCCTACGCTGGGGCAGCTAGTGTCTGAGGGACTGCAAGCCATGGAAAAACAACCCATGCCAGAGCAGTTCATGAAGGAATGCAGCCCATGGGAGAGACCCCACACTGGAATAGGGGAGGAATGTGAAGAGTTGTTCCCCTGAGGAGGAAGGAGTGGCGTAAAGCAGCATGTGATGAACTGACCATAACTCTCATTCCTTATTCCCCCAGTGTTGCTCTGGGAGGTGAAGAAGGTAGAGATAACTGATATTAAGTTGAGCTTGGTGTTCTGTTTTTATTTTGTGAGAGGGGGCTTTGGTGGTAGCTTCTGTAAGAAACTGCTAGAAGTTGTTTCCCCTTTGTCCAGTGGACTCAGCGGGACCCGGGGTGGACCCACTGCTGGCCAGGGCCGAGCCGATTGGTAGCAGAATGTTCCCTGATAACACCTCTGTGATAAAGTATTTAAGAAGGGGGAAAACAAGAAAAAAAGAGAAGATGTGAAGATGCTGAGTAGGGGCAGAGGAAGCGGCCGTGAGTCTTGTGTGCCTTGCAGGCCTCACCCTCTGGCCTCCTGCCGGGCGGCTGACTGGGCCTGACTTGGCCCAGCCCGGCTGCGAGAAGTGGAGAGGAGATGTGAAGAGAAGTGTTTGTCTGCCTGTTGTGAAGTATTTCTTGAGAGAAATGGCTGCAGATGCCAAGGTCAGTGAAGAAGGAGGGTGAGGAGTAATGCCGCTCCTGGCCATAATTCCCCTGCAGCCTGTGGTGAAGTCCATGGTGAAGCAGGTTGTCCCTCTGCAACCCATGGAGGTCCACAGAGGATCAGAGATTCACCTGCAGCCCATGGAGGACCCCATGCCAGGGCAGGTGGATGCCTGAAGGAGTCTGTGGCCTGTGAAGGGCCTGCTGGGGTAGCTGTTCTGGAGGGACTGGACCCTGTGGAAGAGATGACCCGCACCGCAGCAGTTTCATGAAAGACTGTGGCCTGTGGGTGGGACCCCATGATGGAGCAGAGGAGGAATGTGAGGAGTTCTTACGCAGACGATGAAGCAGCCACGTAAAACAATGTGTGATGAACTGACCGTAACCCCCATTCCCTCTTCCCTCCTGTGCCGCTATTCAGAATAGCATGCCTGAGCTTTCATAGCTTTTGCTATATGTAGGGGTGAATTTTTCTACAGTCAATAAATAATGCAAGGTAAATTTTAATGAGAAATAACATATCTTATCTACCAACCTTATAGCAGTTATTCTGTTAAAAAGAGTACCTCTGAATTAAACCTGAGCTATTCTGTGACCTCAATTTTTTTTTTGTTCTTTTGGTGAATAGAACTTTAATGCAATACATCATGTGCTGTAGAATCAGAATGGAGACAGAATGGAGGGCCCTGAGGTCTTTCCTGACCCTTTCCTTATTTCAGGTATACTTGCTATGTCTGTGACATTCATGTCTTTTTTAACTTATTTCCTGGACTTACTGATACTCTGAGTTCTTTCTCTGCTAGTTTGTCCTTGTTTATTTTAAAATGCTTATTTTCCAACCTTTCTATTCTTAAATGTTCCAAGTACTTAAGTTTTAAAAAAATATTGATTTATTAATAGAAAGGGTTGAAGTTTGTGTTCTGATTCAGTTGCAATGCAATTACATCCAGTAGTAGTAATCTTTCCTTGATTTTGAAGTTGTATGTCTGTTAAAAGTACACCTGGAGAATCATAACTTTTCGGTCACTGTACTGTGAACATTTTTTATTTGGCTGTTTCTTGAGATTCTGGAATATTTCAAGCATGATGTTGCTCATACATTAAGAGGTCTTTTTTTTTTTTTTTTTTTTTTTTTTTTTTTTTTTTTTTTTTTTTTTTTTT